>NW_017549038.1:6102495-6211235 GCF_001854935.1 Bemisia tabaci | reverse complement strand
CCCTGCCACCCCCGCGCTCCCCGCCTCCGCGACGCCTGCCACCGCTCTTCCAAACCGATCCTCACTCACGAGAGAAAAATAACATTTTTCCTCTCTTATCTTCCTCCGTTGCCACGTTCCGAATCGCGGAGAAAATCCCTCTCTCATTTCCTGGGAGCTCTGCACGGTGAAAGCAGCTCTCGAGAGAAGGAAATAATTACACGGGACTTTGTGGTTAAAACGATTAAATCGATTTTCTTGTTCTCCGATGACATTTACCTGTACTATTAATTAAAGGGGAAAACTAATTGGATCATGACAACTGACTCTCGTTTTACCTTAAAATACCATAGGGAAAAAGAAGTAGGGGTTGTTGGATCATACGGAATTTCCAGTTAGTTGTAATAGTTCCCCAGTCAATTAGGTGAGTAACCCAAATGTTGCGGTACTACCATAGTTGCCCAAATGCCCATATCATCCGATAAATTGTTAGTATCACAATTGTAGGGATCACCCCTTTTATTAATATCGACGTTCGTAGGGATTAATTTCACTTCTAAAACTAAATTCCAAGTTCTTGAAAAGCGACAGGGTGATCCAAAAGTCGCAGAACACCCTTGCAACTTATGAAAGAATTGAGGTTGAGACTTGCAATTGTGATAGTGCTCTAGCGTCAAATTACACTACTTTTTAGACCACCCACAACTTTTGAAACATCCTTGGAGGAGAGTTACTGACTCCCAACGTTTTAAATGACAACTCCTCCTTTGTGACGTATAGTTGAAGAGATGATGATAAATAGAAACATTTTTGGCGCCAATTTTATATGAAGTTCTCAAGTAGCCATTTGTCTATACGAAAAAAATAATTATACTTTTGGTTTTCAAAATTTCAAAGCTCTTCAGCTCTTTCAGTACGATGACAGAGAAAATCACGTATATTTTGAATTTCGGATTTGAACTGCTAAATTTTCTTTAAATTCAACAGACAGGGGTTCTCTGACTCGTAATTCATATTTCTCTTGTCGGAAAACTCCAAAATATTGGCTCTTTGGTGAAGTCATTGATGAGAAACCCTTAAGCCCCTCAAAAACAGGATCCCCACAATTTCTAATAGGCCGCCAACGCAGAAAGGAAAATTCTGAAAACCTGACAACAAATCGGTACCTCTCATGTCAAAATACCCCGGCAACTACGTTTCCAGCTATTTTATCGGTAAAAATCCCTACAAACCTCGAAACAGGTAGTTTTACCACCGTTTGCGAGAAACTGAGATATCGGGGTGAGATTTGCGTCAATTTTTTCTTTCGCATCTATCCAACAATGTATCAATGCAACAATGTATAAGAGGTTGCCATTTGAAAAAAAATGGGGTGGAGTCCGTGGCGTCTGTCCGTAGGGGAGGGGGGGGCAAACCAGTGAGAGGGGTTCCTAAAAACAGTTTACTTCAACACAGGGGCACTGTCAAAATTTCAAGTCTAGCTTAGATCTCAGTTTGTTCAAAAGTTATAAAGGTGTCTAGCGACTTTCGGGTCACCTTGTACTGATTAAAGCACGAGGGTCAAATAAAATTTTTGTGTTGAAAAGATTCAATGTTCGATCTCACTTCGAAAATTTCAAGGAAGTAATGGAATATCCGTTTCAACACAGATTAGTAGTACTCGACCACATCTTCAAGCATGCGGAAGGAAAAAGGTCTTTCCAGCTCAAGGCCACCGTTGAGGATATTTCATTTTTAATCTTCAATGAAGCAGGGTTTCTTGCACCGAGCCACCCTAAATCCAGTCTCCATTTGATTGAACTTAACCCGATTATGCATCTTTAATTATATAGACTAAATTTGCTCAACACGTTCACTGCCACACCGCCGGTCATAGTGACCGTTTTTTGTTGATCACGCTTTAAATGTTTACACGGACCGGTGTATTGAACAGCGGGTTTTCATTACGCTGTTGCATGGTAAAGGCGCTGTCTACTAGCATTCTAACGAAAAAATTGAACGTATTCATGGTAAAATGAAATATGCGAATAGGATCTGCGAGTAATATTGTTCTTTTCATAGTAAATGCATCAAATCGTAGAGTGCTAGCTACGCACACATACCGTTGTAGCAATCAAAGGAAACCGTGGTACGGAAAGAATCTGCAGGTGTCTCAAATTTTGTAAATTTCCTGTTTAAAAAGAACCTACTGAGTGAACTGAGCCTGAGAACACAATGGCGGGTTTCTAAAATGAACAATTATTGAAGTGCATAATGACCAAATGACCTAATCTGCTAAAATACATGCGTTTAAATGGGAAATCTTGCCTGATGAGATGACGTCACAAGGGGGCCGATTTCCTCACCTTTAAATCTATGTTTGTGTAGTTTCCCATATTGGCGAAAAATCATGAAAAATACTGCAAGCGCAGCTCATTACGCGCACTATTAGATGCAGCAATACAATAGTTTCATGCAAATTCCCCTCCGCTCTTTTTCTTGCGCGTTTTTCTAACCCGATGGGAATGCAAAACATGCCAACAGTGATCGTTGTAAAAAAGCCCAATGAAGGTATGTCCAAGGTTTGCTTATGCTACTCACCGATTTCTTAAACTTTCTGTGATTGAAAATATGATTTGGATGAGATATATACATAGGGGTGAGAGCCAAAACGCTGTGATAATACATAATGTATACATTTATTTCTCACATTGCAATGAAAAAAATAGTTCTATTCACAGGGCTCCTGCACTTCTTTTGTAACAGTCACAGAAGGTTCCGTTATGAAGACAGAGGACTATGTTCCCACGACCGAAGTCCTGTTCTCACAACAGAAAAATTCTACAAGTATTACAAAGAAACTGCAGGAGCCCTGTGAACAGAAGGTTCTGTCGTCAGCACCATCTATTTTTTTCTGTGTGGGTTATAAGAAAGTCCGAGGCCTTTCGGTCACACAAAACCACCATCAAAGCAAAATTGACGATCGATCGAATCGACACCGATTTTTTAATTATATCTCGATTAAATCGCTGTCGATTGGTTCACGATTCATCCATTCCAATATTTCCAGATATTTCCGATAAATAACGCTGTTCATCCCTTGGAACATGTTTCAATATTTTTGTAACAGGGTCGAGGGGGTGGAAAGTTTTTACAAGGGTCGAATCTCGGGGTGGTTGGAGAGCCGGCAGCGCGGGGCCGTGCAACCTATGCCCATAAATTATGTTGTGCTTCCCGACCACGGGCGCGCGCGGCAAAGGGCGAAGGCGCGCCTCGCGGACTCCTAAGTGCCGTCAGATTTCTTCACCAGTAAACAGAATTATTTGAGCATTTTTACGATTCCAGCATCCCATCCCCCACGCGCCCACCCCCTCCACATCTCATCGACCACCGCGGCCCTCCTTTAATCTCCGATTTTGCCTCCCCCTCCGACCCACCACCCCTCGCCCACCTTGTCTCCACCGGGTTTCGGATCCCCAGCGCCTTCGGGGATTTTTAATTGGACGCTGCACGGTGGATCGAGTCAATAGGAGAGGTCGGACAAAATTTGGAAACTTTAAACGCTTTTGACTCCGTTTATACGAACTTTGAGGTTCTAAAAAGTTCTAAAAGTGGATCCATTAGTTTTCTCGTGAAATCCTCTTCTGAAAGGACCCCTTGAAATGTAAAATGTGACGAAGTAAACACCAAAATGTGCAATTTTAGTCAAGATTTTTTTGTCCGACCTCTCTAATAGACTCAATCCACTGCCACTCCAGACGCCGATCTGGGATACCGCGAAAATATGACTATCTCAAAGACAGCCGTGTTTTCCTCTTCTCAGAGGTGGTTATGCTGCTCTTTAGTGGTGGGTGTAATTATATATTTGAAGTTACGCTAACTGTTAATTGGACGACTTGGCTTTGAATGCGAAACTGTGTATCTACACCGAGTCACTGATGCAATAACTCAAACGAGTCCTGAGAAACTGGATGAATGTAAATACACGGAAAAATGACTCTTAGGCGGGATCCTAGAATGGCATCACCTATATTTTGGGAAGGTTCCAACCCTGAATTGCATCCGGTCGAGACCCATTATCTAGGCGATACCATTTAACCTACGTCTCAATGCATGCAGTACTGAGCACTGGGAAAAAAACAAATTGGATCTAGAGTCCAAACTCTTACAAACATCGACAAGAAAAAGTACTCTTGATTCAATTAGAATCTAGCTTAAATCAAGAGCCAAGCCTCTTAATTTAAGAGGTTTTGCATTTTGATTCAAGCAAAAACCCGATTGAATCAAGAGTATTTTTTCTTGTCAATGTTTTCAAGAGTCTGGACTCTAGATCCAATGTATTTTTTTCCAGTGAGCCCTATTTTAATGTAGATTAAATACCACACAGAAAAATTATGAACTTATCTTCACTTAAGTTTTCTCCATAGAAGATTAACTCTACTTACGACAAAAAAACTGCATCAGAACTTCAACGTCTCAAATATTTTGGTATTTTAGCAAATTTCAGTATATCCAGGCGGATTAAGGAGTGCACCGATTATGAACCCTCAAATCATTTCCTTATTTAGGACCGAAGTGCGGTTATTTGCAATCTATCACACAAATACACACATGTTTATTTAAAATCGACTACGGAAAAGAAATCCATGTATATTTGCGAATTTTGAAGAGTAAGTAAACTAACCCCTTTCAGTAATGAATTTAATCCTCAAACCTTGTGGAACTAGGTAAGAGGCATGCAATTTTACAAAAACGACGACACTGCGTAGGAGATTGAATTCAAAATCCGAGATCTTAAAACTGAACTTCATTTTGCAATTCGGAAGTATAATTTCTGTCTCATCTGTAAAAACACTTAGGTGCACAGGGAAACTGATGGTACATACGTTGTTTTTAAACTGAGCTAGAGATCATGATTCAAAATTGCAAAATGCAGCCCATATTACGGCGGATGCAGCGTTTTAGTACCATATTGTCCTGTTCCATCGATTTTTGTGAAACTCGGTATATCATAGGGTATTTTTGGACGAAGACTCTTCTTGACATGGAACATGGATTTCTCTGCATAAAAAAATTCAGACTTTCAGTATTATTTGAAATAAAGTTAAATACTTAATTTTAACCATGTACGTCATTTAAGCCTTTTTGTAACACTGTGAAAAGTACTCATCATCCTGCATTCAGCGAATGCAGCGCAAGCCGCAAGCAGCACTCATCAAGACTCTACGTTCCGGAGGTCGCGGTCGGACCAATATAAAACGCCTTCAAATGCGCGTAATACTGTGCAACACGCCAGAGTTTAAATAGTTGTATCCTTAGGTTAGAACCTAACTCAAGAAAATCGCTCTACCAAATAAGGCATGTGACAACCATGAGGGATGAAGCATTACTGCTGCATTTCAAGTTACCCAGCATTTTTCATGCTCATAATTGTCTGTGACAAAAATTTAAGCCTCAGTTGATTTAAATGTTGTACACAGAATTATCATTATCAACGTGGCAATCGAAATCAGCTCACCTGAGGGAAAACCTGTTCTTGAAATGTTCATGGTTTGATCGCGGCCTTTATATATTGGGGGTTACTGTTTGACAGGAAACTCGAATTTTAAGTCAAATTTTCAAAGTTCCAAAATCCAAAATGGTGGACGTAGCCCAATATCCTATCTCATCTCAGTGTCCGACGGAATATGGCGAATCTTGTTACCAGGGCGTATCTTTTGAGGGTAGACAAATTGTCAAAACTCCGAAATTCCAGATGGCAAACGTGGCCTAAAGTACTGTATTGGCCTTTCCAAAAGTACCTATCCATGCAATCAAGATGCGATATGTATTTATTTTCTGTTCATCTTCAAAATTCATTTACCCTCGGCTAATATATACCTTGACCCGGGGGCGTTCTTCATCACTGATGTGTTAATTGTATTTTCATAATTGTGTGTGTGTATTTTCATTCACTTGGCTCACATTAACTCTTACTGGATCCAGTTGATTTTACTATGACTCTGAATTACTTTAATTATTGTCGTTACATTGGAGTTTTATTTGACTCGATCTTCAGGCCCATTGACGCGATTTATCTTCAAAATATATAGGCACAGAATATTATTAAGGCGGATCTTCAGCTTTTGCACAATGCATTCTGGGTTCGATCGATATATTTCAAATTTTAATCTTTAGGTGAATTATTTTGGGAAAATCTAAATCTCAGTCTGTAGATAGATCATTGAAGAATGTTCATACTGAAAATCATCCTTCAAAATCTTTAAATATAGCCAAAAGCACTGTTTCCATTTTGCAACCAATCTCAATGTATCGATATCGATGATTATTTGGAAACAGTACTTTTTACTTTATTTTAAGATTTTGGAGGATGATTTTCGGCACGAAAATTCTTCAATGATTTACCTATACAGTCAGATATTCAGATTTACCCAAAATTATTCACCTAAAGCTTAAAATTTGAGATATATCAATCGCACCCAGAATGCATTGCAAAAAAGCTGAAGGTCCACCTTAATTTCAACAATGTATAGTACTTGGATGTAACTGTAGAGTCCTCATTTGTATCAGGGTCTAAATAAAAGAACTTTGACTCCTCTGTTTCATACCTCTAAGACAGAAGAGAAATTACCAACTCTAAAGGCACTTCTCACGTTTACAAGAGCTCTCGAGCGGTTCTGTTAATTATCATTTTCCTGCTGACCAGGCAACCTAGCCTTTAGAGATTATGACTGAACCGCGACATTAAGCTTGTGCTCAGCATAAGTAGAAGGGGCATTTCTTCCCTATGCATTCTCATTGAGTCTTTCGAGCGTTTCCCAATTAATGTGCCTTTGCAGGAAGTCGTTAAACGTTTTAAGCACGATGTTTCGCTCTGGTTTGCTTTCATTTCTTCATCGTGCTCTTCATCTCTCGTTTCCAGGATGGGGTCCTCTCTCTCTGTTGGCTTACAGATTCTTGATCCCACGCATAATTCGTCGCTCCTCTGACGTAAGGGCGTATCTCGATTTTCGCATGGGCTCTAGAAAGCATGGATTTATATGTGAAACAGGGCTCACGAGGAAATTTAGATACGCCCTTTGCCCTAGAGGAGCGACGATTTGGGCGTCATTGTGACCGATATTTAAACATAGCGCTGAGCGGAAGAGGTCCGTATACATTTGTACATTTCTACATTAGTCATTGTATCGATGTAAACGTATACGAACGAGGACCGTGGGTCCATAATGAAAGTAATGTAGGTTTTCTGTTGGACTTTTTTTTGCTTTAAACTGCCAATTCTAGTTTTTTTTAGGGGCATTAGCAGTTTGCATACCGCGATTTGACATATATACCTTTTTTATTTTTCCATTCATTTTTTATTCTTCTTATATTTTTTCTTATTTATTTTCTAATCTCTCATTTTCAACGTAACAAAGGATAATAATTCTGCTCAAAGGACACTAGTTCTTTGTTACATATTTGTTACACTTTTAGGCAGTTTCATCCTGTAAAATATCGCAATTATAGAATATGATTGTGTAGGGATTTTGTCGGTCGTTTGACCTCAAAAACATTTGCTTTGTAAAATATTCCTGTGGCGACGTGACAAAATACGGTAGTCATCTCTCACAATTCCCTTCAAGTGAAATTAGTGACCGACTAACAAGCTCGTTCCATTTGCGATTAATTAAAGAGTCAAGCTCCAGGTCTACGACCAGAACGAGGCAAGGATCTTCCATGATGAGTCTCATAGAATTTTCATGGCTGAATGCGAGGATGCAATGTATTTTTCCCTGTCATAGAGGGCTTCTCTGGATAATCGAAAACCCGGAAAATCGGGTTTTTGGATGATATGAAAACTTTTTCTTGCCAATTTTTCTATTTGATTTTTAATTTTTGTATATTTATTATTGACTGTATATTTATTATTTACTGTCATAGTATGAATATTAATCAAATAAAAATATCGTGAATTTGTTTTCATATTATCCTGATAATTTATGACCGATAAAGTGAAGTGGAAAAATTAATTTTCCTGGCGCATGCCAGCAGAAAAAAACGAATGTCGCATTGTGATTCAGTAGCCAAACATACAAGGGTAAACACTCCTTGAGTGCCTAAATAATTTCTGCACTTTTTTTGATGAGAAGGCTTATTAGATTAAATGACAAAATCCATCCTTTTAAATCCAATGTTAATTTCATTTGTTCCTTTTGCGTTTTAGTGAGGGTAATATTTTTTGCTGAACGTCTAATGCGGCTAATTTTTTGTAGTTTTGGTTCATGAAGTCACAAGTTACCTTTGTTTTTCCTGAGACCAATTTCTTTTTCGTTGAAAAATCGAATTTACCATTTTTTGGAAGATTCGATCATTTAAAAACTTCATGGTATCAATTTTTTTTTTAAAAAATGCATAAAGAGAGGAAACACCAACTTATTTTCCGCCTTTAAAACCTAATCGTACATGGGACACATCGGACACATTAAGAGAAAAAAAATGACCCTTTAAATCAGTTACAGAGTGGGCGGAGAAGTTTACAATGGGTAAGTGGTCGGATTTTGGCATTTGACCGAGGAAACTCTCTTATCAGGAACAAGGGGGAATCTTCGAGGGGTTGCAATGTCCCTTAAAATTCTTAAACTGATGACTTGAATATCTGAGTCTACTTTTCTCCTAGAAATGAGTGAACAAAAAATAATCGTTCGAAGACGAAAAATCATAATGAAAGTTTGGATGCCCTTCACCTTATGTCTAAGATCCGGAAGAGCCTAATCGCTCCCTTAGGAATATTTTGAAGCTTAACGGTTTCGAAAATAAATGGTAAGAGCTAAATTTGTTGTCTCCCGCACGAAAGAACGTAAGTACATTCCAAGGTTGCCACATTGAATCAAACAATTAATTCATTTTACAAAGTTGTGCCTGTGCAATTTTCATCAAAAATTGTTCTAATTTTTGCATGATATCTGAGGAAAAATTAGTGAAATTCTCAGTTAGGAATGCCCAAGATTCTCCTAGCTAATACGCAATTTGCGAGGGTAAACTTGGCAACGTTGGAATGAAGTTACGATCTTCCTTGAGGGGAACGACGAATTGGCAACGAGTTCTCCGGGGAAGAAGTTCACGCGCGGTTATGATAAACAAACTCGCGTTAAACATCATTACGTCCCCTGTGTAAAAACCGGAAAAACCCTCCGCTTTACAGGCTTTGCATATTGTGAGATTAGATCTTGAAATTTTGAAGAGGCCCTCGCATCCCCCTTGGTCCGCTGTTTCAACACCCCGCCCCCTTTTTACGGCGGAATCGGAGGAAAGACTTTAATGACTCGAGGAAGATATTAAGGGAATCCTTCCGCTTAAAGACCCGCCTATATCGTCGCTTCGCTGGCATAAGGGCGTAAATACCCTTTGGGATGAGCCTGGAAAAGCATTGAATCATACGGACGACAGGGCTCATTGTAGAATGTAGATATGCCCTTATGTCAAGAGCGCGACGATATTAACGTGACAATACACGCAGGTCTACGAGCACCGGGCACGCGATGCGTACAATCTCTCATTCTGCGGTGCTAAGGAAGAACGACGCATGAGCCTTCAAACGTTGCCAAATAGCCTTTGACCAATCACGGATTTTCAGGGAAGTTTGTGAATATTTTTCTCTCTATTTTTCAAAAAATTTTGTTCGTAATTTGACCTGAAGTGTCTGACAATTTCAAGAAAAAATATTAATAACTTCGTTTGAAAATACATTTTTTCTAAGGGAAACTTAGCAACATTTGAATGCTCATACGGCGTTTTTTATTAACATGGCATTATTGCTCTCTTACTC
Source organism: Bemisia tabaci (assembly GCF_001854935.1). Taxonomy (NCBI): domain Eukaryota; kingdom Metazoa; phylum Arthropoda; class Insecta; order Hemiptera; family Aleyrodidae; genus Bemisia; species Bemisia tabaci. The sequence goes on along the minus strand of NW_017549038.1, from coordinate 6,201,469 downwards.
ATATTCGGTAGGAGATATGTCGTGAAAATTTTCTCGTTTGAGCGACGCAAACCTGCCTGTATTACAGTAACTAATTAAGGGGGTATTTTCATATCCGTACCGCTCTTTGATTTTTTTCACCAATGAGTCTGTTGCTCCCACAAGACACAACCGTTAAAAATAGCTCTAAAGGGTCAAGTGACAAGAAAATAACGATGATAACATAAAAAAAGTTAGAAATCTACTCCTTATGGAGCAATTAGTGAAGGTTGGAACACGGGTTTTTCAAAATTTCGACGCCTGGGGGCAGTCTGTAGTCACCGTATCTAGAGATCAAGCAACGAACACTCATGGCAACTCACGGCAACTCACGGCAACTTAGGGTTAATGAAAACTGACAATTCTAAGAACTTTTTGGTTTGATCATTTCAATAATAAGTAGGAAGTGAAATTAACACTAGTTTAAAACCATTGCAATGACAATTTTTTTGATGTCGATGAATTGCAGTCGATTAAATTCTCTTCTGAATCGGAGAGACGACACCTCTCTGGCAGCATTGAGCGGAGTATTGTGAATTCATACCTCGCGCCTTCAATTATGCAAACGCAACATGGACATCCATGAAGCACAAATAGTCGTATCTCTGCGCCGTCATCAACGCGCGTCCTTTCATGTGCTCTTTTACTATAGGATCGCTAGGACCAACAGCATCTGAACGATTATCCTCAATCTTTTATCGCGTTCAATAAAATTGAAATTTCTTCACGATTTTTTGTTAGATAATACTGCGATAAAATCGATACAATCGTGATTTTCCCAATGTCAATGTGACAAAATTCCCGAAATTGTGCGATTTACATAATTTTCACTGATTAACAGCAGCGTGCCGACGCGTGGTTGTGTTGCGCTTATAGCGGCCAAGGCAAGAAATCTAGAATGCATTCAATTGTTTGAGTATGCAACATCAACCATTATGAAGCACGTTTAGTTGCATCAAGGCGTTGTGATCAACGTCAAACTTGTCAGTCGTGCTCCGCGTTATATTCAAAACCGCTTTTCTCGGACACAAAAGTTTATTTTCCGAGAAATTTTAATGGAAAAATGAGAGCTGATTGGTCAAGTGCATGAGTGAGTATATTAGATGGCAGTTTTAAAACGGTAAATAAAAATAGGTTCAAAGTTGAAAAATTACGTGAAATCTTACGACTTGAGAAAAGTTAAAACGAGTGTTATGATATTAAAAACCGAGCTATCGTTATATGTGTTCATCTCCTCAGTCTAAGTATTACTTATTACTTTGGTTAACCATGGTTAAACGGTACCTCTCTTTGAGAAACGAAAGAGGAAAAAATGCATGACTTAGTAATACTTTTCCTTTCCTCTTGACGGTAAAATCCTGAGTTCACTCCTTTGTTGATGAAGGACGTAGTCTTTTGATCTTGGCAACGTCACGCTGGGAATTCGTTAAGTACATTAGCTTTTAGATTTAATCATCAAGAATGAATTTTTCAACAGCCCGCAATTATAAGTCAGAACACTTTTTAATCCAAGGAATTATTTTTTCATTTAAGTTTTCGGAAATTTAATGTCTGATTAAAGCCCTTGTAAGTATTTGACATTATCACATATTATGTCCTCTTAATGAAAATGTGCGTATTTTTTGAAGTAGTTTTTATGATGGCATTTTTTAATGTTATACAACTCCCTAAATTCTTTCTGGTCTTTTGGGTTGGTTTTCAATAATTATAATTCGGTTTGATGAAGTTGTAAGTATTTCAATTGAAGACGTTAAAAATGTTCTTTTTGTTTGAAAAGTATACTTTTCTCAGAATTCTATAAAAAAGAAATACTATCTTTGATTTTGAAGGCCTACTACCTTACTTTACTAGGTACTGTAAAATTTAGTGGGACAAACTTTATATTTTGTACAACAAAAATGTTCATTACTTTCCGTTCATTATTCATGTTAATTAACGACTATACAAAACAGAGAATACTGCTCATTTTTGCACATAAATAGCTACACGTTGAACAAGAGAAAACACTCAAAAATATGGCCCGAACTTTATGTAATAAGGCCTGAGCTGAACACTCTTCTCAGTCTTGCACTGATACTCATTAAAGCTCAAATTTTTTACCTTTTTGGCCTTGCAATCCCCGCAAAAAAAAGTGTGGGCCCAGAACTATTTTACCATCTCGTTATCTACATATACATTGTTCGTTCCTATGGAACTGAGATAATTTTCATTGGTACTTTTAAAGAAACATAATCATTTCACTAGCACCGATCAGCACCTATCATTTCGGCGATACACTACATTTTGAGTGTGTACCTAATTTAGCAACATGGAAAAAACGTTATTGCTAATTTAACAATTTTGTAGTTTAAAAAAAGCAAGAAGAAAGTTTTGTGGTTAAAAAATGTTTTAATGTAGATTCTACAATAAAAAAAGGCTAACTGAAACATCCCCGTGATTAAATTGGCTTTTCACTATCGTAAAATGTATATTTGAAACTTGTTAGACATATATTTTAACAATTTAATTGTTATTGCAAATACATTGAAAAAAATAATATGCTGTTTCAGCACCGAGGATGTGAAAAACGTGTTTGGTGATCCCAAGATGCTGCCTTTACTGCCCTGGCAGTTAACTTTACATCCTATGAATTCAAATTCAACTGCGTGGGCAATCAAGATAGCATCTTAGGATCACTAGGCATATTTTTGACATCCTGGGTGCTAAAAAAGCATATCATTTTTTAAGTGTAAACAATCCATTTTTTCCGTGAAATTACTCCAATCAATTTCTATTATTTTTATCCTTTTTTATTTAAGCTAGTATGCTAGTATTTATCTGCTATTTTTTTTATTAGGCTGAGTACTTTTCCAAATCGTTGAAAAAACCCAACTTTTTGACATCCTAGGTGCTAAAACAGCATACCATTTTTTCAGTGTAAACAATCCATTTTTTCCGTGAAATTACCGTAATCATCTGTAAACTTTTTTATCCTTTTTTCTTTAAGCTAGTATACTAGTATTTATTCAGCTATTTTTTTATTAAGCTGTGTACTTTCCCAAATCGTTGAAAAAACTCAACTCGAATGGACAGAGGTGACGAAGCATGGGTACCTATATGAGCGAACGGTAGGAAGAATTGAGACGAACCTTTACTGGTGAGGGGAATGTCCTCATAGCGATTTTTCCTGACGGACATGGTGCAACTGTTCCACTACGGCGGGAAAACAACGGAACCCGAACACGCTAGCATGGCTAGAGGGCGCGCGTCCACATCCTGCGTCCTGCTAGAGGGATGCTCCCGGCCAACTAAAGAGCGCCTCGCACGCAGGGCGCTCCTCGCCCTTCGCGCCCTCCGCCGGCCCGCTTTACGCGCCCTGTCACGCGCAGCCATCCGATCCAGGGATGGAACGATTTTCTGCCTACCTCACTCGATATTCGATACGCTCCAAATTCGATGCTTCCACCTGGACCCACGACTTCGACCCCACGCCCCACGGTGGATCGAGTCAATGGGAGAGGTAGGACAAAATGGACCACTAGACAAAGTACGAATTTCAGCATTCTGATACATGTTTCGTAACTAAAATTTCACGTGAAACACGATGCGAACGATCAAAATTGCCGAAATTAACTCCTTATGAAGATATTTAATGATTCCTGATGCGTAAATTCAAACCACCCGCTCATGAAAACGCAATGCTCTACGTCGCGTGCTAAACGTTATCATGACAGTCTTTGCGATATGAACACTGGAACCAACGCGTGCGCGTTGTGCTCCCGCTTCGCGAAATGTTTTCCTGAGTTAATTTGATAAGTTAAATGTAAAATTGCTACCCAAGTGTGCGTTGTGAAATTCTGCATCTTTTAGTACTAAAATTGTGACTGTGTGTGGTGATTGTGCTGTGAATCTGGGAAATTCTTAATTGCACATCACTGCTGGTCCTCCGAAAGAATTTAAAAAATTTCAATCATTCTCATCCTAGCTTGTAAACAATCAAGAACAACGCTGCCATGTCAATTGAAAATAAGCTATCACCTCGTGTCACACGAGCCAGTGTTTTGAGGCAGGACACTATCAACAAATTACGGGATAAACACCAGACCAACAAGAAATCTCCCAACCCTGACATTCTGAAAGGCGTCCGAAATCTCGCCCGTCCACCGACTGATAAAGCTGGTGTATCTCGAGCTAGTAACAACAAGAGATGTCATCTCACTGTGCACAACGACATGTTGCCAAATCAACGGAAGAAAGCGTCAAAAAGGGCCGTCGGGATTGCATCATCTTCCCTCCCCAACAAGAAACAATGTTCCACTGCACAAGGGTCAACATCTCCGTCTCGGTCCCCCCCGTCTCCATCTGACTTGCAAAAGGGAATCCAGACTGATGTTTCTTTTTGGGACCTTACCCCAACTTCCGGTACCACAATATCATCAACATCACCATTGTCGGACTCCCCTCAGATTAAAGACACTGATCACGAAAGGTTCCTACATCGGCAGGTGGGTGTCCAAACTGATGCTAGTCTAGATCTAACCACTCAAAGAGACGCTTTAATCTGTGAGCTTGTTGAGACGACAGGAAAATACAATGCAGCAAAGTTAGAGATAACTAATATTTCTATTATTAACAGATCTCTTGAAGAAAAAGCAAGATTTCTCAGTGAGGAGCTACAGAAAGCCAAGGAAGAACTTCTCTACCTCCAAAAAGCTAAAAATTACATGCTTACTAAATTAAGGAGAAAAAATTCAGATAAAAAAGATATCTGTGACTTTAGTCTCAGAAATACTTGTATTTTTAAAAAATTTAGAGGCATAGGTGAACAGATCTCCTATAATCTGGGTAAACCAGAGATCGGAGAAGGTACTATTGTAAGGAATTATAAAGAAGTTACTACCGTAAGAAAACGTAAAATCTTAATCTTAGCAGACTCTCATGGCCGCAAGGTCTCAGAAATATTGAAAAGTAAATTAGGCAATAATGGAGAATTTGAGATATGTTCCATCATAAAACCTGATGCACCTCTTAAGCATGTAACTACGCACATCAAAGGCTTGTCAAAAAATTTTTCCAAACAAGATATTATATTAGTTTTAGCAGGCTCTAATGATATTCCCCCTCATCCTCATGTCGGGAGAATGACAGACTATGTATTATCAAGAGAATTGCACCGACTTGCCATGGATACATTGCACACTAATCTGTTTATCCCAAAGCTTTTCCACAGATACGATTTACCAGGCTCGATAACTGTTAATTTTAAAAGGTACTTTGACTCACAAATTGAGCACGTGGCTGGTAAATTTTCACATATTACGGTATTTGACGTAGACATCTTTAAAAGAGATATGTTCACTGCTCACGGTTTTCATCTAAGTTACTCAGGCAAAAATGAACTATTGAATATTTTTCTAAAAAAAGTAAGTTCCTCTTTAAACTTATTTTAAATGACGCAGCAGGTCTCGCTGAATGTGAAGAAAAAAACGAAAACGAAAATGTAATTTTTGAAAATTTAAATCGCAAAATCAATTTTAGCAACACTAATGATATCGGTCAAATATTCTCACTGTTAAACTTCAATATTAGAAGTATTCAAGGCACTGTAAAATCCCACCTGCTGCACTTGGAAATCTCTAAGCTGCAGAAACTTCCTGACATAATCTGTATCACCGAACACTGGTTTAAAAACTTGGCCCCAATACCTATTAAAGACTATGTTTGCGCAAACTTCTATTCCAGAGATAAAAAGAAGGGGGGAGGCTCCTCAATCTATTTAAGAAACAGCCCCGGAGCACCAGTTATTCTGTTCTCACCCTGTGAAGAATTGACTAAACTCGCAATAGAGTCAGCTTTTGAAATCAGTGCAGTTATTATAAAGAAAATCGACCAATGGGTCCCAAGTGCCCCTTTCCTTATAATCAATATTTACAGCACGCCCTCTTGTGACACTGAACTATTCTTTCATAAGCTTGAAGAACTGCTTTCTATAATCGTTAAAAAGAAAGCTCATTTTTTAATATGTGGTGACTTCAATATTAACTTATTGGATAAAAATTGCAAAGAATCTTCCTATTTTCTTAACATGCTTTCTTGTCACAATCTTGAGCCTGTATTCAAAAATACTCCATCTCGGATCTCCAAAGACTCTAAAACCTTAATTGACAATTGCATAAGTAACTTTCCAATTTCTAACGCGATAACTTTTGATCCTGGTCTTTCAGACCATAGGGCGCAAGTAATATCGATCGAAAAGAAAGTAATTGCAGTAAAATCTGAAAAAAATAGGGGCTACCGCTCCTGGACAATTGTAAATAAATTCAATCTCAGAAGTCTCCTAATTTACTGTATGTCAATTCTAATGTTATGTAAAGATAATGTATCACTTGAATTTAATAAGTTTAACTCACTTCTGTACAATGCAATGGAGACCTGTTGTCCAATCAAACCCAATATGAAGGATAAAAGATCACGAACTTTCAAATATAATGATGAAATTTTAGCTTTAAGTGAGAAGAAAAAACATCTCTATGAGAAATACAAGAACACTGGCTCTAAAAAGTTCAAAAAAGCTTGGAACGTAGCAAATAAACAATGTAAAAAGTTATTGTACACTTTGAAGAGAAATTCTAATGATCTTAAATTAAAGAACTCCAAAAACAAAAGCAAGACAGTTTGGAACATCATTAAAGAGGAAACAGAGAGGTTTCAATCTCCCTTAATTGACATTGTTGAGTCCGATGGTCAGATATTCACTGATCCCTACGACATAGCAAACTCTTTCAATAAATTTTTCACTGGTCTTGCCTCAAAATTTAATGCTAATGCTGACATTCCTGCAGCCATGAACTTATTGCGAGACACCATCCCTATAAGTACATCATTAGAATTTTCCTTCAAACCAATTAGTTTGGAAACTCTTTCCACTGTTATTAAGGATCTTAAAACAAACAATCAAGATACCTTCGGAAACATTCCCACCAAACTACTGATTGAGAACTTTGATGTAATAGGAGACCCTCTCTTGAAACTTGTAAACCTCTGCATTACAGAAGGTGTCTTTCCTGAATTCATGAAAAAGGGAACTGTCACCCCTCTCTTTAAAAAGGGTAATCGTAAGCTTGTAACCAACTATCGTCCAATTACTATAATTCCAACCTTAGCTAAAGTTCTAGAAAAAATCCTTTATAATCAGCTTTACAGCTACTTTGAAACCAATCAGCTGTTTGACGACCACCAATTTGGCTTTCGCAAAAAAAAATGCACCACTCAGGCTATTCAAAAATTAGTGGACAACATTTATTCGGCCTTTGAAAATAAATCCCCTATAGCAAGCATCCACTTCGATCTATCTAAAGCATTTGATACAGTAGACCATAGCCTCCTTTTATACAAACTTCAACACTACGGCCTAAACGAATCTTCAATAATGCTTATACGATCATACTTATCCAACAGGTTTCAATCGGTCAAAATAGAGACTGTGGATGGCCCTGTCTTCTCTGAGACATTAAATGTCAATTTAGGAGTTCCCCAAGGATCATGTCTCGGACCCCTGCTCTTTATAATTTTTATCAACGATCTCCCAGGTTTTCTAGATGCCCTCACTTTCTTATTCGCAGATGATACCTCTACAACAGTCAGAGGGGAAGATGTACTTACTCAGTTAAAAACAACTTATAACCAAGCACACAATTGGTTCAAAGCGAATGGCTTGTCCTTGAATGAAGATAAGACTCAATTAATTTCTTATGTTCCGTCTAAAAGAGTCAAACAACCTACTGATCTTACTTATGGAAATACATTTGAAATCGACGATAACACCCAACTTAATTTTCTTGAATCCACAAATTTCTTAGGAGTATTTTTAGATCAGTACCTTACATGGGAATCCCACATTGATAATATAATTAGAAAACTCCAAAAGAGCAAATGGGCAATAAGAAATCTTGTGAAAGTTGCCTCTCTCAGTTCTGCTCTCCTATATTACCATGCTAATGTAATGTCTCACATCCGCTATGGAATCGCTGTATGGGGCAGGAGTAGCTTTACAAAACGTGTTTCCAACGAACACCTCAAGATCATTAGAATTATATACAACAAACCATATGGAAGTGACTGTAAAGAAATAATGTCATCAGAGAGACTGTTTACAGTGACCTCTTTATACATCTATGAATGTATTAAATATGCAGTAGAAGGAGAAATAATAAAGCCGGCTGATCTATTTCCCACACACAACTACAACAGCAGACACTTCTTCATCCCCAACAATTCCACCAAGTACAAAATTTCTGAAAACAGTGTTAAGTTTGCTTCTATTCAGCTGTTCAATGCTCTCCCTCTAAATATTAGACTTCACTTTAAGAACTCAGAGATCAGCAAATTTTTTTCACATTTGAAATCGTTTCTTTTGGCTGAATCCTTTCAAGATCTCTCTGAGTTTTTCACCACTGCTTAACTTCCTAACTTAATGTTCTAGTATTGATAACTCACGGTATTCACTCTCTCTGTTTTCCAACTTGCTGTTATTGCAGGTTATAAATTTATTATAAGATAAATTTGTTTTAACGTCTTTTTTGTAACTAAATACCATGTTGACTAGTACAATAGCCCCATATGGTGGCTTTATGTATGTTATGTAAAAAATAAAAATAAAAAATAAAAAATAAAAAATAAAAATAAAAATCTGGCAACCTCAATCTTGGCGCTTTGGCTCAGCTATAGCAAATTGCTATTAGTTTGAACAACACACGGTGGGAAATGAACATTGCTCGATTGAGAAACTTGCTGGGACCGTTGTAGTGCGCGATTTGACTCACGTAGAGCTGTTAGTTTGTAGTCATTCCTCTTAACCAAATTAATTTTCGTTGTGCAAATCGTGTATGACGTGAAATTCTGGTTAAAGAAACATGTATCAGATTGCTTAAATTCTTACCTTGTCTAGTGGCTCATTCAGGAACTTTAAACGCTTACAACTCCGTTTGAACAAAACTTTGAGGTTCTAAAAGAGGCTCCATTGGTTTTCTCGTGAAATTTTCAACTACAAGCACCCCTTGAAATGTAAAATGTGGCAAAATAAATATAAAAATTTGCAGTTTTATTAGTAGGTACCTGTTCGACGTCTCCAATTGACTCGATCCACTGTGCGCCCCACGCTTTATGCGAGCGACGAGATGCAAAATCGATAAGTCGAACGGCGTCGCTCTTTACTGGATTGCGTCAAGCAGAAAGGGACCAAGCCAAATCAGCTTTTAATTATTATACAAAATAATTGTTTACAACAATTTGTCCATACAAATGAGAGTGTCTCAATTTTACTATACGATTGAAGAAAAGAGTGCAGTTAAAACCTTACGCCAGAAAAAAAAGACAAACTATTAGGGGTGAGTCCTGCCGCTCGTACTAAGGGAAAACGCTGTATGAACATTTGAGAGTTGCCAAGTTTCCCCGGATGAAACAAGTATTTTTGACGAAATTTATGAATAATTTCCCAAAGGCCCCTTGCCAAAGTCTCGGGCTGGTTTTCACGACCTCTCGAGCTTGGTAGTAGAAAATTCAGGAAGCTGCACTGCACTGAGGATTGGCCCAACAAGGCCGAAACCCGTCTGTACTTGCCTTCTTGAATGGACGTAACTATTTTTGCACCAAACAGCATATCTCTTTGAGGGATAACTGTGCTCACATGAGCTTTTTCCCTCTGCATTGAGATTCTCAGCTTTATGCTGAATTTTTAACGCACGTTGGCAAAAAAGTCTAACATACTGTCATAATTTCCCCCTGAAATTTTCAGATATTTGGATTAAATTGGGAAAAAGTAGTCTGAAAAGTTTGAAAAAAATATATTTACAACTTCCCCAATAAATTCTTATATGTACATGTCAATGCCAATATGGCTGGCTTTCCCAGAACATGGTAAAAAGATTGAAATAATCGAGCTACAAGCCACAAAAAAATTGAACAAATAATATTTTAAACTACAAAGAGATGAGAAATATGCAGTTTGTAATATTATGTAGTTTGAATTATTATTTGTTTAATTTTTTTGGCTTATAGCTCTATTATTTCAATAAATTATTGTTTTATCAGAGAGGATGCGCCTGAAGATTCTTACGACGCTCCTCCTTAGCACGACAGAGTAGGAGAGGGGAGGGGGGCGTAAAGTTGCAGGGCGTAGTGCGCACGCATGAGCGAAACGTCCGCACGACGATAATAGCCGTAAGGAGGCGGGGAGGAGCGGGGGAGGCGCGAGGGAAATTTGAGAACGGATCAGAGATTGACGCGCGTAAATATGAAAAATGAAGGGGGAATCAAATAAAGAGACGGAGCCGACTCCCTGATGACGTGCTGTGGCGGGGGGAGCGGGTGGAAGACGTGGGTCGTGCCCGCGGACTAAAGCTGAAGGGTCCCAGCCGAGGAGCATCCCTCCGAGAGGGCTCCCTAGCAGGAGCGAACGGCGGACGGGCGCATTAGCCCGCGTCTTCCCACGCGCGCCGCGTCGCACACCGTCTTTCCCCTCACGTGAGGGCGTACCTCGATTTCTGTTGGAGCCCCTTTATACCTAGAGTTAAGACATCTCGATTATCAGATGGCCTGGGCTGGCCATCACTGAAAAAAAATCTCGGTGTATTTACTAGGAAAAGGGTAAAATTACCAAGAATTCAGGGTTCTATTTGATCCCTGTTTTTTCTTGGTAAAATTACCATTTATGGAATTGGTAATTTACCGATAACTCTCGGTTATGGAATTGGTAATTTTACCGATAAATCGCGGTTATGGAATTGGTAATTTTACCGATAAATCTCGGTTATGGAATTGGTAATTTTACCGATAAATCTCGGTATAGTTATTGAACTTTCTCGGTAATTTTACTGGACCTTGGTAAAAACGCCAATATTTCTCATCGACTGTGGTAGGATTACCGAGATAAAATGGCAAAGTTACCGGGAATTGATTACCAATAAAAGTGGTATTCTTACCTGAAAAAAACAGTTAAAATACCGGTTTTTAGGTAAGCTTACCAGTCTGTCTAAGTAACAAGTACCAGTAAAATTACCAATAATTGGTAAAAAAAAGTGAGATGGTGAAGGTACCAACGGACCTTGGTAAAAGCGCCGAGAATTTTTTTTCAGTGTTGTGTCACAAAAGTGTGCACCCAAACGAACGACATTGAGGGATAAGGATAAGGAATCCTGCGATGTCCGTCATTCAAAAACAACAACATCCACAAAACTGATCAAACCCTAACCAAAGAAATTGCAATAAAATAAAATTAGATTGATTTTTGAATCATTTCTTGATCTATTTTCATTTTAGTGCGATGAAAACAACAATTAAATCTTGATGAACCACAATTTGGTTATATTTTCATTATTTTTGTTCACATTCGAGGCACCGCCATCTTGGTGCACTTATTTGTGACTCCATGAGCGAGAAGCAATTATAATTGGATTTTTTAAAGCCTCTTTTTCAGCCCAACCAAAAGTGAGATGTCGTAGCTCTAGGTATAAAATGACTCAAGATTTCTAAACTATCTCGGAAAGCATGATGGTTATACGGATAATAGGGCTCACATGGGAAATGGGAGACGCCCTTTCACCAGAAGACCGACTCTGCCGTGATAGCGAGGAGGGCAGTGCGTGTCAAATTTTCGAAATCGAGTCTCCTTCAAAATTCGTCTTAACTCTTTTAGAAGGAATCACTGAATTAGCTAAAACCAGGGCCGGATCAAGGGGGTGGGCACATGGGCCGCGGCCCATGGCGGCAAAATGTAGGGGGCGGCAAATTTTGCAATTGTTTTGAATGTAGGTATCAAAAAGAGAGAGAAAAAAATCTGATTCAGAAAATAAAGTACAAACGAGAAAAGACGACAAAATCTCGCATTTCCTGAGAGTAAAAGTACAGTAATTTCTAATTTTGTCGTCTCTCGGTGATACATGAGACAACACCTTCAATTAGTCGAGTTAAGAGAGAAACCAAACACGCAATTTGACCTGGAACGGAGCGGCGCGGCGGTCAGCATGAAACGCATAGCGCCTACAAGACTGCATGAATACTTCACGCATTGCGTCAAACACGCTGCGGTCAGCAGTAGCCGGCTCGAAACGCATAGCGCCTACAAGACTGCATGAATACTTCACGCATTGCGCCAAACAGTGTGGTCAGTAGCGGCAGCGCTCGACGTGAAACGCAAAGCGCCTACAAGACTCTAGAAGTACTTCACGCATTGCGCAAAACACAGTGCGGTCAGCGCGGCGCGGCGGCGGAAGTTAAAATTATTAAACCACATTTATGTTTATTCTTCCATAATTTTTTCGTTCATTTCTTATAAATGGAGGGCCTTGTCCACACAGAGATAGCATAGGTTTACGGAACTCAACTCTCGCGCAAAGTTCCGTGAAATTTTGCTGGTAGTGTTGACAAAGGGCTTTCGCAATTATGTGTCCAAACACGAATAATCGCGTCTTATGCACCCCTAATCCTCCGGCACGTTCACTTTGGTTTTTATTGATGTTTCAAAACGAATGAGAAGGGGTCAGCATAATACAGGCGGCCCATATGGGCGGCAAGTCAAGGCGAGCACGTGAATCCGGCCCAGTCGGAGATACGTGTTTTCGGAACTAATAATAAGTAGGAGGTACTTTTTAACATTTTCCATCGTTTTCAAGAATTTTTCCGAATTTTCTCGGTCATAATCTCTAAAAGTCAGATAAAATGTATCCCCTACAGTATGCATTTATGCAACTAATTCAAAATTGATAATAATGTAGAAAATAATGTGTTTTTGATCTGTCGCCCGCGTATAGTGGGATGGGTGCAGTTTTTGAAAAAATTGAGATATTAATAATTTCAACTAACACAGGTCTTAAAACATAGTCTGCTAAATATTTAATACTAAAATCCAATCTTAAAGCATCAAAAAGTGGGTTTAAGCTGTCTCTCCGCCGTAAGGAACATCGTCATTTTGAAATGTTAAACATGTATTTCTTGAAATTGCAAAAACTGCACTTATTCCAACTTGTCCGTAAGCCCCTCAATCAAAATATATGACGAGGCTATCCAGACCCGTAACTTCAGTCACGGGCATTTCGCTAGTTTATGATAAAAATAGGCACTGAAACGTGAAAAGACAACTCCCTTCAATCTGTTTTGATGCAAACCACTATGCACGTTGCCTCAGTCAATGTTGTTTTGCATCATTTACGTTTTTAGGTTATGTTGATTTGAAGGACTTGAACTTTTTCAGCGCTCCTCCTCTCTCACAGTAAATTGTGTGATTTTGTAAATTGATTTTCGCATTAAAGTTATCGTATTTCAGCAGTTTCGGACTTGTCTTTTGATGTTCTCATAAAAAATGTTTCGTTGTATGTAAAGCACTTTTGTCTGTGAACTTTTGGCTAGTGTAATCACTTCCTAACTCAGGTACGTCCTAATCATCTCTAATCATCAATACTTAGTTGCTCGCACCCATATGAATTAATTTTCAATCATTTATCCGATGATGACCCGAAAATTAATTATTCGGAGGTAGTTCAGAGACCATCGGAAAATCCTGTTCAAACAGATCGGACTGGTTCTTAACTTCTGTATTGCATCCTGAATTTCCAGCAAGTTCTGTAGGCACTCGCTGTATGCTCAATTCACGTTGATCGCAGATTTTGATACCTTTAAGTTCATTTCATTTTGAGGCACTTAAAATCCAGGAAAAATAGTATGCTCACATTTGAAACTCAAACTACGTCAGTCCTCCAGACTATAGTGGACGATGATCAGAGATTACTAACTTGCTCCTCCTAGTATTAGGAAAAGTAACTAACAATTTTTCTTATACAATTGACATGTAATCGAAAGTTAGCTTTGCATTATGATAAAGAGTTTCTGAAATGATTTTGTTCCCTTAAGTTCTTAATTTATCAAGTAAATAAGTGTGACCTAAAGTTGCGTCTCTTTCAGATTCAGCATCTCACATGCAACAGAATGCAAAACTCTTAATGCTTGGGATTTTTTCTTTGGTATCTGAGGCACTGTACCTGTAGCATTCCTCAGGAGAAAGCCTGACTAATGTGTATTTATGCCTTGCATTCCAGTCTAATTACACGGTTATTATTTTTTATTGCTTGCAAAATCAAATACTTATTTCTTCTTATTTGGTTAATGTTTTTCTGGGATATATCTGATTGTGATACATAGCTAAAGGATGCCAACCCATTCCCGAAGTCGCTGAAGTAATAATTGCAGAAACATCCTGGATCCTAGCAAATAATTTTGTACTACGCACATATTTTTTCAACTTCATCTGTCAGATTGTAATTCTTTTTTAACATAATTTTACTGACTTTGTAACTAGGTACTGTTTTTGTACTTACATTCTAATTGTTTGTATTCTTTACAGAATAATGGTTGTGTACACAGAAGCGAATCAAAGACTTGCGGATAGAAGACCCTGTGCGGGCTCACGAGCTGATTTGAAACTATGTCTCTTAAATAGTCCCTGTTGCAAAGATGTAAGTTTACACTTTTTAGAATATTTTAAGCATCCCCATTTGTGTTGCAAAGCGCATTTCAACCGTGTAAGTCGAGATGCATAACTCGGTTTGCGACGTTGCAGACTTCCTGTCATACTTTATTTTTTAAATGGAAAAGCACTCAACAGCAATTCCTTAAAACTGCCGTGATTTTTTCTCTCTGTGCGAAAAAAGTTCTGCATAAACTTCAAGGAATGATGTCGATTTGTTCTTCTTCAAAAAAATAACATAGTGGGGGAGATTTTCAGACACCCCAATTGAGATATGTAATTGCGGACTTGCGCTGTCGATCTGTATCCTGTCATGCAAGTTGGACACACATAGGTGTCGCACTTTGCACCCTCTTAACGTCACATGATATTTGGTACATTGAGGGTGCATTAAAATGACGAGGCAAAGTCTGCACCCGCTGCAAGGAACAAGTCTCTGAAATGACAGCTCAAATCGATATGCGACCAACTCTGCTTAGCCACCTTGAACTGCATGAGTGGCTTTCAAATCTCTGAACTCTCAAAAAAAAAAATATGTAGGCTCTTTGTGATGGCCAAGTTGAAGAAATTTAGTCAATGAACTGATTCAGTCATCTGAAAATGGAATCTTTGAACCATCAGAAAATGAAAAAAAAATCGTCTCACATTGTCTACTACTTAATTTGTTAATGGAAATAATTACCTCCTTTTTACTAGTCGTTAAATATGGTTTTCTTTTTTTTTTTTTTTTAGCATAAAAGGACTCCAAAAGAGTGCTTGAAAGCAAAAGATGGCACTGTTCCAGAAGAATGCTATGCCCTGTACAATACATTTTTTGAATGCAAACGATCCATCGTAAGTTATCCCAAATAATAAAGAATCAATTTAACTTTTAAGTGAAAATATGGTAAATTCGAGGGTGTCCTCCTTATTGAAAAATTACAAACACCCTGAAAAAGCATGGACTTTAAAACATCAGTAGGTACGGAAGTATAAGTATGAAAAAAGTGAGGATTTTTCATATGAAGTCACAGAAATTTGAAATTTTTCTGATGAAGTTAAAGAATCCCACAAAATCCAATTTAGATTCCAGCATATTTCAGTCTTTCATTTCTCAAGAATTCCCTGGTTTCACTTTCCCAATTCGAATTAATTTACTTATCTTTAGAAACAATTTGCCCTTCTGGCAATGAGGAAACAAGCTTTTTAGGATACCTCTGAAAGGAGGAACTTCCGTCCTTGATGAAACTTATCGTTCCCTCATCACAACAAAAGTGATTTTATTGCCAACTGAATGTTTTTTTGATGATTTAAATAGGTGTGGCTTTTTACCCCTACCTACCCTATTCAATTCTGCATAACTGCTACTGTGTTCTTCTTTATATCAATGTTTTCAATATACATATAATTTTTTTGCAGCTTGACATGCGAACAAGGTTTCGAGGGAGGAAAGGGTACTGAGATGGTCATCGGAGCACTATATTTTCTCTGAAAGTTGCCTTCAAGAACCCTTAGTGTTAAAATGTCTGAAGGGATTAAGTTGAACTCATAGTTTCACATTTAATTTGTTATCATCAGAAGCAAAATGTTTGATGTCACCTCCGAGAAGTTTGAGGTTCCCATCCAAAAATATCTTACACTTAAGTGAGAACAGGTCCATAAGATGTTTTTAATGAAAATTTATTGACTGTTCTGGTAAACATGGTAAGCTATTAGTCAATTTAAGTTTGCTAACTTTCTCGAAGGTCTTTGACACAAGTCAAACCTGTGAATATCCTTGTCCTTCTAAAAACAATTACTTATGTTAAGTTTTTCCCAAATATTCCTGTTAATTGTAAATAATCGAAGAATCTTAGAATAAAATATTGGAAGGTAAATTTTCCTTATGATTATCCCTTGTACCTGCTTTACTCATTACTGAGTCAATGCTATCATTTTAAAGTTATCACGGATGATGGAGTGAAGTCACTAGTTCCTATGTTTTCAGAAACAACATTTGAAGTTGGAATATTTCTCCAAAACCTTTGTTACAAATGACTTTTACACTCTAATATTGAGCTGTAGTGCTCTTTTTTTGTGCTTTAATATCAAACAAATTTTGCTTGAAATGACTTGCATGTATCCAGCAATATGCAGTCCTCCTACCTGGCAAAAAGTGATCAAGAAAACGTATTGCCACAACATTACTGCCGAAATTAATGTTGTATAACAATGTTTTTGTGATGTTTTTTTTTAGCATTATTTTTAGCAGTTACCGAGTGGGTTGTCCAGAAAGGCAAATACTGCTTACCTTTCTTGAGAAGGGAAAAGAAAGTTATACCTACTTATACATACAATCAGTTGAATTATTGTTGAACATAAATGAAAAAAGGTCATGAGTAATGGTGAAGGAGCAAAAATAGAAGGGTAGAAATAGAAGCACGCATAGGAGTAACAGCAAATTGAAGCGATAAAGCTGCACTGTGCTGTGCGGAGAGAACATAGCCCAACACAAGCTATGAACAATTGCTGGCATGGGCAGACTGAATAAGCGCGGCTCCATGAGAGAATCAAGACAGGAGGTCATTGCAGTGAGCACTATGTTTCAATGATTAGATACCAGACAGCAGCTTGCCTTTCTCTGCTGCAGAATAGTCGCAAGTTTGCAATGCATCACATGGAGCTGTTGTCTGAGCTCATCATTGCTCTTCTTGTCATTGGGACTTGAAAATATCCTAACGGGCTTAGCCTTTCTTTGAGTAAAAGTTAGCTTCTCCTGATCAACCACGATATATTGAGCAATAATGACATTTAAGTATATAGACTAAGTCCGCAAACACGTATCTCGTTTGCAGTGTGAAAATCTCTGCTCCTATTTTATTTTTGAAAGGAGGAACAAATCAACATCATTTTTTAAAGTTTTCACAGAATTTACTTTGCACAGAGTAGATAATTCAAGACAGTTTTTAAGAATTGCTTTAAGTAGTTTTCCATTTAAAAAATAAAGTATGCTGAGAAGTTTGCCACGTCGCAAACCGAGATACGTGGTTGCGGCCTCATACTGTCGAAATCTATATTATAGATACGCAAGCTGTAAGGATGCGTTGTGTTTAAGATCTTAAGTTATGTTTTTTCATCCCCCCCCCCCTCTCCTCGCGACGGAAATTGAAATTTCCCGCGCTTATTCATATTTGCTCAATTCCCACTTTGGCCTGTAGAGGCCGCTTTCATCTGATAGGGGGAGAGGAAGGAAGGGGAGGGCACGATTTTCTCATCGCTGCTGCCAGCTCGCGATTTGCGAGTTCGTCGGCTTTTGTTTGGATTTCAATTTGTAAACAACTGTGGGATCACGTTTAGTTCGGTTTAGTGAAGTTTTAGTTCCCTTTCCAGCGAGTAAATTAATACCCTCGAGCGTGCAGGGTTACCTATTTTTGCCGGCTCAGCATTGAAATCAACCGATCATTTACCCCCTTCAAACAATGCATTCTTCGTCAGTTTAATGGAGCCAGTGTTTGTTCGTCTTCAACTTTGCTGTCGAGTGACAGTCTCTCTGAATCTAGTCGTATCTGGTTTGTATTTCCATGAATATTTTCAAATGTTGACATCCAAGTATTGTATTATTCAAACCTCTAGTTCACAGCTCAGGTCAGTGCCTGTCAAATTGAATCCACAGGCTCATGACGGATTTACCGTCTTTGAAAAGTATCAGTTCTCCGCATCTAGGCATCTAGTGTATGCCATCAATGAAAATTTAGCCTGAATCTATGTAAGTCCGCTGGAACCCATCAAATCATCAAGATCCTCCTAAAGTCTACGAGTTGAAATGGTTAACATCAGTTTTTCTCTCATTTATAACTATCGTAGCTGGAATTAAAAGAGGAGCAGATCTCATTTTAACGGAATAAATTGTATGTGCTTTTACTTAAATAGAGCATATTCCTCCATAGGTGAGCCGAATATTTTTATCTGAAAGAAGTACCTAAGTAGCATCTGTTGATGGAAGCACAAATGAGTAGTCGACAACCATTCCAGGGTCTGTAAGCTCTCTCTAATCCTAAATAATTTAGGATTGCTTATTATTGCTTGTAATAATTCCCTACATTTCTTGAGAATTCCACTGCCATACTTATCTCTTCCCAAAAAAATTTCTGACTGTTTCACTATCATACCCAGATTGATTTTTTCAACATTACGAACGCTGTCTGGGGAAATGAAAATTGTTTCCTGATGATAATATTAGCTCTTTATTTTGCAAAACCCAGCATTTCTGTCACAGTTCTGACAATACATCTTTTTCTTTTTCAGAGTGAGATGGGAATATTTGAACAATCCAGCTTATTCAGTCAGTGTTCAATTCTTCTCTGAGCTCTTCAAAATTAGGAGAATGAATTGGTAAGTTAGTCTACTTTCTTCACATTTTTTTTCTTGCAGGAGAATCTTTTTCTCTCTTGCTTTTAACACTGATTGTGAGAGGTGCATTGGTAGACCAAGGGGAGTGAGAAATTATGGAGACAATACACATATCATTGGGTACAGTTGGAACACCCGCAATTGAAGCATAAAGAGAAAAAGGAGGAGTCTGCATTTCGGGAATGTTGGATTTTTTTATGACATAGGAGAGTACGGACGACTTTTATCATCAGTTTTCTTAATTTTCTTGGAAATGGTGTATTCAATGGAAGAAAGTTATTCTATAGAAAGTTTTTAAAATTATATCGTGAGTTGATTGAAGCAAAAAAATCGGATGTCATGTTCCGTTTATCATACTTCAAATTCTGGATTTTGCTGACCAGAGCATTAGCTTGGTTGAAGGACTACCTGCAAAAAAGAGAGCAGGCGCTTAGTTGGGGGAAAGACTTTCTGACAAAATTCGTGTTAAATTTGGAGTGCCACAGGGGAGTAGGCTAGAAAAGAGGTTGTACTCACCTACATCACAGGGTAAACAATCCTCAAGATGCAAACAGCTCCTTTTTTCCCCTACGCATTTGAAGAAATTTAAGGATAAGTGAGAAAAAGTAGGGAATGTTAAGAGTTGAATTGAAAGAAAGCTACTGAATTGAATTAGCCCTTCAAGGTTATTTTAGGTATCATAGAAAAAAAAAAAAAAAAATGTTGAAAATTGCTTTGAGCCAACCTTAAACTTTTTTCACTTTTGCAGGTTTGTTCACGTTGTCGCTTTCCATCCATACATTGTTCTCATCGCTATTGGCGTTTTGTCATCCTCCTGCCTAATAATTCCACTGGTAACCAAGAATCTGCCTGATTTTCAAAGTCCTCAACTGGTGAGTGCTTGAATAAGTCATACTTACCAACTGTCATGAGACAAAACTAAGTACCTAATTGAAAAAAAAAAAAAAAAAAAAAATTGTGATTTTTTTATTAAAATGTCTTACACTTGTAAATAAATTATTGAGTTTGACTCTCCATCATCTTTTATCAGCTAAGTATATATATTTATTACAATGTTATCAGGTATATTATATACTATTTCATTCTCCTTTTTTTGTCCTTCAGAAAACCCCAATCACAAAAGTATCTTGTGAACGTATTGAAAATATGTTCAAACTCCTTCATTTTTAATGTTTTTTTGTTTTTTTTTCGTTCAATGTTTTTGAGGAAAAGTTTCTATTAAGTTTCTCTTTTGTTTTTTTGGTCCCCGATCTTCCTTGATCAAAAACTGTTTTAAAGTTAAACTTTGCTGTAACTTTTGCATTTGCTTTCAGGGATTTGAGGCTCGTGGAAATGACATTGGTCAAAGGCTGACTGCGTTGAGTAATTTGGATGATGAAACTCGGTATACTGGTTCATTGACATTAAATCCAAGTGAGTTGCGTCTAGCAGAGGAGTATGCCAAAAGACCTAAACCAACATACAGTCCAGAAGAGGTATGCTTTTGATCCTTTGCATGCAAGGAAACACCTAGCAACTTATAATTTGTATATTTTCATTAGTTTAATTCGGAGTAGTTGCAACAAATATGTAGCAAATACATGCTTTAGGATTTATAGGTACATAAATTGCAGTATCTAGGTGAATAATTTTAAAAAAAGTCAAAACCACCAACTTACTTCATATTATTCTTAAGTTCTCAAACTGTGAAATAAGTCCATTACAACAGGTGATAGAATGGGGCCTCAGAAAAATAGGATTTGTTGAACATTTTAAATCTTTGAAGCCGCAAGCAGATCCAATAACATGCCAGAGCTCCATAAAATAGAGAGTAATCTGTAAATTTTTTATGATTTTCTGATGAAGTGGGAACAGTTGGACTATCTGAAACATGTTATAGCTGTCACAATGCGTATGCTTTGTTTTGGCCACATCAATAAACAGAGCTCGTTGCTTCTATAGCAAGGTGTAAAAATTATAGTACCGAAGTCTTATAATTTCATGTCTATGGAATTTCAAAAGTACTTGTCAAAGCACATAATTTTGTTGTTGTATGAGTCTCTTTTCTAAGCAAATCATGACCATATTTCATTTTTTCTCTTTCATCTACTTAAGGAGGAAATGGACATGGAAGATTCCGATGAAGAAGCACCTGATGGCAAAAATAACAAAAAACTATCAACATCAAACACTTCTGTGGTGAGTACTTCACTTTCAGATTTTTCACACAGAGTTACGATAATCAAATATTTGAATGGGCGAATAAAGTAAATATTCCATTATAACTTATAATTATGGTAAATATTATTTTCTGCTACTATTACTTACAATTATTGCAGAAAATAAATAAAATCGTCAATGGAGGAATTTTGCTCTTGTCTTGCTTTGCGGTGCTAGGTCATAATCATAGAACTCTTTGCCAGATTTTGTGAGTCTTCTTCAGGCAGAATGCAGTCTGAAAAAACGAATTATGTCGTAAGTACGGAAGTCGTCTTTTTCGGATAATATGTCTGAGAAAAAACATGCAAAATCCTGGATAGCAAACAATGAATCTTGCATAGTATCGCAGCAATGTGGATCACATTGTTTAAAATTTAAGAGTGCATTTTCACCAGATCATTTTTCATCCATTTGAAAGCCTTTAAAAATAAGACTTCAATTATTAAGGCACCAGTAAGAAATATCAAGGTACATTCTATGCATTATACTGATATTTGATGAGGAAGATGAATAGATCTCATTTTGTCTCTTTTCTTTGTTATGTAAGATTGTGGAAGAAAACCATAGGAACAAGACCACGGAAGATGAAGAATGGGAAGAATTACACTCCCCAGATTTAATTCATCATGGACCTACGTATTACGGAGATGACTATTTTTGTGGTTCTCCAAGTGAGTATTTGTCCAAGATATTTAACATTTCCTTACAATTTCTGAGAGAAACTTGATGGGAGAACTTCAGTTCTAGACTCTGACTTGTACGACAAATTAAGTCATCAGCTGTATGAACGATCTTGTAAGCTTGAAGTCTAGGTCTTCATTTCATCACCAGCCCCCTGTACTCTGTGTTATGCTCCTAAAATGTCTTAAGCTTTTTTTGACTTGTATTTACTGTGCAAACTGTTTTGTCCTATTTTTCTTAGCTGATTGTGTTAATGCAACATTTCATCGAAGTTGACAAGAAAATGTTCTTGAATTTAGATTTAAGGAAAAACTAGATGAGCAAATTCAAAGTGATTCTTTCTATCATTTTTTTAAGTATTTTTAAGTTTTGACCCTAGTGAACGGAGAACAGGCATGCATGAAACATCGGCAGTGAAAGAACCAGACCATGTTTCTTGTTTTCAGTGTTTTTAAATCTCCGCTCCCATTTTATTTTTTTCAAAGGAGAACGAATCAATATCATTTCTTGAAATTTTCACAAAGTTTTCTTTGCCGAGAGAAGAAAGAACACAGTAGTTTTGAAAAATTGACGTTGAGTAGTTTTCCATTTAAAGAATAAAGTATGACAGGAAGTCTACAACGTCAGGAACCAAGACACGTGGTCTGGTAGTTTGACTGTCAATATTCAGCAAAGTGTTGTATGAAAAAAAGTCCTTGAGCGGTACTGCCGTGCTAAGGAAGAACGCTGTATGAACATTCGAGAGTTGCCAAATTTCCTTCATTAAAATGTTTATTTTTGAGGAACTTTATGAATATTTTTCCTTTGAATTTTCAGAAACCTTTGGTGAAATTGTGAACAAAATTATCTGAAAAATTGGAAGGGAAGTAGCCTCAAGTTAACCAGGAAATTTGTATTTTATTAAAGGAAATTTGGCAACGCCTGAAGGTTCATATGACGTTCTTCCTTAGCACGGCAGTGTAACATATAGGTTTTTTTTTATATTTAATCCTCCATGACGTGATTTATTTCTTTTTGCAGATGGGGATTATGCTCACCTAGTTGTGGCTACAGCATTAAATAATGATTTACTTTCCTCTCTTCATGCTATCTACGAAATGTGCGAGTTTCAAGACTACCTAACCAGCAAAGCTGAGTATCATCAAATTTGTGAGGCAAATAGTCAGGGTCAATGTTGTCCCATTTGGTCTGTGCCTAATTACTTAGCAATGTTGTACAATCGTACCTCATGCTATAATATAACCGTAAGTATTACCGCTATTCATGGGAGGGTTAAGTTAATAAACTTGTAACTGTTGTGAAAAGTTGTACAGAGGATGTCCTAGAAGTCTTGTTACTAACTTTTGACTAAACCGACAATTTATACCCAGAAAATTTTGAGTAATACAAATTTTAAGATCATTCTTGTAGCTTTGGAATCCAACCCCATTGAACTGAACATTAAGAGTTTGCTGCTTTACAGCAATTTCCTGGCAATGAGTTTGCATACTCCATTGAAGCCTTTTCGACTTTTTTAAGACCAAGAAAACATGGACTTTCTCAACTAAAAAGCTTTAAGAAAGTAGAAGAGTACACTCTATCCAAGGAAAAATAGAGAGTATACACAGTATCAATCTAAGCAATCGACAACAATAAATAACTGTCCATAGGATAGTATTGTCATGGAAACCTTAAAATACATTGTTTCATTTTTCTGCAGCATCAAAGTTGTTGGGTTTTCAAACTATTGGCTGTGTTTCACTCAACAAGTAGTGAGTCAAAAAGAAGAAAAAAACATAGCTGGGCATTTTTGCACATTGTTTGGAAGGACAGAATTTTGACAAATTTCAGGAAATAAAGAATTTTGCTCAAAATTTTTCTCAAAGCAGTCAAGTGGAAAGATTTTAAGAATAAATTGTGAGAAAACTGCCTCAGTGCCTTCCTTTATAAAAGAAAAATGTGAGCTTATACAAAGAGACTGATAACAAACACAAGAATTGCAGTACGTATGATTACTCTTTTTTTTAAGAATACCTACTCTCATCAACAGAGCACACTAAAATGTAATTAAAACCTTGCAACATAGAAATAACTTAATTGTAGAATTTAAATTAATTGTAATCATAAGAGTCATAGAAAATGTCTTAATAAGGGAGCATTTAAATTTATAGTAGCCATGGCTGTTTTGAATTGTGCTGCATCTTTAAGTGTGTACTGTTGAATTTCCTCATCATTGGCCACTGATTTCTGATTTCAGTTACAAGATATATACGATTTTGTAGATTTGTTGGAGAAATGTGCTCCGCATTATTATAAGTTGGAATTATCTCCTAATATTGAATCCTCCAACGTTCCTCCTGAGTGTTCAAAACACAATGCAGCGTACACAATTCTTCATTACCTCGTGGATACAGATTTTCTTCCAGCCAAAGTAAGTTTCCTTTCACCCACCCTTACAAAAATATCACCTTTTTTTTCTTTTTTTTTGCAAAATGAGAGTTTTACTGTTTTTGTACTGTAATAACAGTCGTGGACTCTTTCATTGGTGATTATTGTTTTTTTTCAAAGGTCTCTACTAAAATTTCATTCCAAGTATTCCAAGTATCATCATTAGTTTTTGGTTGTATTTTGATTTGTATGTTTTTCAAGTTTTTAGCAGGTTGACTTTACCACTGCGCTGGGTAAAAACGCTGTGTGAGCCTCCAGGCATTGCCATATTTCCTTGGATAAAATACGAATTTACAGGGAATTTTTCTTCTGATCTTTCAAAAAGTTTTATTTTCAATTCAATCTAAAATATCAGCAAATGTCAATTAAAAATATTCATTACTTTTCTCAAAAATAAATATTTTATGAAGGAAATTTGGCAACATCCAAATGCTCATATGGCGTTTTCCTTCGCATGCTCGTATAAGCAACTTTAGTTCTCTTTTTCTGAGATTTTTGCATTTAGTCAGTATTTTTATATCTTTGGCTCCTCTTCCTGTTAAATTTTGTCATCTGTTTGCCGAGTATATCTTAGTTTCCTTATTCAGTAGATGGTAAAAAAAAACTAAATCTAAATTATGTTTTGTGGGAGCCACCTTGTCTCTTAAGAGTTTTACAAAAAATGAAATTTTCCCTATTTGTAAACTGTTGTGGAAGAAACGCACCGTTTGATAATATTTTTTTTCTGTTTTCCTTTCCTTTCTTTCGGAGGCAAGTTTCATATCGGCTTGCACTATTTTGCGTGAAAATTGGAAAAATTGGTACTTCGGCTCCCTGTGTTCCTTAAATTTTAGATCTCACAGTTGTAAACGTCTTACATAGGTGCTTCTCCTTAATTGATTTTGCTTTAATAATTTCCTTATTTCATTTTTAGCAAAGAAGTGGTGAGCTGAAAAGTACGATGATGTTTTTGCCGATTGCTCGGAGTTCCTCCTCTATTCCATTTTATGAAAGCATTGACACAAATGACTTAAAACTAAGCTCAATAAAATTAGCAGCAGTTGATTTTGGTAATCTTATTCTCCTACTCTATTTTCCTATCAATCTTATTTTGTAAATCACATAAAATTAAAATTTTCTCTAGTAATGTTGATGTGAACCGCAATAATTTGTGAAAAGCTGGAGAGCAAGGAGGTCATTCCAGGCAAATTTTTGCTTCATTTTTCAGGTTGAATGTACGTAGGTATCTGAGTAAAACCTACTCTGTGATTTGCTATTATGCTATTATGTAGTTCTTGAATCTTGGGTAAATATTGACTTTAGCTAGTTTACTATTTTTATTGCCCTCTGCCTAATGCATCTATGTGTTTAGATTATTAACTAGTTCATAGTGCTACCAAGTTGAAAATGATTTGTAGTTTTTGAACAAAAAAGGGGAAACTCTTTATAATGGTGTGCCTCATAATGTCTTTCTCTGTTTGAAGTTATCAACATACTTTTTTTTTTTACCACCAATAATCACTCACGGCAAAGAAAAAGTTTTTGAAATCCTGATAATTAAGATGTTGTAATGAAGTATAAAACATAGAGTCATGAGCTCCAATTAAGTTATTGTAAAGGACAGAGTGCCAATAACATTGGCGAATATATTTTCTTCATTATATCAGTTTTACCTACATAGGTACAGCATGATCAGATAATGCTCAGAGTAATTCCGTGAGATGACTAAAGTTGCCACTTTTGAAATTCTCAAAACTTTGGTCTTGTTTCTGTCTTCGTGAATATTGTGATACCAATATTCACCAATAGTAAACCAGTCTGACATGAAAAGTTTTGTGGACTGCAGCGACTCGCCGAAGCCTGCATGTCCAACTAATTCTGGCCAGCGGTGAAAACTTTTCGGGTGAATTTTCCATATGGAACCTGCTGTAAATTAAAATCTTGGCATCCAATTTTCAGGTATCTCTGAACCAACAATTTTTCTATTCAATTTGCTTGATTCATGTGGTTCAAAGTACCTATATATTTTTAGATTCTGACGAAACAATATTTTGTTTGCTTTCCTCATCGTTTAAATGTGTGACAGATTAGATGAACTTTCCTCGTTTTCATCATTTTTAGGATTGAAGAATTTGCTCTTTGACAAGTATTTGGTACGTGATCTTTATCTGGTGGCTGCAGGCTCTATTTTCATCCTACTATGCATCCTGGTCTACACACGGTCTATTTTCATCACGGTTATGACCATCTTGGCTGTGATCTTCTCGTTGGCAATAGCGTATTGTTTCTACAGTCTTGTTTTAGGCTTGAAATTCTTCCCATTTATGAATGTTCTAGCAGCAATCGTTGCCATAGGTGAGCATGTAACTATAATTAATTTTTCAAAAGCTATCATTGATGATTTTTTTATTCCGACGATTATGTATCTGTTTATTTTCAACAAATCATGCAAAATGGATTGTATTACGTCCACTGTGCAAAGTGGCCATGAATAATAATAGTTCGTAGCTGACAAAAGTGTTCATTTATGTACTTTTTGTCATTTCATAAGCACCGTCCAGGGATGTTCAAAACAAGAGGTAGATACGTTATGCTTCTTTAAAAATCTGTTGCAATAGGGAAAGAATGACTTACCCTCAGAATTCTACTGTAGCACTACTTAGTTGTGTCATAGTTCTGAGAGTCTTTTTTACTTTGCAAGATTTTTCATCAATACACATTATACTACTATATCATGAAAGTTAAATTCCATTATAACCCTTGGACTTTTTGACGGGCTATAAATTAATACTGTAGGTCAAGGGTCTGGGAAAACGGAGGGATCAACTATGATTGCTGGACATTCACAGAAAGATATTTCAAAATCAGGTTCCAAAAATTTTGGGATCTATCCGTGTATCTCTATCGTAATCTAGGTTCCGAAAATTTTGGGGTCTATGCGTGTATCTCTATCGTAATCTAGGTATGTGCGTTTCTATCCTGGTCTCAAATCTCGCACTTTCAGATCTTTAATTGAGGAAATGAAAAATTCTCAATTCCTATAAAAGTCTCATTTCCAAATTTGGCAATTTTTTTTTCAGGAATTGGGTCAGATGATGCTTTCATTCTTTGCAAAGTTTGGAAAACGTTCAAAAAGGAAAAACCTCACGATATCATTTCCTTAACTCATAACATACTTCGACATTGTGCTCTTGCATTATTTGTCACAACCATCACAACTTGCGCTGCTTTTTTCTCATCTTTCATCACAAATATTACATCTATTAAATGTTTCAGGTAGTTACCTTTAATTTTTAGTAATCTTTATTTCAGTATGAAATTTTAAGTAATTTTTTTTGTTAACAAACTAACATCTTTTTTTCCAATGAGATGTTCATCAATGGAGCAACAGTAAACAGCAAGATGACAGTTTCTTCGTTCGAGATGTAAAAGTTTGTGAAGATGGTTGACTGTTGCCCTCCATCAATTTTTAAAAAAAAAAATTATCACCTTTCAAAATCACTTCACTGTCAAGATTTGTCTCATGTAGACTGCCATCCTAGTTTTGCAAAATCGGGCATTTACTGCACCTCTGCTATTTTATTGACAAACATTTTTACAATTTCATCTCTTTTCCTTGTTTAATTTCTATTAATTTTTCTGGTGTTCTCAAATTACAGTATCTTTGCTGGTGTGTCAGTGGCAGCCAACTTTATCCTGATGCTCACCTGGTTGCCTGCTTGCATTGTGATCGTCGAAAGATGGTTTCCATCATCTCATACTTATCGTTCCCCAATGAGCAGTCTGACCTTGCTCAATGTAGAGTTGATTAATATCGGATCCAGTTTAGCCAGATTTTTAGTTATGTTGGTCGTGAAGTTCAAGTACCTTTTTGTCCTCATATTTGGGTGCTTGGGAGCAGCTAGCATCGTTGTTGTTTTTTACTACCCAAAGCTGAGGCTGCCAGATACAGCAGAATTTCAGCTCTTCCGAGCAGAGCATCCGTTTGAACAGTATGACCTTGTATACCGAGAGAAGTTTTGGTTCATGCGTCTTTCAAAGGTAAATAATAATCCTTCAATAATATGTACGTCAGATGAACTTTCCGAATGATGAGATATCAATAAGGATCAAAATCAGCCCCCTCCTATAATCGCAGGATTTGTCAGTATTTTGATGTTAGTATGTAATGTATATTTTTTTAAATATCTGGGTCATGATGACACTCACATTTTTTGCCCTCTAAATGGGGGCCCAAAACTTGAGTTCTAAGGTTAAAAGCAGCAAAAATGTCTGTAATTTCAGTGATTCACTGCAGATTTCAAGCTGGGCCGAAAGGTCATACAAAATGCAGTGCTTCCGATGTTCTGTTGGAGACCAGTTGAGTTGTCAAAGTATGAAAAGATGGTTAACTGTCCCCTTCTGTGAATACTCGTCCAAGGATGAAAAAAATGAGCCTCTCACAAACCTAAATCTGTTAATTGTTACATATTGTTCATCTTACCGACTTGTAAACGGAATTGATGATTTTTTTAAAGACTCGAGTGCTCTTTTTAAAATTGGATGTCCTAAATTTTTTTTTTATACTTAAATTTGTTTGTTTCAGCTCATCAATATTCTATTAATGATTTTTGCTCATTTGAACATAAAAATTGATAGTAAACTTTATGGATTTTTTTCTTTCAAGGGTGATGCATGGGACAATCCAGCGGTCAATAAAATGCCTTTGCAATTTGTATGGGGTGTTCTGCCCATCGACACCGGTGACTATCTCGATCCATTATCACGAGGAAAAGTACATTTTGATCCAAGTTTTGACATGTCTGATCCTGAGTCTCAAGCTTGGTTGCGTCGTTTCTGTGCCCAACTCCGAAATCAAACTTTCTACGCCCCGACACTTGATCTTTTGCTCTCCAATTGCTTCATCGAAAGTTTTATTGAATGGATGAAACAGCGTTGTATTGATCGTGTCACCCAAATAAGCAGAGCCCCTTGTTGCGAATCGGAACATTTTCCATTTTCTAAAAAAGTTTTTAGTATTTGCATTAAGAGGGCTGTGGAAAGCCTGCATCGAACCCCTAGAGAGTACTTTGGGTCTGCTCTGGCTGGGCCGAAATTTTCAAAAAAAGGGAAGAACCACATAAGAGCGGTCGTCGTTGAGTATCAAAGCAATGTCACGCATTCGACTTCCTTTGTCAAGATGCACCAGTTTTATACTGAGGTAAGGTTCATCAGTTTCTTCTAGTTTGCTTCCACAATCATGTTTTATAATTATTATCAGAGTTCATGTTCAGTTCCACATTTAGTATCACATGAGGTGTTTCAAAAATCCTGAACTTAAATGAAAATGCAAATAGATATTGTACAAGAGATCAAGGAAGAGAAGTGATATTGTACAATTTGTGTATCTTTACTTAGCAAGAACAATGAGACATGATTAAAAAATTATATCACACTATGTGGACCTCCCGTATTTTTGTTGAGAAATACAGTTGCAAACCCTAAGGAAAGAATCAAATTCATGTAATGTTCTACATTGAAACTCTTATGACAATTTAAATTACACTTTTATTTATCATCATGTATTATTCTATTAAACAAATATTAATTTCTTTCTCTTCAAACCTTAAAATTTGTATCCAAATGTAATGTTTTTTAATGTTTAAAAGCTTCCTATTATCTTTCAGGTTGAAGCCTGGACTAAGAAAATCATGAGTGAGGCCCCACGTGGTATGCGTAATGGTTGGTTCATCAGTGATCTGCAATTCTACAATCTGCAACTAACCCTTGCCGAAGACACTGTTTTATCAATAGCTGTATCAATGCTGGTAGCTTTTGTCGTACTCCTTGGAGTTACCCTGAACATCATACTTAGTTTTCTAGCCATCATTACTGTCACTTTAATCATAACAGTAACGGTTGCCATCCTCGTACTTTTAGGCTGGCAACTCAACGTTTTAGAGTCAGTTGCAATGAATGTTGCCATAGGTCTAGCTGTAGACTTCAGTCTCCATTATGCTGTCAACTACAGGCTATGTCCATCAAACAATTGCAGGATTTCTTGCGTTGTGTACTCGTTGTCTATGATGGCAGGGCCTACAGTAATGGCGGCTTTAACATCTGGTGCTGCTGGAGCGTTCATGCTGCCATCAGACGTTTTACCCTACCGACAAATAGGTATTTTTCTCATTGTTGTGATGACAATCAGTTGGCTTTACTCAACCTTCTTCCTCATGCCGTTGCTATGCATCATGGGGCCAGAGAACGACTTCGGACAGTTCTCATATCCGAATATAAAATTGTGGCTGAGTTCTCTCAAATCTCATGATGGCTCTAAGTGCAGAAGCGTGAGTAGCTCAGTTTTTGCCAACATGCTGTCTGATTCACCATTCTCAGTTTCAAGTGTAGCCGGTAGCAACCAGAACTCTTGCTGTGAGACTCATGAACTCGACTCCCTCCAGTATTCAAATTGCAACAAGGGTAAAAAATCCCAAAACAAAACGAAGCATAGAGGAACCACCCTTGCTGATCAATCTCCATCAGCTGTAAGCTCGACAACCATTATTCATGATGACGATTCAAACAGTATTGTATGTTAAGAATTTATCTGTGTTGTGCTAGCCACAATACTGAGCATAACAAAAAACTGCTAACTGGCCCCGCAGAGTTGAGGTGTAAAGTGAAACCTTCCTTTTTCAGGTCCAAGATCGAGTACTTTAGTTTTTACCCTTTGAACTCTTACATGCCTAGGTGAAACAAAAATGTCTCTGTGTTATAATTCTAATGGTCTCATAAAAGTTATCACCAAATTCAACCGCTTAGAGTATAGTATATATTGACTTGAAAAGGCACCATTTTGAGCTTTATTTTATGAGCTTTGGAACGTCAGTACTTATTTTATTTTTTTAATTATAGGTGTAAACTCTGTGTTGATGAACAGAAAACATAATACTCGTATTGATCGTTGGTGTTTTACATGATGTTTTATTCTTTCACACTTAGCTTAGAGGCAGGTACATGTGTACCTAAGTATTAGCTTTCAGGAGTTTTACTGAAGTCCTGTTTTCAGTTGCTCCCTGCTTACCACATATTGATTCCTTTGTATGTACTTAAATATTTTCACAAACAGTCTGAATTGATGCTCACTAATTTAGTTGGACATAGGTTTTGTGTCCTATTTTTTAAGTTCTGACTTGCTCAATTTTATCCATTCCTGCGAATTAGGTAGAACGAGTTCCTGCTGTGAGCAGCACTAGTTCTAATTTGCCTAATTGTGCTAATGATTTTCGGTAGGTGAGTGTAGCTTAAGCTACACTTTATCTCAGGTGATCAGAATCGTATTTGAATACATTTTATTCATCTAAGTATGATGTATAAGTAGCTCTTTGATTTGATCAAAATGTGTAATTTTTTGCCATATTTTAATTGTAAATGAATGAAAGTAGACTTTTAAAGTGTAACATAACCTCTAAAGGTCAAAAGTTTGGAGAGTTGTGATAGCTCATGAAAAAAGAAAGAAAAAAAATTGATACAAACTGTTCTTCAGGGAGTTTCTATGGTAGTTACCAGTGCAAATAAGTTCTCCTTTGTTTTTGAAAGATGAATCGGGCACACTTGAGTTGGAGTGCAGGGTGGAATGCAAGGATTCAGATGCCAATACTAAGTCCCTTATTCCTGCTCCAAAAGTCAACAATGCCTTGCTCCATGCCGAGCCTCGGGAAATTTTGAGTCTCAAATGAGCTCTTGGATTATACTCTAAAAGTGTGAGTAAGACATGGTTGTGTGTCCTTGCAGTACAGCATAATTGAATATATTTTCATTGTGTGCCAGTCCTTTTACTGTGTGAGATCCCTCTGTGCATTATTTTCTCATTTACCTATCATTGATTGATTCTCAATATTTGATTTAAATTTTGATGGTTTAAGTCAACAATCTTATAACTCGGTTTGCGACGTCACAGACCTCCTGTCATACTTTATTTTTTAAATGGAAAACTGCTCAATGGCAATTCTTCAAAACTGCTGTGATTTTTCTTCTCTGTGCGAAAAAAATTTTACAAAAACTTCAAGGAATGGTGTCAATTTGTTCTCCTTTTAAAAAATAACTTAGAGGCGGAGATTTTCAGACACCCCAAACGAGATATGTGATTGCAGACTTACGCTGTCGATTTATGGAGGGTTTCATATTCGATTTCCAGAGATTTTGTCCCATGAACACTAGCTCACACGGTGATTTTGTCTCAACGAAAATTTTTCAAACAGAATTTTTTCCGAATGATTTAACCAAGTACAGTTAACCTACACTGGATTTACAAAAATAATCGAGCAACATAGTTCCTTTGTCAAGAAAACATACCAGTTTATATTCTTATTGCTGGCTTGTTCAACTTGTATGTTTTACTTTCTCACAAAGATGGACCAAGCTAATGCAAGCAACAAAAGCTCTCTCAAGAATCCCCTTTTCGTATCCCATGCCCTCTGATTTTTATTCTCTGTTGTGAACTGAAGATCTTATATTTATTTTATACATGTCTCTCATTTTGACTCTCATTTGCAGGTAGCAAAGACAAGTAGGATCGCAGTATTATTTTAAATTTTTTGCAGCTAAGAATATTGGTGCTTATGACTCATTCTGTATAGTATTATAATTTTTTTGTACATTTCTGTTGACTGTTCGATATTAATCTTAGTTTGTTTTCTGTAAGTAGATAAAATAGAGTTACGTGTATTATTACATTTAGCAAGCTCCAAACTCTATATTTATTTTGCTGTGTCCGTTTGCCCATGATCATGTCTGACAGTCATGGTAGCTATTGACACAATGAGAAAATTACCTTTAACTCCTCATCTCTTTTATTCTTGCAACATGGGAACCATGCTTATTAAAGTATAAGTACCATTTCTAAATGTCTGATAGCTGATAATATAGGTCCTGTAAGCTATTTCCCTGTTGCAAGAATTACTGGTAATTTTTACCTATTATTGTAAATGCTTGTTACATATTGTGCCTTGTGTTGTGCTGAACTAAATTCTGCTACATTATTTTGTCATTCAAAGAATTGAACTTAATTTTTCAAAGTTGTATTGGTCTCAGATGCTCATGGAGAACTCTCATTATGATAAGCAAACATACCAATTTAAATCAATTCTCTCGTACTTTAAGCTTCGCTCTTTTCTTAAGATGATATTTTAGTTACAATGCTGAATTTTGAAACATAAGTATTCTGTCAAACAACAAACTTTGATTAAGTTTTTGACAATCTAATCCTACCAAGACATTAGTCCCATTAATTTCCGAGTTAACTGTACCTTAAAGTTTTTACTTTCATACAAAAATAATTTTCATCGCAGATAATGCCTCGTGGAATATAAAGTGTATTTTGATGCGTATGGAACTCCCATATCAAGTATACATATGGAGCTCAATTTTAAGCATTTTAGTTTTCATCATAGGTGCCAGAGTAGCTTTATCTTTGCACGAGCACTAATAAAATGCATTTAAGTATAGTTGAAGTATTGATAAGAGCTCAGATCAACGATGTTGCGTTTTACATTTTTATAGAAATGAACTTTGACTGCTAACGGTACAAATGTATATAAACTCTATTCAATTTAGCATCAATGAACAAGCATACTCTGACTTAAAACTTCCGTATGTTTTTACTTTTGTAACTTGTAAGTTAGTATTTAATATTTCATCCACAATTATTGAAATTTTGATCTCCAGATATTCTATTTTATGAACCCTTTTAACAGAGCCATTTTTCTGTTTCTTTGATACTTTTTTTTTAATTACAGTCGACAAAGTTATTGGATATTATTTCGTAATTTTGCAATTATACTTACTTCATTGAAAAAATCAGGGAAGAAATGACCAACTTAAAAATTTCACCTTCTTGATATTACTTCTGGAAGTGTCTAGTGAAAACTTGTTTTCATTTTTGTTATTTGATCAAAATACTGAGGCGGTCAACTCTTGCAAAAAGGTATGTTATTCTTCGAGTGGAGGTGTGGGCACTTACTTATAATCACCATCAACTTGTGTCTCAATCCATCGCTCTTTAGGTGGGCCTATGTAGTTAGGTTTGGAAAATTGCCATCAGACATGCTTTATTTGAATGGATTACTTTGAGACAAGTGTTTTTTTTCTCTTTATTTTTAAATCACGAAGAAGTATACTACAATCAATCAGTTTTTGTAAAGTAAAATAAAAAGAAACTATAATTAAGGCTCATCCTGATGCTAACTCAGTAAATTAATGTAAGTACGTCATTGTTCCTTTTTAAAATAAATTTTTTCAAAAATATTCACACTGTTTCATTTTTGTTTTTCATTGTTTTCCCATTGTTGTTGTCAACGATGAAGGCATAAAGAGCGACGCCAAGAATGGTACAATTTGGGCCAGAAGGGATTTTTCTGAAACCGGGCCCAAACGATACCTTATGATACCCTAAAACTCTGGTAAAAATTTTAGCTTGAGTATACGCACGGTTTTGAGAAATGAAGGGGCAAAGTTGCCTAATCGCCATCATTCTGGACAACATTTCTACAGCAAAAAGACGGGAAAAATGGACGAAAAAGTTACACCTTTGATGAATTTCGGCTGTACATGTTCTCATTAGGTTCCCAAGCATTTAACTGTGTTCAGTTTCAAACATTTTGGTCGCACAGTGGTCCAAAATGGGGAGAAATCGTCGACAAATCAGGATTCTTTGTCAAATTTTTAGAAATGGAAGTAAAATTATCGGTCTACTGCAGTTTTCATGGCTAACAATGTTCTCATCGGTCATCAATGCATGAAATTGTGTTCAGCTTCACAAATTTACATCGCACAGTGGTCAAAAATGAGGGAATTAGTGGACAAATTAAGATCCTCTGTCAAACTTCTTAAAAATGAAGTGAAACTGTTGGTCCCCAGTAGACTTTAGATCCTGGAAAAATTCTTTAAATTCTTTTTTTGACTATTTAAATCTTTTTTTAATTTTTTCTCTCCATTTTTACTTCTTTTTTTTAAATTTCTGAAAATTTGCATATTTTATTGAGATAATGCTACAAAGTCTATTCTATAACAACATTCTATAGACAATACGGTCTGACATGTAGTAATAATTAAAAAAATTAAAAACATGAATTTTTCCGGGATCTAAAGTCTACTGGGGACCAACAGTTTCACTTCATTTTTAAGAAGTTTGACAGAGGATCTTAATTTGTCCACTAATTCCCTTATTTTTGACCACTGTGCGATGTAAATTTGTGAAGCTGAACACAATTTCATGCATTGATGACCGATGAGAACATTGTTAGCCATGAAAACTGCAGTAGACCGATAATTTTACTTCCATTTCTAAAAATTTGACAAAGAATCCTGATTTGTCGACGATTTCTCCCCATTTTGGACCACTGTGCGACCAAAATGTTTGAAACTGAACACAGTTAAATGCTTGGGAACCTAATGAGAACATGTACAGCCGAAATTCATCAAAGGTGTAACTTTTTCGTCCATTTTTCCCGTCTTTTTGCTGTAGAAATGTTGTCCAGAATGATGGCGATTAGGCAACTTTGCCCCTTCATTTCTCAAAAACCGTGCGTATACTCAAGCTAAAATTTTTACCAGAGTTTTAGGGTATCATAAGGTATCGTTTGGGCCCGGTTTCAGAAAAATCCCTTCTGGCCCAAATTGTGCCAAAAAACGGTCGTTTTTGGCGTCGCTCTTTACTCTCGGAGATCTGCACTTGCACCAGTCAACGCAGCTGATCAAAAAGTAACCTTGATGTATTTTGTTCTTGTTTCTACTGTGAAAACTTCACTATCAAAATTTTCACAGAAGACAGAATATGATTTTGAAATTAAAAGACAGCTAATGCTGATAAATTTAAATATTTTCCCATTGAAAAGAGAAGTTACTGACAAAAAAAAGATCGTTCTGCCCTACCATAAGGATTTCTCTTAGTCTTATCCCTTTGTTATTCATTCATTCCTTTACTCTGGATTATGTTTTATGTGAGTACGATTCGTTCATTAACTATTTTTTCCCTTTAAATACCAAATAGAACAGCCTTCCTTTCACCTACCAGATACAGACAGAATAAGGGCATCAAAGTAATTAAAATTAGGCAGGTTTTGAAGAGAACAGATATTTTTTCAATGATAAAAATATATTTTAATCATACACATGGAACATGAAATTAAAGGTCTACAAACAAATACAAGACTGTACAGTGAAAACTAAGAGCCACACTCCAACTCTTCAATTACTTCTGATTGCGAATTTGATGGTTTCCAGGGCAAAAATTTTGATAAACATTAAAATGAAAAGAAAAAAACAGTTTTAAGGCTGTGCCACAAAAACGGACAGGTGAGGGGCGTGGTCAGAAACTAGTTTAGGATATTGTTTGAGGGTTTAACGCAGGTACATTGGTTCATCCAAACAACCCAAAGCCATCAAAGTCAATTAATCATGAATGACTGTAATAAACTGGGCTTTCACCTAACTCAGGGTGTCTACTAAAACAGATTGGTCAAAAATAAGTTATTTTACAGTACTTTTTCAGTACATTCTCAAGAAATTCAGTACCTCTTCCAACCGAAAAATTCTGTACTTTTTCAGTACCTTCATTTGACGAACTGAGAAAAATTTCAAAAATTTGAAATTGCGACAAAAATGACAAACATCAAAAAAAATTCTGGACCTTTTTGTGGAATTTCCGCACTTTTTCAGTACTTCTGGACCGCCCTTAAAAAATCAGTACTATTTCTAGACTTGTTGACACCCTGTAACTCCACCCCTTACCTGTCACTTTTCAAGGGGCAACAGTTTTAACAGGTATGCTCATGGTGTTCCCAAACAAGTTTTCCCTCATTTTTTCTTCTTTAAGCTTAAACTTGTATTTGTCACTTCTTTGTAAGAATGAGAGAAACGAATCTCTAAAAATAAATTTGGGCGTTAGAGGTACAAAAATTAGCATCAATGGTTTCATGTTGCATTACAGCGAGGGTTCAGCCAAATCTCTCCGGCTCATAGCAAGTACCTAAGTACTAGTTTCTTTCTAAAAGCGATTTTGTCTGACAAGAAAATCAGAATACTGCAATACTTTGAACTTTAATATGAATGGCATCATACAATTCAAAGTTTACATGTATATGATCATTTTTCAAAGACTATTGGGTTTCTGCCTCACAGAACACTTAGTATGAAAGTCAAATGCAACATACAAAAAGAAAATAAAGAAATGTTCTTATTGCATAGAGTAGGTTTTTTCAAGAACCTTTATACCCGTGAATACAATTACCAAAGTTTATGGTTTCGTGTTATTATTTAATAAAATACAGGCTTTCCTGTAATTCTTTAAAAGACTTACTAGATCTTGTGAAGATGTAAAAAAAAATTAAAAAAATAAATAAAATAAAAAAAAACAGGACGTAAAAAATGTATGAAAAAGTTGGTAAAATCGTAAAAGGGATACTTGCAACTTTTAAGAAAGAATTCATTGCCCAATAAGTTCAAAGACAGCTTCAGAGCAAATTGGTGGACAAACTTAAAAATCTTTACACAGGAAAAACAGGTCGCAAACAAACCAATGAAGCCCTTTTGAAAGAATACTGATGAGCAGGTTGAATATTGAACTTTACTAGGGAGGATGCGTTTTGATTTATGGTATGGTAACATGAGCTTATAAGGCTCTTAGCTTGCAAAATGAGGACAGGAAAAACAATGTGAAGATAACTTTAAAGTAGGCAGGAACAAATGGTAAATTACCTATGAGCTATGAATAGATGTGCAAAAACTGATTCACTCAGCAACAGTTTCTGCGACAAGTTCTGCAACCCCTTCATCAACACCTTCTAGATGTTCACCCTGTTCACTGACACTTGCTGTGGTCACCCTTGTAGGGTCAAGTTTTTCTAAAATAATTTGTAAAATATTACTGTGTTCCACTTGGACCTGTCGAATACTGTCTAGCGATTCTTGCAATGAGGTTACTTTCTGTTCCAAGTTTTGGAATCCTTTTTCAACCGTTTCACTAAAATTGGCGAACCAACCTGGAGGATTAAATTCAAGATCAAAATCATCCTCAAAGTCAATATTACTAATATCATCTCCAACACTGAAATTTTCATCACTATCTTTACTATTTTCTATAGGTTTTGGATCGGTATTGTTTTCTGGATAGTCGTCTAATCCTACAATTACATACTTTTCTGGTTTGGTTTCCTTTTTGATGTGCTTCTGAAGATACGATGGCACATGGGTGTACTTTTTTCGATGTAAGGCTGAGTAACCCAGGTACTTCCTTAGCATCCAAAAGTAATTCCATTTTACTGGTGTTCCATATTTTTTTGCTCGGACTAGGTTTCTTCGGTAAGTTCCCAATAAGTTGCGCCACTTGTCATCACACTCTTTGGCTGTGAATGTTTGATTTGTAGCTTGACTCAGACGTTCTGCCACTATTTCCCAGAGTTGACCGATTTTGTCTCCTTTCTGGTTAAATCGTTTCTCCATCTGGCAACGGATGAAAATCAGCTGCTTTACGGTATCATCTCTCCAGTTTGTAGCTATAAATATAAAAATGAGAAATTAACAAAAAAACAATGCAGACAATTTAGTCGGAGCAATAAGCCATGTATTAACCAATGCATTAAACAAAAACTTAATTAAGCTAACATTAAATTACACATCACTGATTGTAATAAATGTTGATTAAATTTGAGAAATTATGAAATATGCTATTATTTGGGCAGCGTTTAGAACAAGGGAACAGACAGGAACAACAACAGAGGAAACTAAGATTTTCAAAAATATTAGATTAGGGATAGTCTTCATCACAGACATACCGTCTGAGGGCTAAGGAGTGATCGCCGCCTTAACTTTGACCAAAAGAACCATTTTGTGCGTTTGCATTAATTTTTAGTGTTATTTTTATTGGATGCAAAAGGTAAATGTGTCACAGAATAACTTTCTACTTACATGCAGGAGATAACTCGAACGAATCAATATCTACATCCATATTCTCAACAGGCTCTTCCCCACTGAAACAAAATATAATAAAATTTAGCTGGAAAAATTTTGAAAATTACTTGAATCAGTAAAATTTGCCACTAAAAGCATCTTGATCCTTTCAAATCCCATCAGATGTCATAAACCTGGCTGTATGAAATTGTCAATAACTAATGAGTTCACAGGAAGCATTGGTGACAGGAAAAAGATTAGACAACTCTAGGTTTTGGACTAAAACTTTCAGTAAAGAGCTTTTCTTTGGTCAGAAATTATGTGCCATCTAAATGATGAATTTTGGTTTTTTTCTGTGACTTTGAGAGCAAATTTTGAAAATTTAGCTTTCTTTAGTGAGCGCTCTTCCTCAATTTTCTTATGTAAGCACAGCACTTCCTTAATTTCTTCACATGAACTCAGCCAATTTCAAAATTTTGACTTGTTGAATCAGCGAATAGTTTTGACCTTTTTGCAGGAACTCAGGGCACTCCCGGATTTGAGCAAAGTCAAAGCATTTCAAAATTTTGAAAAAAAATTTATTCCCCATGCTGCAATGCGCACACACCTTTACAGCACCTTTCAACATATTAACGAAGCTTCTTTAAAAACTGCTGAGTTATGGAGCTATTTGCACCTCTGACCTTGTTTTTTGAGAAAGTTTTGAGAGTAAAATTTACCTTCCATCGACACCATTCACACTGAGAGAATCAGACTTCCTTTTTATTCTCCATGTTCCAGTTTTGAATAGCTTAACGAGGTATTCTCCAGGCCTTGGTGTGTCTCCAAGTATCTCCTTGGCTTGACTTCCATGAAGTTCATCCATTATGGCGAAGTACTTCCACTTGACAGCTTCGATTCCTTGACTATTCAATTTGGCCAAATTTGACTCATACGTCTGAACCCAATTTCGCCACCTATCATCAATCCTTTTTGCTGTTAGATCAGTCCCAAATTCATCGTTCATTTTATTTGCTATTTCAGCGTAGACTTTGAACTTCATTCTTGGCTCTTTCATTACTTTACTGTACTTGTGCTTCAAGATAAAAAACATCAGGTAAACTTCTGTGGTCCATTCTTTTTTTTCTACAATCAAACAAATAACATGTATGATTAATGTTTGTGAGAATATTATTATGCTAACACTAATAAAAGGCAGCAACATGGTTCTTTATTTGTAAGTGTTAAAATCGATTGAACGACATCCTAAGCATTAATTTATTGATTTTTTTTCTTTTATCCTTGTTGTCCAAATTGTATGACTTCTATTGAATTTTTATGGGGTTTTCATACCTAAACTAAAAATAAATTTTTGGTAAAACCGTCTTAATGAAATAAAATAACTTGCATAATAGATTAAGGCATGCAAATCTTAAACTTTATCTCATCGTGCTCAAAAAATGATCAAAGCAGAATTCTTTGAGCTGTTGCTGATAGATGAGCTGCTTCCTGACTGATTCACATAAAAATACATGGTCAATATGGCAGAATTACAAGTAAATTAAAAGAAATTCTATGAAACATTAGTTCAGAAACTTAAGCATCCACACCTGTTTTGTTCTCATTGGCAGCTGCGAAAGCGGACCCATCATCTTCTGCCTCGGTAATAGCTACCACACTGCAAAAAAAGACAATGTATAAAGTAGAGGAAATAATGCAGACTTCAAAATTTGAGTGGTTTCCCTAAAATGTGATATTCTACATAATTATATTAAAGTGTTTAAAAAAAAGTAATTAAGCTCCTATTCTAACCATTTGCTGGATACTTACATAGCCTCAGATTTTTTTTGTTTAAGGAGACATCTGTAAATGATATAATATGTATATTCCAATTCATTCAGCAAAATTTAACATCACTCTATGGAGCCTACCTACAAATGACATCACTGTCAGTACTGATGAAATTCATAAGTGTATTTTGGTAGGATCTAAAAATTACTTTCAAATCAATCACTGATCAGGAGCTGGAACAAGATCTAGGTGTTCAAAGTAGGCACTAAGCAGAAAAATTGAAAAATTTACCTGTCATTAATATCCATTAAGTTGGACTCATCTAAATCTTCAGATAATAAAGCTCGATCGACTTTTGAGGTGACATCAGCCAGATTAAACTTCAGGTGGGCGACCATATGGCTGAAGTCCAATTTACTATGAGGGTTCAATATTTGATGCATATGATGGAAGAATTCCCATTTCACAGACTGGACCCCATGGATTTTGCACTTGAGCAGATTTTTTCGGTAAGTGTGCACCATGTTTCTCCACTTATCATCGCAACCTATGAGCAAATCAAATATAAGGGACCCAATTTTGTAGAGGAAAATTCCATTCAGAGGCAAAACAAAACAACACTCAAGAGGATAATACATACCTACTGATAACTACCATCATTACTTCACATTATTTATTTCTTTATATTCTTCAACATCAGTTTTACTAGATGTTCAATTGTGAAATGAATAACTGACCAAAATTTGACATTGTTGAAAAAAATTCCGCGGACGGAATCGGCCTCCGGTCCCATGAAATCCGATAAATCGAGGTCTTACTGTAGTTAATGGATAATTCATTGAATATGAGTATGTGGTTGGATCGGTTCCTTACTTGCAAATATCAGTTTCTTGTTCAAGAATGTTGTTGCAAGACAGGCTGGATCGCAAAGAAAGCAAAACACAAAATACCTTTTCCAGTAAAAGATGTGCCTTTGATTTTGTTGATATTGCGAGCAATTATCTCCCAAAGGACAAACTTTTTCTTTCCTGATAAAAACCTCTGGTTGAGTTCACCTCTGAGTGATATTAGAAGATTGATTGTGGATGATGTCCATGCTGATTCTGCAAATAAAATGGAAATAAAAATAAGATAAGAAAATGGGCAATGGTAATCTTATTTCTTCTTCCACACTCAGTGCTGGATATGGAGATTTAAGTACAGGCCAAAATCTGAAGTTAATAAAAAGGGAATACATACTGACTAAAGTTTATTGACAAGATTCGTAGGAAGGAAAGATACCCCCCAATCAAAGAGAATTCGATTTGTTGAACAGGCAAGTTTCCCTAATTTCTTCATTTTTCCATTCTCTGACTTTTTTTGCTCCAATTCCCTGACTCTTCCTGACCTGTAAATAAAACCTTCACTTAGGTTTTTCCCCTTTTAGCTACACTGAATTCCGAAAAATACTAATCGCAAAATTCCCTGACTTTTCCAAGTTGCTGTAAATTTCTTGACTTTCCAACTTTTCTAGACTGCCTGAAACCTTGTTAAACCATCATCATGCATTGCTCAGGAATTTCTGCTCTTAATTTCAATGCAGACTCAAACAACTTAAATAATTAATTTATAATAATACATTTATTATGAATTTATGAACTAATTGTTAATGAACTCTCTAAACTAAAGTTTAGAGGGTTTTAGTTAATATTATAAATACAACTCTAATTCACCTGTTTGAAAATCTAAGTTTTCAAGGTCTAAATCAGTGAGATCAAGATCAGTGGCATCGCGGTCTATTTCTGTCTCGTAATACTGTAAAGCATCTACATCTCCGCCATCCTCATCACTGAAAAATTCGAAATGACACTTGATTAGAAAGAAGTTACAATGGTGAAAGGCAAAGAGAAAACAAAGAGTTGCAATTTTACAGGCAAACTTTGTAATGACCACTGCTTCTCATGGTGTAACAAAAGAAGTTAACTCTAATAGCCTGACTGCTCCTGCTAGTTTTGTACTCCCTATATGAATACATGTGGGTTCCTTTCCAAGGTGAAAACACATGAAAACAGTAAAAATCACACATGCCAGGAGCATCATAAATTAATTCCATAAAATTTAAAACAAATTGATGAGCAATAAGTCCAACTTTTTTACATCTTAGACTGCTGAAAATTCTTAGAAGGAAAGTGTAAAAAAAAGATGCAATAATCATGCACCTTGCATTTTGAAAAATATTTTTTCTTTGAAGATTAAAAAGGATAGGACTTCAAAGGTAAGATACTGATCTTATGCAAAAATTTCTGGGAGTCAACTTAAGGAGTGTCCAACAGAAATGTTTTCTCATTGTCAAGTTATTTTACCGTGCGGCAGTTACGTCACTGCTGTCATGTAAATTAAGAAGTGAGGCATTTCTTCTTGACCTGTGACAGCTTTCAGAAATCATTTGATTCAAACCTTAGATATAGTAAATTTGAAACAAATATCTACTCCCTGCATGATCTTTAATAAGAGTAATAATCAATATAAAATTTGATGACCATTATGAATTGAAACAAGTTTGAAACATAATATGTAAGTATCTCCTTTTGCGACGCTGCTGACTTCCTGTCATACTTTTTTTTTCTTTAGTAAACTAGTGAACATGATTTCTTGAGGACTTCCTAAATTTTTTTCTCTCTTAGATGAATATTTTATATAAATTTCAAGTTAGAATGTTGGCTTGTTCCTCTGCAAAAAAATAAAATAGGAGCAGAGATTTTAACCCATTCGCCTCATAAGACAAGTGTACTCGTCAGCGTGCGCCTATATCTCAGCTGATGAGTAGACTCGTGCCATCTGTCAGTATTGCTACGCTTGAGATGCCATCTATTGGAAAAACGAAAAATACACAACCAAAACAATCGCGTTGCAATGCTGACAGATAGCACGAATCAACTTGTCAACTGAGCTATGTCCCAGGTGCGCGCTGACGAATATACTCGTCAAATGAGACGAATGCGTTAAAACACTGCAACGGAAATACTCGGTTTTGCACTTCGGCCATAGTTATTGAAAAAAGCTTGGATTTGCCTCGGCTTTTGTCAAACAAGGACTCGGAATGTAAGACCTCAGCAATCCTCTGAGCTCACTTAAGTATATCGACAGTGTAAGTCAGCAATCACATGACTCGTTTGCGGTGTCTGAAAATCTCCGCCTCTATGTCATTTTTTTAAAGGAGAACAAATTGACATCATTCCTTGAAGTTTGTGCAGAATTTTCTTCGCACAGAGAAGAAAAATTAAGGCAGTTTTGAAGAATTGCCGTTGAGTAGTTTCCCGTTTAAAAAATAAAGTATGACAGGAAGTCTACGACGTCGCAAACCAAGTTGTGTGATTGCCGATTTACACTGTCGATATATCATTCCTTAGCTACTTGCATTCTAGAAATGGTAATTAGACCTAAAAAAAATACCTCCTCGGTGTTAACCTGATGTTAATCTGGCAACTTACCCTGTGGTTATGGAACAACTAAGCTCCTCTACACCATCTGTGACGGTTGTGGCAAGATCAACAGCCACTACTGGCTCTTCAGGATCAATTGTTTCCAATCGCTCAATGGTTATGAACTCAGTATCAGATGTTATGTTTTGTGATGCTAGTAAATTGGCTTTGGCAACCGCCTCTACATAACTTTTCATAACATCATCTGTAAAAGAAGACCGGTGTGTAAACAAGTGAGTAAACAACAATTCAGCAACATGCATTCACATGCTGTATGATTTTGTTTCTAGGAGGCCAGGTCAGAGATGAAACAAGCAGGAGACATGAGAAATTACCAGGGGAAAAGACTCAAGTCAAAACAGCTGAAAGGATGTTCCAACTTGGGCAAGATGGTGAATGCCTGAGCAGTTCAATAGCATATTTGTTTGTTATCAAAGGTCATGAGGTGTATTGTTTCGCTGATACAAGTAAATGAGGAAGCTATTCGCAAAATAGAGCCATGGAGACAGAGCGGTCCTCCGTGTAAATATTGATCAGAGTATAGGACATGAAGTGTCAGTAGCTTACTTTGGGTAATAGGATAATGCTGTGTGTTTAGGGAGGTTTCAAGGTTACTAGTTACAGCAATGAGTTCTCTTGAAAGCAAGCAG
This sequence comes from Bemisia tabaci, assembly GCF_001854935.1. Classification (NCBI taxonomy): domain Eukaryota; kingdom Metazoa; phylum Arthropoda; class Insecta; order Hemiptera; family Aleyrodidae; genus Bemisia; species Bemisia tabaci. Next base: position 6,156,497 of record NW_017549038.1, on the reverse strand, counting down.
AGTTTATTGACATTGAGATTTCAAGAAATTCCAATTTTTCGCATGACCACTATTTTGATTTTTGATTTCGGCGGTTCAAGTATCTATTCCATCTACCTACACCGGTGATTGATATCATTTTGTGGTTGCGGAGCAGAAGCCATCATCGGCACCATTTTCTTTCATTGATGTCATCACACCAACCGACGCGATGAAAGATGGATATGTTGAAAAAGTTCGCTGTGCTTACCGTCGTCCAGTTTTAGGGCAGTTTTCAAGTCCGTGTTGAAAATCACTTGCACATCATTCACTTTTATTAAAGTTTGACTGGATAAATCTCTGGCTTCCTGCAGAAGTACTGCAGGCTCGGACGACGCCATGACTGCACACACTTCATTCACGAACCGTCAAAGAAAACAAAACGGCGGCCGTCGCTGTCGTCGTCGCGCGTTTATTTTCGTTGCTCCTCCATTTGTAGCAAGATTGCAACCTAATAATGCAAATTTTAAATTTTCCAAATTCGTCTGTCACAAAATTAATCATTAAATATACAATATTAGAACCTGTGAATTTTCAAATCGATCTAGAAAAGAAGAAATGTTATTTCCCAATGATTTTTGACCTGAAATAACGCTGTAATATGATAATAGATTACCAAGTGACAGTGGGTCTCGTTGGTCTTCTGTTTACAAACCTGCTTTTTCCGCCAAATTTGAATTTGCGGACTTTTTCGAAGCTTAATTATCCACGATACTTGTAACTATAAGTAAAAATTCAAATAATCTATTATGAATTCGCAGGCACATCAAACATTCATTCAATGAGTTTTCCTAATTTTTCAACAAATTGTTCAGTGGTTTTTATGATACTTTTGAGAGTGATCATATACATTTTTATAATGATAGGCACCATACCACCCTAATGTAAATGCATGCTTAGAATAAGTACCTATTAGCTAATACTAATAGTTTTCGGGAACATACATACTTTTAAAATGTCACTCATAACTTCTCAAGATAAGGAATTCCTCATTCCTATTTAAGGAATGAAAATCATATCAGAAAAAAATGGTTAATTGGACCTAGGTTGGGTTGATTGTGATTTTTTTGCAGACGGAAAGTTTGAATTTGATATTATTTTATTATGTAGACTACAAATGAGAGGCTTGGAGGACAAGGCACATAGTGAGTTTTTGCTATTTCAAGGAAGACGTATTTGAAGTTCAAAATTACAAGGAGCCTCATGGCAGAAAGGAAGTTTTCTGATGCTTTAAAGTTGGATTTTAGTTGAGAGATTTTCGCAGAATATACTACCTATCAAACTTGTTTTCGTTCAGTTCATATGAATTCCTCAATTTTTTCAAAAACTGCACTTATGCTTGTCCTCTAAGACCCTCAATTGGACAGGCCCGTTAATTCAAGTTCTGGATGATAATTTTGATTAGGCAGTTCGATGATAGCAACCTCTTTGATTAAATGCATAGCTGTTGTTTATGCCCATGTGCATTTCTGCATGACAACTCTTTTCACCACTTTATGTGTTTCATCTAGGAAAAAAGCCATTTTTTTTCAAGATGAATATTTGATACAGGGCAGATGTACTTTTTGAAACTTCTCGGAGGTATCAAACATGAAGGTGTTAAAACATGGATACTAAAAGCATGTGGGAGCTGTAATAGTTTTCTCCGCAAATAAACTATAGTTTCCTACGTTAATGCTTTGAAAGATTGTTTACCTTCTAGTCCATGGTTCACCACATAGATACTTGTTGCAATAAAATTACCAAACAGTAGAAATGGTACCAAACTTACAGAAATTTTTTTTGCAAGGATTAAGGTTCGGAGAATTTTTTGATGGTGAAATGAGAGAGTTAAAGTGATTTTTATGCAGTTGCACTGTTCGGGGAAATTTCAAAAAAATGAGCTATTATAAATCAAATTCAGTTTATTCATTGAAATTTGAAAACATTTTTAGAAATGTAGATTTAACAAAACAGAGAGAACATGATACCAGCTAATGAAAGAAAAAAACCTGAGGTTTTTAAACAAGCCATTTGATAGCACAAAAAATAAAGCTTACAGCTACAAAGAACAACAATATTCTTTAACAATCATAAATTACAAATGAGAATTCTAATGTAATTTTCACTTACAGCTATTGCCACTGAGGAAATTGAAATTGTACAGTTGGATTTTTCTTTCTTGCGTGGTCTGTTAGGATTTTAGTCATTATTTTTAAAACAGTAGAATACGAGAATTTAGAGAATCCCCTCGCCCAATATTTGATCTCATATTTGCTCTTAACGTAATGTAGTGTAGGGATATAGATTCAACTAGGAAAAAATAAGACCTTTCTTTAAAGTGAGAATGCGATAAATCCAACAGAACAAGTAACTTCTCTTCCACGAGCATATTATCCAAGAACAACCAACTAATCCATTAATTCGAATTCTGGATGATAATTTTGATTAAGCAGTTCGATGACAGCTACCTGTTTGAGTAGATGCATAGCTATTTAAAACGACATTATACAGCTATGCAAAGAAAAAAAAATTGAATGAAAGGAACAACTCCACCCTCAGAGCATAACATCAAAAACATGGGATAATCCGAAGGAAAACTTTATGCATGGATCTGGTAAAAATTATGTTTCCATGTGCTCAAGCAGGACCGACTTTACATTAAACAATCCAGTTTTTTACACTGCATTCTGAGTCAATAATGCTTGTAAAATCGTACCTGATATATATAGCTCCATAGCAGAAAATGGTGAAATAGCAGTTGAAAGCATTGAAATTCTCCATCTATTAGTACATTGCATACAGCGGCAAAAACATGATCTTCTGAATTAAATTTTATGAAAGAAGGAGAAAAATTAGTACAATTATTGTGGTTTTTTCTTGAGCCAAAATGGTTCATGAGATAGGTTTTGATACAAACAAATTATTTAAGTGAAAAAATGAGAATTCTAATTAATTAAAGGATAAAGATGTACAACCTTGGATGAGAGAAACTTACACATTGACGGATCTATAGGGAGATTGACTAAAGGAGAGGGCAAAGGTACCATTTTTTTTTTTATTATTAAATGCAACTATAAATGAAAATAATTGATACATTAAGCAAATCACCAGGAACTTAATTGAGGAATGATCTCAATTTACGGCCGAATATATTCAAGGCATTCTTCGGTGAAAGGGAATAAAGTCTTGGAGATGCTCCTAAATTTGTGCAATTTTACATGAAGTTTGTGATGAGAAAAATTCACAAACAAAAAATAACAAAAAATTTGTTATGATCATTTTTGCAGGAAAACGGGTAGAGATGCAAATCATAGTCTTCAGGAAAAATGCATAAAGTCACGCAATCTTAGCAACATTACTCCAGGCCTTTATGCTCTTTCACAGAAAAAGGGCTTATTTTCTCGGAAGTAGTAAAAAACTGAAAATAAAGTGGCATGTGCTGGACATTCAAAATTGAGTTAATGTCCTAATTTATGGGGGGAAAGTATAAATAACATGTATGTAATTATAATTTTCAAAAAATCGGAGATAAAAATGGCTAAAAATATTTGCCAGCATCCAAACTGTTGAATTCTTGTGCTGAAGAGAAAAAGTTCAAAGTAAACTAATGGAAAGAATAATTTAGTTTTTTTCATTATGGTTGTGAAATAGTTGAGTATCACAGCTGTAGAAAGACTGTGAAAACAAACTTTATTTTGTGGGTATAAGATAAACTATGCAATTGGGGTGAATGATACTTCTGTTTTATTTGTTATAGGACTTTGACGAAGAACTTGAGTTCCTTGCTTTTACACTTCATTATTCATTCAGCAAAAAATTAAAAATGTATGCATACTTGGACTCCTAAGACAGCTCTCTATTAGTATTATTATAAAGCCAAAACGGGAGCCTAATAGCCACTGCATCATATAATCAATGACCGCAAATTTTCATGAAATTACTGCCTTCTTACCTGAAAACAATTCAGCTTCATCAATCGATGAACTTACACAACTAGATTGGAATGTCTACAAAAATATTTTCACATTTCTTAACTTTTCTAAAAACTCATTCACATAATATTTTCATACCAAAATTCTCTTAACAAGAGAACATTTGGTAAAAGACGTGAGTAAGAAATTTGCACTGTTTTTTATCATTTCAGTATTTTACCTGATTAATAAGTTAACGAAATACAAAGTTAATAATTGATTTGGGAGGAAAGATAATACATGGTACTAGTGGAGCCTTAACAAAAGTCTACAGGAAAACATGACGGTATCCAAAGTGAATCAAGGGGTCAGTTGTTGAATTTACATTTGTAAACATGGAGCGACTTGGATTGATACACCCAATTTACCAAGTTTTCGGATCATTAAGATCAGTAGACCTGGTAAATATCATACACTCATAAAGATGAAATAGTTGAATTGCTAGTTTGTCTCAATAAGGTGTCAGAGTCATCTAACAACTGCAGGACAAGCAATATACATACACTAAGAGATATTAAACTATCTCACAAAATTAAAATTTCCACCACGCAATTTTTAGACATAAACTTTGTACAACACAAGAATAAAGTTACGCTATCGATATTGAAGAAACCAGTACAAATAGAAAAAAAGCTTGAGAAAGTATCTGAGCTTGGCTAAAATTAGCTGAAAACATTGAAATTGACAGGAAAGCATTTGTATTTCTTTTCATACAAGATCACTGTATAAGTCTGCCAACATTAATATTCTAGAAGCAGAAGAAAAATCAAATCATACCAACTTCCTGGCTTTAAAACACATGAACATTAAATGATTTTTGTTTTGAAAAAAATTACCATAAAGAGAGTACAGAGGAGCCTCAATAAATTTGTATGAACCAAAGGGAAAGAAATCAAACAAAAAGGAATTTTCGGCAACAATAAATTAGGTAACAGTTCATTTTCTTTCAAAAACTATCCATGACTGAATGAATAGAATTCCATCATCTTTCTTTTGACAAGATGTATGCAAATGTTTTTTTAAAAAAAGGGAGAGAAAATAGTAATACGGGAGACAATTTCAGCAGGATTGTTTGAAATTAAAAAGATAGCCTAACCTTAAACTTCTGAAATTATTTCTACACTGAGATGGTACGAATTTGACTACTTCAGTAAAATCAACAATATCTGTGGCAGGCTGAATACAAAAGATCCATATTTAGTTCCACTTCCAGTATCATAGAGAATCTGTTGCAGCCCCACACTAATATAGGGTTAACCTAATGATGCTTACAGAACATTAGGGGAACCACTTTTTGTGCAAATTTATCACAGATTCAAAAATGTTTAGTATTGAGTAAGTATGTTATTTCGGATACTTTTTTTTTCTTCTCTTTTATGGCAGTAAGTAAAGAAAGAAAAATCTGCAGATGATTTTGCCACAGGTCTTCACTAAGCTAACAATAAGTATCATTGATTCAAGCATGAAACAAGTTAAATGCTTCGAAATTCAAAGAATTTTTTGAGACTTTATTGTCAAAATCGAAAAAAAAAATCCATTAAGCTTTTTTAAGATAACAAGTCAACTTTGAATTTCTCCCATGGAAATGAAACACTACTAAGCCATTGAGGCCCAGGGATTGTAGCGTTCTTTATTAATCCTTGAAATATCGGGCAAACAAAAATTCTTAACTCCAATCCACAAAAAGGGGATAGAAAAAAAAGGAAGAAAGAGCAGAAATTGCATATGTAATTCCTTTTAAAGCGCACACCTACTTTTCTTAAAACAATTTTCATTCCCAGGGAAAAAATTCTGAAATTTCCTATTATGTTTGTATGTAAATACATTTTCATTATGAGAAGCATGAAAAAGCTTGGTCATATTTTTTCACCGGGGTTGATGCATGAGATGCGATTGATTTCATTTGAAATTTCTTTCTCAAAAAGGTAAGATGAGACCGAGTTGTGATTCATACATTTTTTAAGATGTTCTCAGATTGAAACAGATTTTCTTACCTTTGATCTTCAAATTTTGGAGAATAATTTAAACAACAGTCAAACCTACGATGCATTGAGAGCTGGCCCAATACGCTTATGCTGAATTGTGCTCCAAGGGTGGACGCCCCGAATTTTTGGTTCCAAATTGACTACATAGATATCTCCGGCCAGATCATCACTTCCTGTTTCAGCATCTGATTTAGCAATTTTTGCTGCCTTATCTACTTCAGACTTCACATCACCATCCACTTTCTGGAATATAAAATTAAAACGTGATTAATGAATGAAAAATAAAGTATACCTAGTTTGAGAAGATTTTAGAAAATCTCACATGATCTTAATACTGACCTGCCTATTGGTTCGACTTCAATAATAGTCTAAGACTGTAAGTTTGGGAAACCTGTTTGTAAAGTGGGATAGAATCTCTACAAAAATAAAAAAAAGGTCTTAGGAGCCTCCCTACATAATTGGCATTTTCCCAGTACGGTAATCTCATTTAAAATAATTTTCGAGATATTTTAGCTACAGTAAGACCTCCATTTATCGGATTTTGCGGGACCGGTGGCCGAATCCATTAAATTGCAGAATCCACTAAATCGCGCTAGTCGGTCCTGCTGAAGGGACCAGAGGATCGATCCGTTAAATCGCGGAATCCGTTAAATTGCGATCCGATAATTCGAGGTCTTACTGTAAATTATTGATTTTTTGTCAAAGAGCCCGAAACATTCAAAGAGAGCCTTAAGGCCCTGCCAATCAATATCAAAAGCTCAGATAAAAAAAAAAAAAAAAAAAAAAAAAAAAAAACTGCCAATCATATTTATAAAAAGTTATTGATTTGGTTCTTTTCTATTGTTTATTTTATTTGAATGTTCAGGTCATCAATGAGGATCTCAAAAACTTGGCTTCAATTTTTACTTTATGTCAGAAGCTAATCATAGGCCTCAGCGACAGAGGTGGAAAAAAAATAAAGCAACTTTGAAAATTACAACAAGAACACTTACTGAGAGGTCTCTTGGAGATGATTTACTAGAATTTTTACACCCTGAATAAATCAACATGGCCGGGCAAACATTAAACATGTCTGATGGGAATTACATCACACACTAAACACTAGATGGTGATTGCAACTCTTGAAATTCAACATTTAATACAGTAAGCGCTTGCTAATTTGATACTGAAAGGACCAAGTATTTTTCTTTGAGAATTGAAGGTTCATCAATTTGAGAGATTTTGAATAATTAGGAACAGTTTCCAGAAAAGTTTAAAAGAAAGATATTTCTAAATGAGCGCTATGATTTAGAGTAGGGTTGTCAATTGCAATATAATTTGAAACAGCACGCCTCTTATACGGATGTGCTAAGCTTTCTATGATTGTGATCGAATCATGTCGTAAAAAAGGTATATTATTAAATTTAGATACTACAGCAAAATAAGTACTGACCTTAAGTTCATCTGGAGTGACTAGACCTGCATTAATAATTTTCTCTTTAAATGAGGTGATTGGGTCTCTAGTTTGCCTGACTTCTTGAATTTCATCACGAGTACGATAACTTGTGCCAGGATCTGACATGGAATGTCCAGAGTATCGATAAGTTGCTGTTTCTAGCACGATGGGCCCTTTTCCGGCTTTGCAATGCTCAATTGCAAATTCCGCAGCTGATTTCACTGCTAAAACGTCCATACCATCGACCTAAAGAAAAAGCAACAAATTAGAGACTTAGATAAAATGAAAATAGGTTGAGTTAAACACTTACCTTCTATTGAAGTGCATTGTAATACGATTATTGCTTATTGAGGCCTAAAAAGTAATACTACCTAACTGAAAAATTTGGCAAAAATGGGTTGACGATTTTGATGCATTTTATAGTATAAAATGGGCAAGCTCATGTTTATCGTTATTTGCACTTCTGCATAGTGGAGCTGTAATAACCCTGTGATATGTGAAAAAATTACAAATCTAACTCCAAAATAACAAAAATGGCAGTTTCCCATTGTCCTGTAAAATCGTCAGTTTTCCAGCAGTATCTTCGCTAACATTATCTTGATCAGATTTTCAAAATATGACTTCAAATGAATTTTCCAGAATTCAACTCTTTTTATTTATTTATTGAGACTCAGCTGGAATAACAGTATATTGGCAGTTTTTACGCCGATCAGAAAAATTGAAAATTATGATCAAGAAGTATCTCATGAGGATATCGAGGTGCTGGAATGGGGCTGCTGGAAAATCTGGTTACAGATGCAAGACCTGCATGTAGAAGTAAAAACTTGCCATAACACATTATAACTGTTTTGTTGAAGAAACATTTCGAAAATATCTTTTCATGTCCTGATGCTACCAGGGACCTATCAAATTAAATAAACGAGAGTTCCAGACGACTGGTGGAAATTATCAGGAGAAGTATAATATTTGATGATAAGATATGTAGTTGGTTAGAAGGATCATATAGCTACCCAAATTCCTGGAATGTAGTCTCCTCTAGTGTAATACTGAGCAGATGCAGCAGCTCTTTCAGCTGAGGTCCCCATTCCGTAACCATTGTTTTCACAAACAAAAATAGCGGGAATATCCCATAGTTTGGACATATTGTACGCTTCAAAAACTTGTCCCTGGTTTGCTGCCCCATCACCATAGAGTGTGAAGCAAACTCCATCATTGCCTTTGTATTTTGCTGCTAACGCAATACCTGCGCCCAAGGGTACCTGAAAGGTAAAAGAATGACAGATATAAAATTAAAACTCTATCAATAAAATAACTGCGTATCTATCACATAATTTTAAGCTGAAATGGTGAAGAACTATGGAAAAGGATTAAATTTTTGCCAGTCCCCTTTTGCCACCTGCCCAAAAAATAAATATTTGTTCACTTACTTAAGATTGAGCTTTCATCAAATTGTAGGATTAAAATTAATATTTACTCCTCGTTATTTCAATACAAGAAATGAGGAGTTAGAGATAGGATAAAATAGAGATATCATGGAGATAGTTTAAGGTCAACTTGAAAACAATACATATTGACAGTGTAAGTCAGTAATCATATAACTCCATTTGCGGCGTTGCAGACTACCTATTATACTTTATTTTTTAAACAGAAAACTACTCAATGGCAATTCTTTAGAACTGCCGCGATTTTTCTTCTCTGTGCGGTGAAAATTCTCCAAAAACTTCAAGGAATGATGTCCATTTGTTCTCCTTTAAACAAATAACATATCGGCGGAGATTTTCAGACACCGCAAGAAAGTTATGTGATTGCCGACTTTTACTGTCGATATGCTTTCTTATAATGAACACAATCTTTCTGAAAATACATTGGAAAAATTATTCGACACCTTTGCATGTATATTTATGTTCTCAGTAAAGCTGCACTTCGGTCACCCTCTCTTCATCAGTTAATATACACAATATGAAATTCCATGACAACTTTCTGTGTATTCTTACCTGATGATGACAAAACACATCGTAACAAAAAAATAAAATAAATATAATCAGAGAACTCGATTAATTTTTAATTTTTTGAGCTGAAAATAATTACCTGAGCTCCAACAATTCCATTTCCACCGTAGAAATTCTTTGAATATAAATGCATGGAGCCACCCTTGCCTCTTGCAGCACCTGATTTGCGACCAGTCAATTCTGCTAAAACTCCCACAGGGGAGATGTCCATCAGATAAGACCACCCGTGAACTCGATAGGCAGAGATGATTGAATCATCAGGGCGCATGACAGCTTTCATTCCAACAGCGCAGGCTTCCTAAATAATTTGTGGCACAGAGTATTGTAAAGATATTGAAAATTTTTAGCTTTAAGCGTTTTTAATAGCCCCTTAATTAAAATTAAAATAGAGAATTAGCAGGTGTCTCAAATTTTGTGAATTTCATATTTAAAATGATACTGCTACGAAAGCTAGTGCAATGATATCCTTGGTTTCTAAATTGGATAATTATTGGAGAATATGTGACAAAATAACCTAATCTGCTAAAATACATGTGTTTAAATGGAAAATGCTGCCAGATGATGTCATGGGGTGGCACATTTTCTCACTTTTTAATCTAGTTTTCTCCAATATCCCATGTCAGAAAAAAATTATGAGAAATACTGCGAACTCAGCTTATTAAGCACTCTCAGATGAAGCAATAAAATTTTTGTGTGTAAATTTTCCAATGTTCAATTGAAAGGACTTTATTTTGTATTCCAAACATTTATTAGAAATGAAATTCCAGAATTTACTAACTAAGATAAATGAAATTAATACAAAAAACCAATGAAAGCCAGTGAAACAATTAGTCTCTGAAACAATTGTTTCTTCTCAGTTCATCTTCTATTTCTTCTACTTTATCATTTCATTTAAATGTTTGCTTGGCGCATTCATTTCTTTAATCTAAGGAGAATATTTTATCACTAGGGTTTACCTGGCCTGAATAAAGATGACAAAAACCACGGATGATTTTTTCCTTGTAAAGATTACCAGCTGCTGTTTCTATCCTACGGATTGTTTGCATTTGAGTGTAGTATTTTAAAGCTTCTTCTTTTGATAGGCTGACGCTGGTAACTGGACCAGTTTCTAGACGATGTAATTTAAATGGCTACAAACAAAAGAATGACAGCAAGTAAGAATAAAACTGAGAACAATTTTTTTTCTTCAATTTTTTCTTAGATATTGTCATGGTGCTCTCTAGTGCCTAAGTATATTTCAGAGTTGACATCCTACTCTTATTAGGTACGATCAATGAAAAAAAGCTGCGGATGAACACTTGAGGAGATAAAAAAGAAGCATACAGAGGGAACATATGACCTCAGAGTAAAGCTTCCATAGGTAACACAAAGATACCTCTTTAACTTTCATTCAGTATTAGCTTGTGGGCGAGATGCAGGAATGAAAAAAGAGAAAACCGTGTGGGATATTTATAATTTGACCGACAGAACTATGATGAGGAATAGGGAACTGAGTCTCAAACTATGTAAAGATTGAAAACCGTTTGGGAGAAAAATCATGGACCAAGGAAATCAATTAAATAGTCAAAAATTTACAAACCTTGACATCCAAAGTTACTTCTGTTGCAAAGTTGTTTTTACTGGCGCCAAAGAATCCCATGAGTTTCTGAAAGAAAACACCAAAGTTAAAAAAAAAAAAAAAGAAGACGTTTCTTATCGTAATTTTCACTCAACTTAAACATTGGTGCTTCCTGAGAAACATCAACTTAAATATTGGTGCTTCCTGAGAAAGACCACGACACAATGGTTTGGAATCTAGGAATAAGTGGAATTTAGTAGAATCTGAGTGAATAAGTACTTTAATTCTGAACATCCTTACTTTACTTTGAAAGTACCTAATTATTCCTCCACATTTTGAGAGTTATGTAAAAAAATTTAAGTTGACTGCTTACAAATTACTGCATTTAATAAAAAAGAAAACCATATGTGCACGATAGGAAACCCTACATATTTGTGGTTCCTTTTTCATTTTCCTTTTTCACATGTTGAGCTTGGGTTTACATGCTCCTTGTAGATTGTTGTTAACATACCAATAAAAACGTACTTAATCCAATAGAAATCATTATAACGTTGATATTCGGGTTCGCACAAGAACGTAATAATGTAAATTTCAAATAAGACTCACCCGTTGTTTATTTCCTCTATACCGGTCGGACGCATTTTGATCTTGGCGCAGGACCATCATCAGCGACTCTCTGAGTGAGTAGAAAAGGTATAAGGGAAATAAACAACGTGCAAGTGAGTTTTCTTGGAAATCATTGTTTACACGCCAGAGAGAGAACTTCAAATTTTTTTCATTGTAAAGCTGTACCGCCAATCTCTAAAACTGATCTGTAGGTGCTAACATGACAACCAGTAGCCATGGAGCGTGGATTTTCAACCACAAATCACTCTGATCAGTGACCAGAGCTGAGTAAAAGATTCATCGGGGCAATCCGCCGATTGGAAAACTTATCTTCCGAATCATTAATAATGATAAGAAACGCCTGATCTGAAACAACGGTGTTCTTTGAAAGCGATTGATTGAATTCCATCCCTGGATTCGCCGATCATTGAAAGAAAACTCCCTCTGTGCGATTATTGGCATTGCCAGTGCACATGGTGAAAGCAAAATTAAAAAAATGGATGGTCACAAAATTAGCGCAAAATTTCGAATGCTAATGCTTTCGAACGCAATTGATATAAGTTTATGATGTTGAAATTTTCTACGATTAAAAAATAAATATCAGTGAAACTCATTTTTACCATGCCACCCGTGACCTCCAGCTAGGTCATGAGTCCGAATGCAAAGTTGTAAAACTTATAGTTACCTGGAGATTCGTAACTTGGCTGAGACATCTAGAGTTCGTGGAAAACATCCTGACCGACAAATTTCTAAAATTACTACGGAGGTGAAAGGATGGTCTTCTTCCCAGAGCCGCCAGGACTTTCTATGAACACTGACTTTACACTTTCAACACTTTTTCAACTTTCTTACAACTGTCAAGGTTATGCATTGACGTATAATACAATCTAGACCGCGCATTACGAAATTCAAGCGAGACGATAGGCAACCCAGCAACACACAGCAAGTGTACCGGCGAGACAATGGTGGAATTCGTGGAATTGCCAGTCTTGCCAGTGCCGTTGCCTGATACGGGTACACTTAGCTCGTATATCCGGCGGTATCAACTAAGCTGAAGGCGCGTCTTTACCCCCCTAGCTGTCTTACCTTCCCCGCCCAAAGTCGGGCCCAATGCGCGGTCTAGATTGTATTATACGTCAATGAGGTTATGTGGAATATGTAAACAGTAAACATTATCAAGAACATGACGGTCAGAGTTTAATTTCTAAAATTCACTGTTAGTTTATTCAATTACTAGCAAGTGGAGGAATAAAGACGATTCATTTAGGGATAAACACTATTTATAAATGAGAGAATCATTTTTTATTTTTTATTTGATCATGAGGTTCACAAATAGATTGAATTATATTCCACAAATCCACACATCATCCCATTGATTACTTAGTGTATGGAGGATTTATTCAATGAAAAACCTGAAAATCAGCAAGCGTAGGAGGGCGCGCTTTTTGAATTTGGAAAAACTTCGATACTACAGCTGATTTTTCGATCTGTGTATAAGGGTCCTGTTACAGTTAGTTAGTTAATTTATTTATTTATAGACATTCGGATTCTTAGGCTGTTACCGCCTTTACAAAAGAAATGAAAGATGGGTGCATGTACAAAAATTCAGATTTTTAAATTAAGGGAGGCAAAGAGTTTCAGTAGTTAGGTTGGTGTGACATTGGGCTCATCACAGGTTCGTGGGTTTATATTTCTTTTGACGCACTTCGATATTCGGGCTGATGATATATCTGTTTTGTCAGTTGCGAACATACAATTCCTGCCATTATAAATCAGATTATTTTGCACAAGTCGCACATTTCGTCCAAGTGTAATGTTAAATTTTTTTTTATCAAAAACACAATTTCTCACAAAGTATTGATTGCTCATAGGTAGGTACATAAGAGCAGGGCCGGATTAAGGGACCCATGGCGGCAAAATATAGGGGGCGGCAAATTTTGCAATTTTTTTGAATGTAGGTATCAAAAAGAAAAAAATCTGATTTAGAAAATAAATTACAAACGAGAAAAGGCTCATTTCCCGAGAGTAAAAGTACAGTAATTTCTAATTTTGTCGTCTTTCGGTGATACAAGAGACAGCACTTTTAATTAGTCGAGTTAAGAGAGAAACCAAACACGCAATTTAACCTAGAACGGCGCGGCGGCGGTGGTCGGCATGAAACGCATAGCGCCTACAAGACTGCAGGAATACTTCACGCATTGCGTCAAACACACTGCGGTCAGCAGCAGTCAAACGCATAGCGCCTACAAGACTGCATGAATACTTCACGCGTTGCGCCAAACAGTGTGGTCAGCAGCAGTCGATCGGCTTGAAACGCATAGCGCCTACAAGACTGCATGAATACTTCACGCATTGCGCCAACACGGTGCGGTCGGCGCGGCGGTGGAAGTTGACATTTTTAACCACATTTATGTTTGTTCTTTCATAATTTTTTCGTTCGTTGTTTATAAACGGAAGGTCTTGTCCATACAGAGGGGTTTACGGAACTGAACTCTTGTTAATGTTGACAGGGCTTTCACAAAAACTGTGCTCAACACGAGCAAACGCGTCTCATACACCCCTCCTTCACCGGCACGTTCACTTGATGGTTTTTATAGATCGTATTCGACAGATCACTCAGGTGAGATTATAGTGATATCGATTGGTTCAATATGTATAACCACAGCCTCAAAAGTCAATTTAGAAATCTGAGATAACGGGTCTTATGTGATCGAATTTTTATTCTCTCGAGTACCAAATGGCAATGAAAAGTGAAATTGTTAGGAATTTTCTCATTTTCAGCGTTTCCAAATTAAATCCTAAAATTTTTGTTTGAGGTTATTTTCTATTGTTTCGAACCAAACGATGCATCGAACCCCTGTCGAATACGATCTATTGGTGTTTCAAAACAAATGAAAAGGGGGCGGAAAAATCCAGGCGGCCCATAGGCGGCAAGTAGGTGAATTCAGCCCTGCATAAGAGTATCTTTATCTGCGAGTTCCAGAAAAGGAGTTTTTTCCTCTCCTTTTTTTGTCACTTCTCTCATAGGAAAAATAGGTACTACAAATACTAGTGGTAGAGTTCCTAAACAACGACCAGTAAAACTATTTTTGGGAAGATTTAATGTCCGCGGAAAATTTCCAAAAAATCGATTGAGCAGGAGCCGAGATATCGATCTAGGCCACATTCTCCAACAAGAATTCTTGAATTAATATAATTTGAGTAGAAATTAAGTTTCCTGTCGAAAAATCCCATTTGGTACACCAGTTTCAAAAAAATCGATCGACCAGGAGCCGCAACGTATTGGCTCATTGGATCTCTACACAGTAGTAGTAAACGATACCAGTCAATTTACACACGTCAGAGCGCCTTCATTTTCGTGCAATTGATACTGTGCAATACCTCGGAGGCTCAATGGTTGCTTAGCTCAGAGCGCCTTCAAAAGCATCGCCACGACTTTGACGGCAGAAGACACGATTACCGCTGAAATTGCACTCCGGAGCGTGCGCAATTACACATTCTCTCATCACCGACGGTAAAGTAAGAAATATTTGTACCTTATTAATCTTCAACGTTGCAAGTTTATCACTGTTTGTTTTATTTGGGTAAACCAGTGTAGTCACTTCCAATTCAGCCGTGATTTTTCCGAGATACCTAGGGCCGGATTAAGGGGGTGACCACATGGGCCGCGGCACATGGCGGCAAAAGCGCAAATTTTGCAATTTTTTTAAATGTAGGTATAAACAAAATCGGATTCAGAAAAAAATTATCAACGAGAAAAGGGGACAAAATCTCTCTTCCCTGAGAGTATAGTAATTTCTAATTTTGTCGTTTTTCGGCGGTACAAGAGACAGCATCTTCAATTAGTCGAGTTAAGAGAGAAACTTAACACGCAGTTTGGCCCGGCGCTCATCGCATAGAGGAATGATGAAGAGGACTTGAGATGAAAAGGACAAGCCCTCGGCACGGCGGTCGACAAGTAACACATATTAGCGCCTACAAGACTGCATGAATACTTCACCCATTGCGTCAAACACAGCGCGGTCAGGAGCGGTTGTCGTGAAGCATAGCGCCTACAAGACTGCAGGAATACTTCACGCATTGCGCCAGTGTGCATTCACACAGTGCGATCAGCCCGGCGCAGTGGCGGAAGTTAAAATTATTAAACCACTTTTATGTTTGTTCTTTCATTTTTTTTTTTTTTGGTTCATTTCTTATAAATGGAGGACCTTGTCCACACAGAGATATGTTTACGGAACTTATTAACTTTAGCGCAAAGTTCCGTGAAATTTTGCTAGTGGTGTTGACAGGACTTTCACAAAAAATGTATCCAACTCGAGTAGGTGAACGCGTCTTATGCACCCCTCCCCCTACGGCACGTTCACTTGCTGGTTTTTATTGATGTTTCAAAACTAATGAGAAGGGGGCGGCCCATGGGCGGCAAGTTGGTAAATCCGGCCCTGGATACCTTCATTGAAAGTTATTATTTTAATGTTTCAAGACTCTTTGTGTATTCTTTTGTTAAAAGGGAAAAAGAAGTACAAGTACAGGATCCTCTCAGTTCATCAAAAATTATCCGGAATTTTTAGCCTCTGTAGTAATGGACTAGGCTGGGAGGGGGGGGGGGAGAAAATACCCATCAAAGGAGAAGTGTGGGACTCTTTCAGCTCAAGAGGAGAGATCAGGATCCCTCTAGCTCCAGATGGGGGTTCAGGGTTCCTTTTGAAAATGTAAAGGAATTTGCTTCGTGCTGGGGAGATAATTCACTGAAATTTGCACGAAAATCCGCACAACTATTTTCATGTAAAAAATTAAACTAGCCAATTTTTGGCAGTAGCTGATGTGGCTTGGTTCCTTTCTGTTTAACGCGGTCCATTTATGGAAAATGAAAAAAAAAAATATGTTGTAAGATACCTCAATGATGTGAGTAAACAAATTTCCTCTGATAGATCGGTCAAAAACGCGTAAGCCATACTCACCATTCTTAGCAGGGACATTCTGTAGACGGTTGATTGGTGCCAAAAATGTTTCATCTACAAATCCGGGTCATGAATTCAAGGTGACGTCAGTACGCACGCAGCATGTCCCGTATTTGAGATTGTTCCACGAAAAAGTTCGACTACTGGACGGACTGGAATTTCCGAGATCCATCATCGGAGGGATGATAAAGCCACCGGAAGGAAATTAAAATTCTTGTAAGGAACTACTGATATAAACGGCGGGAAAGCACATTGGTTGCTGCGCGACTTGTGAGCGCTTCGTTCCACGTTAATAATTTACTGCGATTTCCTCGAACTTCTTTTTTGCGCGACTATGTTTTAGCGTGGATCGAAGTGCGCTGTTTTTCTTCTTTCCTCCCTAGCGAGAATCATCAACTTTGATCGCCTCGAATAACCGCCTTGTGTCTCGTAAGAAAGTCCGGAATTTTCGCCTGAATGCTTGTCAAACGCAGGCCTCTCATTTCCGCAAAAACGCTGGGATCTCGGTCACAATTTGCAAGTGGCATTTGGTTGTGACGATGATCACGGTAAAACTCACCCTTTGACATTACCCCTGCTTTTTCTGATGATTGGAAGGCAATTCTTTTTTTCATTTCACATTGAAGCTAAATGCCATTATGCTCATGCTGCAAGCTTTTCGTGGTGGTGCCTATAATATATCTTGTGTTGATAACTGCTGATATAAGAAACAAAAAATAGGTACTGGCTCAAGGCTAAAAACAAGTTTAAATATACTACGGAACGTTTCGGGGTTGAACAGCTCCCATCATCAGCCGAATTTTAAAAAAAAAGGAAAATTAAGTTAAAATGATCGTGATAGATCTGTTACATGGCTCGGGCCGGATATATATTTACACATTTGTCATTTTTATAGTTCCTGCATACAAAATTTAGTCCAACACTGTGCAACAAAAAAAAATGACAAAAATGTCTCCAGGACGAGATAAGGTGATCCTTATGTATTTTGAGGAGCTGAATCCGAATATGACCTCCGTTTTTTCCCATCACCCTCCACTTTTTCGGAAAAGTCGATTTTACCCGGAAAAATGGCCATTTTTGGGCATTTTTGGTGTTTTTGCGACTATTACCCCCTGCAGAATGTAGGTAAAATTTTTCTCCGGTACGAGAAACGGCTAATCCGATGTATTTTGAGCCGCTGAGTCCGAAAATGACCTCCGTTTTTTCCCATCACCCTCCAGTTTTTCGGAAAAGCGACTTTTCCCCCGGAAAATGAGCAAATTTGAAGTATATTTGTCATGCATGCAATTTATTTGTATAAATTTTTCTGGACCCGTGGTACAGTCATTCTTATGTATTTTAAGCCGCTGAATCCGAATATGACCTCGGTTTTTTTCCATCACCCCCCAATTTTCCGGTAAAGTCGATTTTTCCGAGCCTAAATTTGTGTATAAGCTTTCCCGGACTCAAAGGGGATCAAAAATATATTTTAAACGTGTCCGCGACGTGCGATACATCGATTCTTATGTATTTTGACTCGCTGAACCCGAATACGGTCTTGGATTTTTCCGATCACCCACGATTTTCCCGGAAAATCGATTTTCCTTGGAAAACTACCTTTTTCGGTGTTTTTTGGACGATTTTCCTGTTGTGAGGAGTCTAAGAAATTTTCTGAGATCCTCTCTAGGTCTCTTCTGCTATATTAAGAGCAGCTGAATCCAAATTTGACCTCTATTCATCTCTGAAAACCCCCCGTTTTCTAGAAAGTCCGATTTTTCAGGGAAAAAAGCTTTTCCGAACCGTCCCCACCTCCAGGGAAATTTGAAAATTTTTCCGCACGTGTGATACATCGATTCTTATGTAATTTGAGCCGGAAAACCCGAATATGACCTTAGAAATTCGTTATCACCCACCATTTTTACGAAAAACTCGATCTTTTGGGAAAAATGGGTATTTTTGACCATTTACGGTGTTTCCAGAGGTTACTTTAAACGTGGGAGTTCGTTTCAGATTTTGTTAGGACCGATGATGTTGTTGTTGTGTTAATTTTTTTAAAAGGGAAAACAATACGGAAAGTTTGCTTTTATTTTTATTTTGAATTAGTTATTTTTCTTCGCGTTGTATTTATCTATTTAAATATTTTTGTTTTTTTTATCATCAAATTATTGAAACTCGCTTTTGAAGCAAAGTAAAAAATAGACCGATTGAATTTTTCACAATTTCATCATCATTATTTTTTTTAATCCATAACAACGCGGGGCAAGAACAAAACCCCTCTCTCACCAAAACATTTTCTTATTTCCGTTTCTTTTTTAGCGCAATGATAAACACATTTGACTGTTAATAAACTCATAAAAATTAAGCCATCGCAGATTAAGATCGAACGAAACACCTAGGTATCTTATATTATCTGTCGATATTTTTAAGTAGTTCCATTCAATCCTCCTTTAACGAGTAAAATTCTAACAATCAGCTCATTTAAGAAATATTGAAGATAAAAAGCTCAAACGATCTTACCATAGATCTTCTCTTTATTTTTGTGGGTGGCAAGTTCACTAGTGCTTGTGATGTAAGATCAGTGGCGTGGCTTACTTTGCGATAAATCGAGTGATCTGCCATTTAAACCTATGGAAAAGGATCGATAAACAGGATGTTCACAACGAATACTTTAATAATCGATTCTTTACCACAGCTTCAAATGAGGAAATATCGATAATCGATTATTCACTCCTCGCCACTGTGTAGGATGTCGTCTCTCAAATCCTGTAGGGAGTAGGGAAGATGTTGGATATGATGCATTGAATGGGAGGAAAGTAGAGTCTCCTTTAAACTGAAATCTCGTGGGAAATAAAGATGCAAACACTAAAAGCAGGTTTCATTACACTAGAAAGAACTTAAAATAGGTGAAGGCGTGACTCAAATATGGATCTGTTTTGTGTTTTGTTTTACAGGCATCATAGCTGCAGAAATGAATTCTCGTGGTGCTCTTAAGTTCATTTTCCTCTTTTTCATGAACGCCGTATGAGCCATCAGGTGTTGCCAAATTTCTTTCGACAAATCACGGATTTTCAGGAAAATTTGTGAATATTTCACCTCCTATATTTTCCACAGGATTTTATTCGTAATTAGATCTTAAAAGGCTGAAAATGTCAAGAAATAATAATAATACGACTTTCTTCAAAAATAAATAGTTTTAAAGAAGAAATTTGGCAACAATCGAATGCTTATACGGGGATTTACTTAGCAATCGGCAGTGCAGGTGTCACTACGAAATCGGTTACAACTTAAAAGAGCTGAAAAATTAACGACAAAAAAATTCTAAAAAAAGCTTTGTAATATAATGAGAGAGACTGCTTGCTACAAATTTCTTTTGGAAAGACTTTGATAACCGTCGCTGGAAATATGGAAAGAACCTGCCATAGATATTTAAGATGCTACGAATTAATATGATACTGTATGTAAGACGTGATGTTGTGTACGTTACTTGCTATGAAAAACTTAAATATTCATGGTACAAAGATATAGCTCAAAGTGTTACAATTAAAAATATAGTGCTAATGAAATGTGTATATTACGATGGAGTGCTTGTTGATTCTTGTTGAATCATAAATGGACCGCGTTTAACAGAAAGGAACCAAGCCACATCAGCTGTTGCCAAATTTAACTGGGCAATTTAATTGTTTACGAGAGGACATTTTTGTGCATTCCCTTGAGCATTTTAAGGAATTTGGATCGTAGTGTGGAGAAAATCCACTGAAATTTGCACGAAAATCCGCACAACCGTTTTCATGTAAAAAATTGAATTGCCCAAATTTTGGCAATACCTGATGTGGCTTGGTTCCTTTCTGTTTAACGCGGTTCAAATATGTTCTGAATTCTGATTCTTAAATGTCAAAATATACCTTACGTCAGATCAGTTTTCAATTGAATATTTTTTTCTTCCTCTTTTTTCTTCTTTTTTTTCTAAATGAAAGTTCGGTTGAAGAAACCCAACGCACAGCGCGACGCAACATCAATGACGCAACAGGTAGACTCAGCTTAAAGCAGCAGAGCTAAGGAGCAGGAAGAACAACG
Organism: Bemisia tabaci; assembly: GCF_001854935.1. NCBI lineage: Eukaryota > Metazoa > Arthropoda > Insecta > Hemiptera > Aleyrodidae > Bemisia > Bemisia tabaci. The sequence continues at coordinate 6,135,922 of NW_017549038.1, read as the reverse complement.
CACGACGCAGATTCTGGGACCCCCGCGTCCTCTATAAAAGAAAGCATGACCTATTTCTCCTGGCGTCATACATGTAGATGAGTTATTTTTTCCATAAACTCTTCGTTTTACTAAATCCCACTCACTTTCCCTTTCCCTCTCGGTACCCCATCCAAAATGGCTTTTGTTTTATAAATGAAGTAATTCCTCATGCGCTTTTGCGGGGCTTTGAATTCGAAATTTGTGCGTGACTATTCACGCTTACCTCTTTTTTTTGTTTTAGAGGAAGCAAACTTCAGGAAAGTCGAGAATAATGCAACGGAGACATGATTCTTTTTATGAATGGAGTGAAGGTAAAGTGGAACAATGGGTGGGGGTGGACGCATCACGGTAGGCAGAAGAAAAGAGTTGGGTGGAGAGAAATGTCATGGGTAAGTGTGCGACTTGATCGATGGAAACAATTCTTAAAAGCTTGAATGATAGTCGAAGAAAGATGAAAGAAATTGCAGATCCCCCCTCATCCTGGTATAAAAAGAGCATTTCCTGCTGCGCGCACCTTAAACGGTGTCTAGACCCTCTTCCTTCCTGTGGGCTCCCTATTTCCCTGGATGTGCTTCATATTGCTGTTTATTTACCTGATTATATTGTTTGGTTTCCGCCTGAATTATTTAACTGAGTGACATTACTACATTTGCGTCCTCGTATTGAAGTTGTATAGTTGAATTTCGCGAGGGAAGGAAGGTTTTTTTTCTCAGAGCGGTACAGAAAATGAATTTATTAGGATACTCCTGCCTCCTGTACTACTTTAGCTTTGCACACTCGTTACAGGTCTCGCCAAACAGCAGTGTCAATGGTGAGTAGGATATCTGAGATCAACATAGTTCTTAAACGTACCTTTGTGACTTTAAAATGGTTTTAAACGAGCAATAGACAAAGATATAGAAAATATTCCCAAAATGATAGGTTAAGATAATGGATATTTACCCAATTTTTTGAGGAAATATCGAAAACATTGATAACTTCATTAGATTTGATCGTAATCATGTAGATTTTTTGAACGGATCAGAAGATATATAAGAGAAGAAATAACCGACTTTAACCTGTTTCAGAGTATGAAATTCATTTGAAAGATGTTTTCAAGCTAATAGTATCGCAAACTTCAAATTTCAGCTACAGTTTTTTTATAAACTTTAGCCCGACAGTCTATTTGAAACTGCCCCCCCCCCCCAAAAAAAACAAACAAACAAACAAACAAACAAAAACAAATAAATGAATACCTGCATAGAGCAATACTTGTTTTTTTTTAAACACTTTAAATAGAGGTAAATAATTGAAATCAGCAAAGTTACGGGTTAAGGTACTCTTAAAACTTTATTTGAAGAAACCCCTGTTTAGGAGTCGTCGCGAAATTATAGAGCTTGCAATGCATATTGCCTACTCTAACGTATTGAAGGCGGACTAAGCTGCTGGTTACATTAAGCGCGGCATTTGTGATAAAATGTATTTCCTATGTGAATCATAGGGGCATTCAAACATACCTAAAATCCTCCTTCAAAAACTTCGAGTAGAGTTAAAAGTAACGTTTCTATCGTTGGTGCCAATTTGCATGGATAGTGCATCGAAATGAGTTCGTTTACATTCATTTAAAGATTTAGATGGTTTAGCTTTTGTATATAGTAAGGCCGATTTTTAGGAAAGTTTATGCGCAAAATTAATGAGAACTTTAACGAGAGTCTTTCTTTGTTCTTTTTTCATGCCTACTCGCTCAGAGGCAGACAACATTATGGTGAAAACAAGAGCAGATTCGTCGTTTGGGAAAAGTGATGAAAGTTATGAGTTCCTAAGTGCGCCACTCCGAATACGTAAGTTCGAAATGAATGACAAAAGCTTAGTTACCTACTTTAAAAATGGTATTGTTTTGCTAAAACTTGGTTAAACATTGAGCATTCGGCCAGTTTGCTATCGACATTAATTTTTTCATAAAAATTTGTCAGAAATCTACCACGGAAACCTATCCAAAGGATCCAAAAAAGAGAGAGAGGAAGGAATTTCATTGTAGTTCTAAAGGAATGCCAAACACTGAAATGAATATTTTGGAAAAATTGTATTGGCGTCTTAAAATTTGAATATTTATATTTTCTTTTTTCTTTTTTTGGGGGAAAAAAAAAGTAAATACAAAAATATTAAACCTAATAAGCAAAAAGTTTTTTATGAAAAAAAGTTTTAAAAGAATATGGATAGCTAATGCAGTGTTCCTTTTATTTTCTGGTGCCAAAATACCGAAAATGGCAAAAAGAGCACCGTGACTTGAGGAAGGTTACGTTAAATTAACGAAAAAATATGTATGCGCCTTCGTTCTTTATTGACAACGCCTTCATGCAACTATTCGTGCTCAAAGGATGTCCGTGTTGCATACACTCAAAATCGCAGGCGCTCTGTTTTTTTTTAAATTGCAATGTTTACCTGCTACTACTTTCACTATAGAGAAGCTCGTGTCATTCGTGTTAAGCGCGTTGACCATAATAATCTTCTGAATTTGGTTAAACCGTGCAGCGTTGCCAAACAGTGCAATCGGCAAAACGTTATCAACAATGGTTTGCGGAATTTATACTTGCATTAATCGCGGGGTAGAAACTTTTTCAGTAGAAAATGTTGAGGAAACTTTATGTAGCAGTCACATCAGAACTAGAGATGTTTCAAAACATCATCAACACAGTAACAAGGTTTTTTGTCTTTTCCACCTGACTGCTTCCTTTACTTATTTATTTACTTGAATGATACATTGAAAAAGATTTTTACTTGAATGATATCTCAAATATGTGATGTACAGTTGTGTGGCTTTTCTTTGGACAAAATTGAGATATTGGTTCGCTCTGTGAGTGGTTCTCATCTCGGAGTAGGTATATTTCGTGAAAAAAAATTTGAACACTCATTCTTCACCTCATAGTTCCTGAGTGGTGCAAACTTCTGGGTAAACTTTCTACATTAAACGTATTTTCATCAAAATCCTCCATCAGTAAAATGTTTCATTTATTGCAGCCACCGTGTTGCTTTTGAGCCTAAAAATTATTTGATAGTTACTTAACTTTTAATTTGATTTTTATTTTTTTTTTTTATTTTTATTTTTTTCATTTTTAAGTGCTGTTTACAGTTTAAGTAAGTCAGTGTCGTACTCTGATTATTCTTTGAACTGGACTGATACGAATGCCACCATTGAAAAAATCACGGATATTTTCATATTTCAGAATATCATAGACTAAATAGTGAATTACGCATGCTACCGTGTTGAGGAAAAACGCCGCACGAGCCTTCAGAGGTTGCCAAATTTCCTTTGATAAAATATGAATTTTCAAGAAAATCTGGAAACATTTGTCCTCCAATATTTCAGAGAATTTTACTCACCATTAGATCTAAATTATCTCAAAATTTCAAGATGAAATGTTCATTATTCTCCTTAAAAATAAAACTCTGTTGGAGGAAATGTGGCAACGATCGAATGTACATACGGCGTTCTTCCTTAGCACGGCAGCATGTGGAATGATGTATAGAACAGCGACGATTCTTGCAAGTTGGTGGCACCATTTATTTTCCAGTCCAATCCATTAAAGACAATCAATTCGAGGCAACGTGGCATATATTCATAAATATTGATTGTTCGGATGAATTTAAACAGACAAAACACGTTGTTGCCTAACTTCCGAAAATCATGCCCAATAAAGGAGCCGTAGGGGACTCGGCTAGATTGTATAAATCGCATAAATCGATTGGACATGAATATTCATGAGGCCAAAACAGTTCCATGACATACATATATGAGATACATGGGCCCATGGAAGAAGGGGTGGGGGAGAGAATGGAGGGTCTGTTTAAATGGAAAACAAAATGAATATTTATGGTTTGGGTGGGATTTAACGGATTACCACTTCAACGCCTCAGAGATTCTAAAATCAATTTATTATTAAGGATACCTAATTTACTCATCTGTTAAAATATGGATGAATTCTAGATTGGGAGGAAAGTAAGGGGGGGGGGTTAAAAAAATTAATCAAGTTGGATGTTTATTTTGCCCATGATGATATTTTATGGTTTAATATGGTATGCGTGATTTTCACAACTTTAACTGCACGAGAAAAATTTTTTTAGTAAATATTATAGTAATTTAAGGTTTCATTCAATTACACCGTCGCAATGAATTTCGCGAGTGAATCTGTCAACTTCGTTTAAAAACCAATATCCGGTCAGTACCGTCAAATGATCATCGACAAATACTCGAAAAAACTCATCGTAACAGAATTTTATAAGGTCCATGTTGGCAACAAGTATGCAGCAGATGGAAACCATCAAAGGCTGACAACGATTCTCTTTTCCACTTATTCAAACGTCTTTTTTTTGGCCTTAAAGTTAAGTGGCGGGGAAAGATACTTCACTTCTTCTTTGAAGCTACTCTAACCGCAAACAGGGCGAGTTTTTCCTTTTTCATGATGGACTTTAGATTGACCTCTGGAGTTTGACACTACATTCTTTCAGCGACCGATAAATTTCCTTTGATATAACCTCATTCCATCTGTCGAAATCACACACAAGTAATCAACTTCAGTACTTTTGAAAATCATTGATGTGCACATCAGAAATGTGGCGAATGACAGGATGAATCTGAGGGTTTGCAAATGACGATATTTCTGAAAGAATGGTATTTTTTTAATCGAAGACTTTGTTTTTTGCGATTTTTGTCCCTCAGCTAAATCATAATGAAACATTTTGGGATGGATCTCCTCCCCTTTGTTCAGGAGGTCAAAACTGAAAAAAAAAGAATCTTAAATTTGCCGCCAAGAAGTATTTCTTCTTAAATCAAGAATTTTGCTGCTTAATATACGCTACTTTTTTGCTTTACCCAAGCATTATTTTTCTTGTATCAAGAAAAAGTCCGCCCAAAGCAAGATAAAAAAAATTTCTTGGCGGCAAATTCAAGAATCATCACGCTTGATCCAAGTTACTTTTTTTTACAGTGAAGGTCACGTCACCACATAGTAGTTCGTCCTAAACAAACATCGGGTGTTTGTTCAAAATGCAACACATTTTTTTAAAATTTAAAATTTTTGTTTAAAATACGCAATGACCCTTGCATTTTCAACGGATGATATGCTTATAAGAGCAGACATGGGAGCATTCCCGCTCAAGACGCTTACAAGAAGCGTTTCCATCGTGACATTTTTAATCACCTCTCCTGAGCAGTCGTTTCCCTCTTTGTTTCGCTGCATGTCACGGCGGGAAATGAACCCCCCAATGAAAAAGATCTGTCGCAGATAAAAACTGAATGCAATCGCAATGCCTGTAAAAAATGAGAGCACAGCGATGTCACGTTGATTCCGCAAAATGAATTCTCTTGACACGCGTTAAACGGCTGATTCGAGGAATGCGGCAAATGCGTGTGCGACTATGGATACGGAACAATAGCGGATTAAAATAACGGTGCTGCTTGTCCTTTTTGCATTCTATCACCATTTCCGTATTCGGATAACACAATGGGCATCGAAGCACCAACGAAAAGCTCTCTAGACTTGCTTAACACGAGTTTTTCTTGAATTATGAGCCAAGAGTTCCGAGCGGCTTTAAGGGTGCATACTGCCGTGCCAAGGAAAAACGCCGTATGAGCCTCCAGACGTTGCCAAATTTCCTTGGATAAAATACGACTTAGCTCGGAAATTTTTGAAGATTTCCCCTCCAATTTTTCAGAGAATTTCATTCGAAACAGGATCCGAATCATCTGAAAATCTGAGGAGAAAAAATTCACAACTATCCTCCATAATGAACATTTTATCGTAGGAAATTTGGCAACTCTCGAATGTTCATACGGCGTTCTTCCTTAGCACGGCAGCATAGTGAATGCAATAAAGTAATGTTTATGCATGCCTCTCATGGTGGAGATTATAGTATCAGAATAGTATGCATTAGCCATCTTTCAATTTTTTTAAAAACCCTCAATCACAAAAACTTGTCAGACCAATAGTAGAGTTTGAGGAGGCCTGTGAAATGCATTTCATCTCATAAAAACACTCAGATCTAACCACCGGAAGGTTATTTTTATGATTAATGTAATTTTTCTGACAAACGCAGTTTTTTTTAGAAGAAAAATATTTTATTGGAAGCTTAAAAACAGTTTGTGGTAATATTTTTAATTGATTTGAATTTTCTTAGATTCTGACTGAGGTATACAATTTCTGCAACTATGTATTTACCTTAAAAATTGTATAACTAGCTGGAAAATTGAGTGAAATAGTTTCACGTGGTACCTATACAACTCCCGATGAAAAAGTTCTGAGCAGAAATTTTACTACACTATCTGACTATCTGGTCATAAATATGCTCTCCAAGGAATCTAATGGACAAATACTGAACTCCTGAAATGGTGTTAACCATGCATCTGGTAAATCTGAAAAATATGTCAAGAATATGCCACAAGCCACTGTATTCCCCACGGAATACTTAGTCAGGTAGTCCAGTAGTCATTGTCAAGCTTCTTTATGGTTCTGCAACTGCAGCTGAAAGAGCCAAATTCTACAATGTCACGGGGTGGCATAAAATAACGAGAGGAAACATTTAAAAGTAGCATATTGCTTACATTCTCTCCTTATTTTTGCCGATGTAAATGTCTCAATGATATCAAAGAGTTTTGGCAAATATCTAAGAATTCTCGAACAAAATGACAGAGATCTGAAGGAAAAAATTAACTCTAATTACGCCCCTTCATTTTCATTACAATTTTTAAGGTGTTGAAATTATAAACAATGTGCCTCCAACTGGCTTGTTACAAGTAGGAAGGTACATCTATATCAAGGCAATTTAATTTTAATTTTCTCTCTAAGGGTAAGTAAAGCTTGGGACGGTAAAATAATCAATTTGTTTCTTCTTGCAAGGTTTTTACAGACTGCCAAAACTTTCAGAGGTGATTGACGTCGGACGATATGCAAAAACTAGAGATAGCATAGGTGAGACTTTTTCAAAGTTTTAAAGTTTTTGATCTGGTTCTTTTAAAATCGTTGTTTTACAACATTCCATACAAACTTTGTACGATGATCATTTAAAGGGGAATACTTTTAACCATCACGGGTCGTGGTAGGTATATCAACGATTTTTTATTTATTTATTTATTTTTGGGGGGGTAGGTATATTTCTTCTTGTTATTTAGGCCCTTTGTCCATGATTTAGATAACTGTTCATATGCTGAACGCCATGAATAACATCGCCCATCAATCTAAAGAAGTAACATGATTTTATTCCTTTGGATGTTTAAAATTTTTTGAAAAAATTACATTTTTTACATTCATGCAAAGTACATGATTACAAGATATTGTAAAGTATCAAATTTAAAAGTAATTTCACTTTGAAAAGGGGAAAAAACAATTGTGGCGAACACTAAAAGTTTTACGAACTTTTAAGATTCTAGCGAAGAAGAATGAAAAGAGTTCAAAAGCATAAAAATGTGCATTATCCAGTGAGATAATGTCATTGTTTTTTTCGTGAAGGTTCCCCGGCAGCAAGGATGTTTCTGCCAAGTATCAAGCGAATCAACCAATTCAAGAGTGAGTATGTATTAAAATGTATGTACCGTATGTTTGTTCATGCACTTATGTAATAATTAAAATACTCGAGCCTCCCCCTTTAACTTAACTCTCTTGTGATGCTCTCCTCCCAGTCCTTCATGTTTTAATACTCTGTCCTACCCACAAAAAATTAAGATCCGATATTTTCCGTCCTCTATCTGATCTCATCGCTATACTTCCGAAATTTTTTCATCAAAGCCCTTCCTCTGTTTTCACTTAACTTAACTTCAATTTAATCTCCTAATTTACTCTATTCTTTCTTTGTATTTTTTTTATTATTATTATTTTATTTTTTGTACATTTCTATTGATCTTTCTTTTCTGAAGTGTTACTGATGATTATGGGCGGTATAAATGCGCTTGTAAATAAACGTACTAACCAACCAACATAATGCAAGGTTTGATCGTATCTTGAAAGTTTCGAAACTTAAGATCGTATTTAGTTTTTATTACCCTTAAAATATGGATATTGGTGAAACTAGAATAATCTGTACCTCGATTAAGGTGACTCTAAATTAATGTTCATTTTATTCTCTCAATAATATAGCATCATACCTATGAGCTTAGTATGTTTTATAGTTTTTCAAGAGGTGCTCCTGAGAGCCGCAGAAAAATTGTCTCTGAAATAAAATATGACGGATAATCTGAAACTTCTCACACGAAAATACGTAATTTTCCAGTTATATTGCCAATCTATGTAAGTCCAAAATATAATTTTGACCACTACCTGAAACAGTTCTCGGGTAAATTGGCGAAGCATAAAGAAAGACGTTCTCTAGAAAATTGCAAGGAATCATTTTAGCTGTATTTCAACAACAGAAAAAAATCCATCAAAATCAACTGTATATTTTGAGAAACAAGGTTTTCAGTAAAAATTGGGTAAAATTTAATGGCAAAAGCAAAGTTTAAACACATATAATGTCACCAGAGTCTCAGCTGAAACGTCCGACGTGAGTGAAGATCAAGAGAAGACAGGTTACGCGTGAAGACAGAACTGCACGCACGTGACGCAACAGGACAAATGCGCTTTTGTACAGTTCAAAAAACCGATTTAGGGTCAAAAATCTAAGCGAAAATAATGGCGTAAATAGGCGAAAATAAGACGTTCAATTCTTACCCTATTCTATTCTTGTGGTCTTTGCATTTTTAATAATGTTAAAAGCGTTTGAGTTGAATCATTTCTCAGACCAGCAATAGCACCGGTGAATTTTAGTAGTCATGTGATATAAGGATTATATATTATCGAGGAGGCTACGCCCCCTGAACGCTTTGTGGTAATCCCTCGAAGCGCTTTGCGTCTCCTACGTTGTGCGTTATGCGTCACTCTCATGATTTTATATTTGTATAATTGAACATTAATTTAACGCGGAGACTTTTGATTTTAATTCGATGTAATTTTGCCGGAAACAGGTTTGATGACGGACAGACTCACGCCTCGAGACACAGAAGAGGAAGGCTTGGATGACGTGGCTTCTGAAATGATCGAGGAAGGTATGTTCGTTTTCATCCTTTAATGGGTCACTGGACAGGCTGTGAATGTGAGCATTTCATAAAATGGTTCCTCATATTGATTTTGCCTCGTAAACGCTTTCCGTTTTTGCGAAAGACACGCCCCGCGGGTTGTGTGGGGCCGGTTTCTACGAGCATCAGATACAGGTCTGCGAATACGCAGTAAAAAAAGAATCAGACACCAAGTTGAAAAAAACAGAGAAAAAATCGAGTGTCAGGGGATGGTTTTCGACAACCACCCCTAAAAATCCCAAGCCGGGATCAACTTGACTCGACTACTTCTTCTGAGGGAGTCACGTGGCCACGAGCACGAGCAATAGATAGATAAAAAAGAATCAGACATCAAATTGGAAAAAAGAAAAAATCGAGTGTCAACACAGCCGAAGATAGGAAAGACGTAATCGGGCCTCGTTATATCACTTTCCTTCGATCTGAGGAACACCTTACTATACTGGCAGCACGGAACAGAGCAATGCGAGTTTACGCCTCGCGCCATAGCGCCTTCAATTTTGCAGACGCAACACGGACATCCATCAAGCACGAATAGTTGTATCTCTGCGCCGTCATCAACGAGCGCTCTGTACCTCGCTCTGTTTCGTGTTATTTTCGTTTGTCTGGTGGCCTCTAAGGCCACGTTCTTCGTTGTTTTCCTTTCATCCGAATACCCTTTTTTAAATGAGCGTTTCATCTTATTGAAAGTGGCTGAAAATCAAGCACAATGTATAGATTGGATTGAATTTAAGTACAATGTTTCTTAGAGAGAAAATCGTAATCCGCTGATGTCATGAAATCAAGTTGACGAGAAAAAATGGCAGATTTCAACTGTTACTACTCCCGAGCTGATCATCATAAACATTTACAAAATGCTTTCGACGGATGTTAGAATATATTGCTAGACGATTCCTCTGTGTATTTTTAAATCAAGAAATTCTAATTACTATTTTTAAAACTATTCACATACACGTTCAAAACATACTAAACAATTGAAGGGCTTGGAGGACAAGGCGTGTAAGTGAAGTTTTTGAAAACATTGAGATATTCGTGAACTCAACCAAAACCAGTTTGAAAGTACATTATGTGAAAAATTCACAGTTAAAATCCACCTTTAAAGCCTCAAAAAGTGAGTTTAAATTTCCTTTCCGCCGTTAGGTTCCACGTAATTTTGAAACTTTAAACACGTTCTTCTTGAAATAGCAAAAACTGCACTTATGCGCCTTGTCCTTCAAGCCCCTTAATCTTCCATTTCTTTCGAATTTTGAAGTACAATATGATTTATATAAGCAAGACACGTATGCTGAAAATTTATTAAAAATATAAGTCAAGCAAATATCATTATGAGGCATTAATAAATTATACGGACGGACAAAAAATTTTACCAGAAAATGAGGTGTGAATTTTACAATCCCGTTCAGTAAAAACAACTATTATTTTTTCTCGGTGTAACTTTTAGTAGATATCACCTATCTCCTCATGAATGTCACCCCGTATATAGCTGATGTCATTTAGCTTCTAGGTGATTTCATCTAGCTTCTAGGTGGGTCACCTTTTTTCTCGTGATGTCACGTATTTTTAGAGGTTTTCCTCTAATTTTTAGTAGACCTTTATAACCATGAACTTCGATCTTACACAGCCCTTCGACAGATCTACATGGTAAAAATGTATGTTTGAAAAATGACAATATCTGTGCTCTACGCTCAACTATGCACAGTATGCAAAGGGTAATGATGTGATATTTTTGAACTCAGCTTAAATATTTTTCCTAATTTTTAAACGCTTTTGATAAATTGAACCCTGAGTGACCGCGAACTTATTTAATTTTGTTTTGTTTTAGAGAAACCTCCGATCAGAATCCATTTCCCAAGGACATTGCATAAGAGGCTGAGTTATACACCCTCTCGGTCATCAGAGAGTAAGTAGCTGCCTTTGAAATTGCCATTAAACTTACAGGTAAAAAATCATCGGCTTTCATCTCGGATAGTGATGACATTTAACTGCTGTGTCAGAAATCATGTTTGTGATTAATGAGAAGTAGAAATTTAAGACATAGATAGGTAGCACCATCAAGTGTTGCTATGATTGAGAAACTGTCTCTTTCATCTAATAGGAATCAACTGAGCTGAGAAGAGCAATTTTTGTCATGAAAATAATGATGTTTAGAGAACATTTTCTCACACAAATGAAATGAAGCGGAGCAGGCATTTCAGCTCTATTAAAGTGAGGATCAATATGACGTCACCTTTCGGCAAAAGTATCACAAGCGCCATGCGATGTTACACAATTTCCGCTATTTTATTTTTTTACAGAGAAATTGTTCAACGAAGCTGTCCGAAAATTTCACAGAATTTTTTCGGCGGCACGGAGAAAATTCAGTGAAATTTTCGGAGAGCTTCGTCGAACAATTTTTCTGTAAAAAAATAAAATGGCGGCGGAAATTGTGTAACGTCACATGGCGCTTGTTGGAATATGACAATTTGATTTTGAAAAAAAATAACACAAATTTTACGAAAGTAATTTGGCAAGATTTGAATGTTATTACGGCTTTCCTCCTAAGGATGGTGACATGATTATTATCGAATCCTATATTAGTTTCAGGTATGGAGGCCGAGCCACCTTCGAAGCGGGACCCGAACTCGTGGATCTACTGGATTTTATCGAATAACAAGAACGCCCGCTCTAAGGAGCAGAAGTAAGCCAAGCCCTTGCTCACGAGAAATGTCGTATGTTTGCTTTACGCGGGATCTCCTCTCCCATCCAATTAGAGGTCTCCGTTTCTTTTCTCCTTCTCTGCCTTATGACTTTAAGACGTGGCGCTGGGCTGGGGCTCCTTCAGAGTTAGCTGAGGCATGTTGCCGTGCTAAGGAAGAATACCCTATCAACATTCGAGAGGTGCCAAATTTCCCTCAATAAAATGTTTATTTTTTAGGAAAGTTATGAATATTTTTCCTTGAAATTTTCAGGAATTTCAGGTGAAATTGCGCACAAAATTATCTGAAAAATTGGAAGGAGAATTTGCACAAGTTTACCAGGAAATGCGGGTTTTATCAATGGAAATTTGGCAACGCCGGAAGGTTCATACGGCGTTTTTCCTTACCACGGCAGCATGGGTGTGATTTCCGGGCCCCGTGTGTCCCTCATGAAAGATTGAAAAGCGTGGGAGTTTCACGATTGATCAATAATTCAAAGGATCCCCCTTATTAGGCCTCAAAGTTCCCCGGAATTTTTGCCGGCGTTTTGAAAATAGCGCGTGCCAAGAGCCTCAACTTGTGCGACGGTTTTGAGCTTGAGCCTCTGTTTTTCTAACCGTCAGCCTTCCGCGAACTGAAAGTTATAATGTATAAGCTCCAAATGCTCTTTGGTAATTAAATCTGAATAATTTCTCAAACTTGATAACAGGGAGTTTAGAAACCCGCCATACGGATAGAGGAATTTCTCGGAAATATTCCTACACTCAAACTACTCACAGATATTTTAATTATTCCTTGGCACCGCCATGCTCGTCGCCGCACCGCACCAGTGTTGCTATTAAGCGCACACTACTGCCGTGCTAAGGTAAAGCGCCGTATGAACCCTTAGGCGTTGCCAATTTTCCTTTGGTAAATCACGAATTGTCGGAAAAATTTGTAAATATTTTCCCTCCAATTTTCCATATAAATTTGTTCGCAATTTCACCTAAAGTTCCTGAAATTTAAAGGAAAAATATTCTGCATAACTTTCTTCAAAAATAGCTATTTTCCGAGAGGAAATTAGGCAACACTCGAATGCTCATACGGCGTTTTTCCTTAGTATGGCAGAGTACGTGTATAAATTTTTCAAAATAATCTCAATTTAGTTTAGGAACACAAACAGGTTTAGGTTTGACTTCTTTTCTTTTTGCAGCATATTATTTTTATTGATTATGATTTTGCATGGTATGCCCATCTTTTTTGTGTCTGTTCATCACTTCCTCTTTTGGTATTTTATAGGTATTCGCATTATGACTAATAATTATCTGATATGAAAAAAGTATGACGTCAGCTTCGTTGGCATAAAAAAAAAAAAAAAAAAAAAAAAAAAAAAAAAAAAAAACTAAAAAAAAATGTATGATTTGAGTGAGTATAAAATTATTGAACACATTATTGTTCATCAACAAAGGACTTTGTCCTTCGTTCATGCTGATTTGCTCCTAAAATCGTAAAACTTACAAAGGCCTAACGTTACCATTCTCAACTCAAATGAAAAAACACAAAATCAATCTGACCTTGATTAGTGAATTTTACTTGCCTTTTGGATGGATTTTATCTTGAAATTTCTAGGAAGTACCAACTTCATAAAACAAGCCTGGCTTTGCTAGATGTACCTATACGACTCAACAATGCTATACGAACGACTTGAATCTCGATCTTCCTGTCCACCTCAGAGTAGTCTTGATCCGTAGAAAGGTTTCATTTCCTCACATAATCAATTATGCTAATTGGCTAGCCTCGACGGAGAGTTAGCACTCGTAGGTCGAAATCTTGTGCATTTTTAAGATTTTGTTTGTTTTATTACGAGTGTCCGTAAAATCCTAGAAGCGTATTTGGCGCGACCATAAATTTTTTGTTAATTTCTTGGGGGCTCCCATATAAGAAGATATTATCTCCTAATTCTTGGTAGTTCAAATAATTGAAACTATATATCACGGAAATTCTATTTTATCTGTAGTCTTTATTTTTACTCATTTTTTTAAAAAAAAATGACGTTTATACATATGATTTTGTTACAGGCAGGTCAGATCATCCTCTCCATTCCGAACCTCAGCATTTTACGCCACTATGGGGTAATCTGACATCTTTGAGTTTTCTGTTTCCTCATTCCCAGAATTTGGACAATGTATATTGAAATTGTTAAACAGCGGAATTCATTTGAATGAACATTAAATAGTAACAGATTTATCTCCTAACAGTGTAAATATAAATAAAGTAAGCACGATGAATCTAATTCTGTTGAATATTTTATCATCTCTTAACTGAGAAAGATCAAATTTCTTTCGCAACACTAAAGTACTTATATTAAATTTCACGTTTGCTATAGTTACACAGAACAAAATAGTTGTGGTGATGAGAGGTATACCTATAATTATGTCCTTCTCTTATCAGTACAGAACAAAGTTGCCTATTTTTCGGAGAATTCATTTAATTTGAAATTTTTTGCGTTATTTGATTTGACAAAAAATGTTTCGAGGAATAAAAAATAAAATCATCTTGAATTTTTCCTCTGAATGTGTAATGTACTTCAAAGCTCCAATTTAAGAGATGTTGTTATATACCCTTCAGCCATACGCCTCTGTCATCCGTACATCGCAGAAGTTCAAATAGTAGGTAGAGGGAACTTTGCTTCTTTCTTAATTGAATCATAAAATTATTTTGATATATTTACCGACGATATTGAATGACGTAAAATTTCAGAATGGTCAAAGTTGCACACTCAACTAAGAAGGAACTTTAAACAAACCTTAGTTGAGTAATCGAAATTTATGATTCGAAGCCTCTGTCGTTGGCACTTAAGGCCTTGTCTCCACGGGACGTTTCCATGGGATTTGTCCCAAGTTCGAATCGCAGGAATGAAACTTCTGGGATTTTTCCCAGTTACCGTCTCAACGGGACGGAGCTCATACAGTCCTGCGACTAGTTTGCGCGGGAAGATAAATTAGTTAAAGTCGAGTATTAAACCGGGATCAAAATAATAATTGCACTCAATTGACAATTAGACACATTATTTTAACTAAAAAAATATGAATAATGTAGTAATGAATAAAATATGGCACAATTCGTTTTCACTTCTTCTTCTCTCAGCGGGTCCTAGGGGTACAAGTACCATACTTGGTACTGCGAAAAATATTGATTAACTCAATATTTTTCGCAATTTTGTTAGTGGGATTTTTCCCTGTGACAAATCTTGTGAAACGGCTCGTGGAGACAAGGCTTAAGATGACAAAATATTTGTCTCGTGGATTACACCTCTTTAATTGTAGACAGAAAGTTAGTGGAGGAGCCAACGCGCGTTACAATTCAGTGAAAAGTTGAAAATCTTAGCTCAGAGGGAAAAAGCTCATTCGAGCACAATTTTCCCTCAAAGAGATATGCTGTTTGGTGCAATACTACTTAGTTATGACAATGGAAATGTTGCATGTGTGAGGAATTTGCGATTTGGCTGTTGATTCTTACGTAAAAGTTCGCGAGAAATACGATGTAGCCACTGGTTTTCTCTGAAATCAACTCCCAAGCTCAAAAAAAGCTCTGAAGTTGAGGCCTAAATGGAGGGGATGTCCCACGCTATCCTAAGAGTCCACCTCTCTACGCCAAGACGAACTCTCCATGCAAAGATAGGGAGCAAATACATTAGTAGGGTTGAGTTGCCGTGTTTTCAATTTTAGAGTCCCCAAATAAAGTGGCAGCCCTGTCAATGTCTTTGCTCCCTATCTTTGCATGGAGAGTTTGTCTTGACGTAGAGGTGGACTCTCAGGATAGCGTGGGATATCCCCTCCATTTTGGCCTCAACTTGAGAGCTTTTTTTTTTAGCTTGGGAGTTGATTTCAGGGAAAACCAGTGGCACCATAGTGTTTCTCGCAAACTTTTACACAAGAATTAACAAACAAATCGCAAATTCCTCACACATGCAACATCTCCATTCAGGAATACAACTGCAGACACGTCTCGGGTCTGATTGCACCCGTCATTAGTGCAGCGCAGCCTCGTGAATTGTATTCCCACAGTCTAGCATTAAGTAGTCTGGCGGTTTCCTTTTATTTGCATTTAAAAGGCTTGAGTACAATTCGTGAAACTGCCAGTTCGCGAGCCAGCACTCCGTATACGAGAGAGGAAGAATAAAGTATTCCAAGTCTCTCAGCTGAAGCTTGAGCCACTGCTCATTTTATTTAAAAACTTGATTTCAAATTTGGGTTCAATTTTGGTTGCAAGCAAAATATAAATAATAATGTTCATGACGATGTGTTAATAATTGTTGTTACTGTCAAAATAGCCTTCTTTCTTCAGATTTTAAATTCATCATTACCTATAATAACGTTATTCGTCTCAAGTATTTTAGTTCTCAAGCGCGACGTAGGCGAATTCCTCTGCATGCAACTATTCGTGTTCGGCGGATGTCTGTGTTGCATACACAAAAAATGAAGGCGTTTTGGTTTTTCCTTTCCTTTCTGTCGTTCTTTTTTTTTGCGAAGTAATGCATACGGCGTGGGAAAGGAGCGACCGCGGATCCTTTTACGTCCTTTCACAAGTAGTTTGTGGCAACTTTTCTGGGACGCATTGATAGCAATAAAAAAGAAAAACACGCGTATTAAAAAATAGCTGTATAAACATTTTACAGTCAAAGTTCATATTTTACAAACAAACAATGAGAACCACGTTTTTAAAAAAATAATTGCATGTTATCCCCTATCTTTTGTAAAATGATAACCCTTAGTGTGTTGTTAAATATTTTGTGGTCACGGGGGGGGGGGGGGGGTACAGGGTACAATAAAAAGCGGGAACCTTGTAAAGGATAATCGAGAAGAGTACTTATACATATTTTCCTACTCGCATTGTGCAAAAATTTACATGCGTAGAGTTATACGCCAAAATTTACAGTGAAATAGCCTTATTAATCGTGACTTTCGCATAGAAAAGGCAGCGAAGCCGAATTCAGCACCGCGAAACATGATAACTCTACCCGGATCTTTCTGGGAAAAGTCCGTCGCGGGTATGGACTAGTAACATTGAACGTACGAAAATCACAAGTTCTGAGTCCTTGACCGTAGTTTGTGGTTTTTCCGAGAAGGAACGTAAGCTTCGAATGGTGCAGTTTTGCTGATGGCTCGGATAAGCAGAAACGTTGCCACAGGGCGAAATTAAGGCTATCAGTTGCCCTAGAAACGCCGCGAAACGCACTATGAGTGCCTAGCAAACGACTGCAACGGACTGCACCGCACTGAGGCACCGTCCTACTGCTCTTGACACAGAAGAATAATCATCGAAGGAACTAGGTCATTGGCGCAAGACCATTTGTACATAGTGACTGTAATTTGTATATGCTCCTATCAGAAATATATCATGAATAGGACACGAGAAAAATGACCCAGGTCATTTCCGAAATTTGCTCCTCAAATATCATTTTGAAACATTTTTGCGAAATTTTATTCCGGGGACTTCATCCAGTGAAAAAGGCTCTTTATTTTGCTCGGTACGTCTCTTGTGGGAGCTATTAACTGACCAATGATAGGGGAAAACTGCAATATTTTAGTTTGATCAGATTTTTTTTAAAGATTGCGTAAGTGTCTTTAGATATTCCAGACCTCTATCTCCATGACAACTATTGCTGTAACAAGAATCTCGCTATAGTGAAGAAATCGGCTGGTCTCTTAACGTTGCTAACGTCTTTAACGATTGATTTAACGTCAGTTTGGCAAATAAGTGATTTCTTCACAAACATGATTGCACTATAATCACGAGTCGTAAAAACGTAGGATTTCTGAATTGTAAACACACGTTGGCCATATTTATAGCTTTCTGTTTTTACGACTCGCGATTTTGCTGCAATCAGTTGGTGAAGAAATCAATTTTTTGACCAGACGGTCAACCAACTGTTCAATTCAATGAGATAGAAACTAACTGCACTAATTAGAGTTGATATGAAGCTTGTCTTTCAACACAGTGTGGATAATTTTTCTTTAAAATGAGTGCACTCCGATGTATAGAGGGATTAGAGCTAGAAAAATCATTGATGTGACAACTTGCGGCGCGCCCCCAAAGTAATAGTTCCGGTTGAACCATAAACCTCTCCGTACACGTCTACACCTTTCCTAGAAACAGCTACCGCAAGCAGCATTCTATCTTTAATTTTATACTTCGAATAAACTAGGTTAGTGTCAAATATATCCGTGTAAGCATGGTTGGCCACATCCTTTACGAGGGAAGTAGCATTACCACCATATCTCGTTACAATGACAACCCCTAAACATTTCTCTTTTTGCACCAAAAGCACATCTACTTTTCCCCCTTTCGTTGATTTGCCTTTCCTCGATTTTGCTTTTTCCTCGTTCTTACTGTGCGCGATTATTCCAGCGTCTACGACGAGCTCTTTACTGTAATGATCTGCCGTTTTTCGCGCAAACGTGTACATCAGAGCCTTCAGGTTGGTATCATCTTCAGGGTCTCGCATTTGTACGATACCATGGACGGCATCTTTTAATTTATCAATCGATGCAATCGTTGGGGCTAGATTCCTAAATGCCTCAGTGATAGCAATCTCATCCTTCGCCCTCACCCCGAAGAATTTCTCCACATACCCGCTTTTATACAGGTAATCTCGCAGAATTCCTGCAGCAAAATAGTTGGTCGGTGCTAAACGGTGGTACGTCACGTCAAAGCCGAGTTCAAATAAAACGAAGTCTTCCAGAACTTGGAGCAGTCCTGATCTGATTAGGAGCTTGATGAAGATTTCATGGTCCAGTGTGCTCAGTTTAAAGTCGGTTTGGAACGGGCTGACTTTTCGCAGTTTCTGTCTCAGCGCTAGTAAGTTTTGATACCGAGTCTGGTAGATGGCACTCATGGCAAACGTGCCATCGAAGACGCATGATGTCATGGCTAAACCGATCCATACATCGCTGAATAGTTTCTCAAAGTCCCGCAAGACAGCAGAGGGTGTCTCCGGAGGGAGCGGATTTCCTCGATTCTTGATGAATTTTAGAACGGCTTCTGTGTTGAAGATAGATGGTGATCTAACGACGGTGTGTCCGTCGTACAAATCGGCTACCAAGCGAGAATGATCTTGAAGAGCGTAATTGGCTAACAGTTTTTCAACTTCAGCATACTTCAGACCAAAATATGTGCCCAGGCGCGGTGACCGATCAAATTCAACGCCTGCAATTTTCAAAATATTATCCTTAGAGCTAATTTGAAGGAACATTTATGGTGGGCAATTTTTGAAACTTTTAAGTCATTTAAAAAAAAAGAAAAATAAAGATCTCAACTTGATTATGGGAAATATGTACCTAAGCAAAAAGGGCACACAACTCACTTATTATGACGTCGAATAATATAAACAGTCCAACGTCAACAGTTTTGGGCACCAACTAAGCTGGTGAAAAAAAAAACTTTGAATATTCGTGTAATTTTGAAATCGCACGTTTATTTTTCACAAATTTACGCAGCATGTTTATAGTTTAAAATCGTGTGCTTGTTGCCCCCTATCATATGACTAGACAATGTTGTCCGAAAAGAAGCCTCATAAAAATTAACTGAAACTCCCCTCTCCAGTTTAAATTACTTGCAATGCAATCAATCTATTCTTTTAATTTGTTTTCATGAAAGTAAACTATGCATGAAAACAAATAAAACATTCGTTTGCTCTTCTTAGAGGCGACAATCAGAGAATTGTATTTCGGTATCTTTTCTTCTTTTGCCTCATTTTCAAAATAAATCACCAGTAATTCAAGCAAGCTAGTTGATCAACTAAAAATAATAAGATCTGTCCAAACAACAACTTTCTACGTTGCATATTAACCGAGACATCGCGCCTTGAAATTATGACGTCATCCACCGCGGTAGTAAATACTATGTTAGGCACTGCCGCGGTGGATGACGTCAAAAACCCGACTTTTCAAAGGACGATATTCAACATGAAAAGTTGCTGTTTGGACAGATCCTCTCGTTTTTAACTAATCTACGAGAATCAAGCATCAAAACGCGATTCTATTACTAGCGCAACTGGCCTTTTGAAATATGAAAGGTTAATGAAAGTATTAACAAAAATGGAAACCTCACAAGATCTGAGAAGTGTTTCATTTCTCAGGTTAACTCTTACCTGTAATTAACTTATCCACGTCACCAGGGATAACCATACCAAGTTCAAATGAGCTCATCATCAATAGTTTTGAAGCAACTGGACCTTCGCTAAGCCCTCTTTCATTCAGAATGAACGCCAAAATAAAGCATCTGATGGTGGAAATCGCAAACTCTGCGAAAGACTCTGCACCATCATGAGTTGCGAAGGCATCCAGTACCGCGTCGACGTCATCCACCAGTACAATAACGCTACTCGCGAGGTGTTTCTGTACGATGCTCACTAAGCGGGGCCCGTGCTGTTTAGTAGCGGACTCAAAATCTTGACGACACATCTTGTCGTGATCTTTGTAATCCTTGAGGAAAGCTTTTTCCGACTCGTTCAAACTATTGACGTCAGTCAGGAACTGATAGTCGTTGATCATATCTCTCATCACGGAGCAAAAGTTCTGTTCGAAGGAGGCTCGGTCGGTTGAGTTTCTCAACGGGGCAAATGCGACGTTGACAACGCTGTATTTTTGGAAATGCCGGTCGTGAAAATCCTTCAGTTTAGCGACCGTAGTATCTCGAAAAAGTTCACACGTTTGTGAGTCGCCATCGACGGGATAAATCAGCGCTCCGTCTTGAATTTTGGCTGAGGCGTTGCAGAAGTGCCGCACCATGCTCAGCAGTGCGGACTTTCCTGAACCAGGTGGAGCTGAAACGCTGAGGTGAACCGGTTGGTGGAGGATCCATTCGTGAATGAAGTCGGTTTTATCGATGAACGCCTTACTATGTCTAATCACGGCGAAGTCTGAACTTTCCGGAACTTGCACCTGAAACAAAGAAGAACAGTCCGTTTTTGTCATTTGAATGATGAACTTGACTGATAACATCTGCGTAATTTTGAGAAAAAGAGGTTTAATGCGCATCCCTCCTCGTGAGAATATGCAATATGCATTCCCGCCTTTGATTACCCAAATGTTTACAAACTACATTTTGTTATTTACTTTGAATTTGGTATGAAAAAATGTATATCGACGGTGAAACTACCAGACCACCAGTGGCGTGGCGTGCTTTGCGATATATCGATTGTTTTGCCATTTAAACCTATGGGAAATGATCGATAGACAGGGTGTTTACAGCGAACATCTTAATAATCGATTCTTTACCATAGCATCAAATAGAGAAATATCGATAATCGATCATTCACGCCTCGCCACTGCAGACCACGTATCTATTCTGCGGAGTTTAAAAATCTCCGCTCCCATTTTTTTTTTTCGAAGAAGAAATAAATATTACTTTTTAAAGTTTTCTCAGAGTTCTCTTCGAACAGAGAAGAAAAATAAAGGAATTTTTCATGAAATGTTGTTGCTTAGTTTTTTCATTTAAAAATTAAAGTAGGGCAGGAAGTCTGCAACGCTGGAAACCGGGACACGTGGTTTGGGAGTTTTGCCGTTGATATAGACTATTGGTGTGCAACACCACTCTTTACTCAAATTCATCAAAAAATTGCATTATTGCTTCCTCTCTGAGAGAAAAGTAATATATCAACCGGCCTTGTTAGAGAAATTCTCATTCTATCTGTTCTTTTTACTCTCCCTCAATCACAATCTCTTCATTTTCAGCAGTCCTGATAAAAACAAGTTGGTGATGATACGTCATCTTTGCCACCAGGTCTAACCTTATAATCTGTAACTAGCTCTCTTTCTCTTGACTGGAGTCAATTACTTATTCTTTTCTCGTCAATTTTGTAATCAAAATTATAAAAAATAAAACATCTAAATTAGTTATTAAATATAGATTCGAGGGTGAATTCATTTAATCTATCTGAAAAATTTACTGATTTTTAGATAGAGATAGTAGAACTGAAGTAAATCGATTTTAAAAATCGAAAATAGTTGCCTCGGTGAAATACCATAATGACTAGAACGGGAAGATACACGTCCTTCAATAGATTGGTTGGAAGTATCGTTTGGTTTAAAACAGTAGAACATAACCTCAAACCAAAACTGTAGGATAGGTATTTGTCAGGAAAGCTGAGAATGAGAAATTTCGTAACAAATTCACTACTTTTGGCCAAATATGTACTCATACGAATCAAAAATCTGTCACAAAAAACCTCTACATAAAATTGATTTAAAAAGTTCTTTCCTCTGCCCCCGATATAACTAAGTGGCAACATTTGTGATTACATGATACATACCAAATCTGATTTTGGTGCGTTGGCTGACACTGATTCTTTTGCACTTGCACTCGGCACTAGATCCTCCAGAGATTTTAAAAACACGGCAACAAGCAATGTAAAAACTCGTGCCATAGTTGATGTCACTACACTCAACTGAACAGTAATCTACAGACCAAACATTACAGTAATTTCAATAAATGGTCTATGTTTTAATCGCAAAGAAATTAAAAGATTTGAGTATATGATCAATTTTAATTAATAAATGTCACTATGCACAAACTGTTTACTGTTGTTTTGGAAGAAGCAGATTATGTGATTTTGTGTGTCTCTTTCGTCTTTTAATAAAAATTCGAGGTTCAACAGAGTTCAAATCAACCCATTTCCTTTCCTTCCACGGAATTGATAACATTAAGTCCTTTAATCTGAAAAATGAACTCGCACTTCAATGAATCACTTCCAAAGTGATAAAAAAAATCACGTGCTTAGTTTAAAAAACGTCTAGCACATTCCAGAACCATTTATTGGTTGACTCACAGTGGCACGAGCCGTCTCGAAAAGAGACCATAAGATTACGCGTTTTTAATATAGGAAAAGAAATTGTGAATTTGATGCCATAAAATTACATTCCTTTTACTCAATTATGATGATTCGTTGTAGTATTACACGTGACATAGTGATGATGATGTATATTGCACAGGATTTAAGACGCTGAAGTTTTTCTCAAAAATTTTCTCTGACGAAGAATGTTTACACAGTTCCACTATAGTCAGGTCTGCATTTGTTAGGACAGTTAAGTACCTTTGAAGGCCATATATGACGTTAATTTTTACTGGGTTGGTAATTTAGTATGAATAAAGCAACAGTTAAAAAATGCGTATCTTTATTATGACAATGTAAAAACTGCGATTATGCTCTTTCTTTAAATAAAACTAATCAAAATACAACCTTCAAATTTTCTGTTAATACCCAGGGTCGGATTTACTTACTTGCCGCCCATGGGCCGCCTGTATTTTGCCGCTCCCTTCTCATTCGTTTTGAAACATCAATGAAAACAATCATGTGAACGTGCCAGAGGGGGAAGGGCGCATTAGACGCGTTTACTCGAGTTGGACACATTTTTTGCGAAAGCCCTGTCAACACTACTAGCGAAAGTTCATGGAACTTGGCGCGATAGTTAAGCTCCGTAAACCTTTCTCTGTGTGGACAAGGCCTTCCATATTTATGAAATGAACGAAAAAATTATGAAAGAACAAACATAAATGTGGTTTAATAATTTTAACCTCCGCCGCCGTTCTGACCGCACTGTATTTGGCGCAATGCGTGAAGTATTTCTGCAATCTTGTATGCGCTATGCGTTCTACGCCGACCGCTGTTGCACTCACTGTGTTTAACGCAATGCGTGGAGTATTCATACAGTCTTGTAGGCGCTATGCGTTTCCGTCGCGCCGCCGCCGCCCGCTAACCGCAGCGACTGCACTGTGTTTGATGCAATGCGTGAAGTATTCATGGAATCTTGTAGGCGCTAATATGTGTTACATGCCGACCGCCGCGCCGCGGGTTTCTCCTTTTCATCTCATGTTTTCGTCATCATTGCTCTCTGCGCCGCGTCGTTCCAGGCCAAATTCCGTTTTCGGTTTCTCTCTTAGTCTTAACTCGACTAATTAAAGGTGCTGTCTACTGTACCACAGAAAGACGACAAAATTAGAGATATACTCTCAGGAAATGAGAGATTTTGTCACCGTTTCTCGTTTATAATTTTTGTTCTGAATCCGATTTTTCTTTATAGCTGCATTTAAAAAAAATTTCAAAATTTGCCGCCATGGGCCGCGGCCCATGTGGCCACCCCCTAAATCCAGCCCTGTTAATACCAATGAAGGAGTAAAGAAAATTCATAGACGATTTTAAGACACACTATAGATTAGACTCATAAAATAAAAAAAAAAAAAAAAAAAAAAAAAAAAAAAAAAAAAAAAAAACATACATAAAATGAGCGGACATTTGAGATTTTGTAATCAGGGACTTATTTTTCAGATTTTAGCCATCGATACGTGATCAATAGCCCACAATGTTACCACAATGTGGCGAGTCATTTTAGAGTCTGAAATTTTATAACTTCTATCTTAATATTCTAAGCAGCCTTGGCCATGAACAGGAAACAGCGAAGATTTAAACGAAAGAAGTGTATTATAACTTTCAAAATAAACTTGAGCTCCTTTCATAAAACTAAAATTCACTAATCCTCAAGTCGTTCCTTACCAATTTGGAAGCATAGCCGTCGTCGACATGAAATAAAATTCCCAGAACTCATAACTTTTTTAACGAAGACTTTGAATTAAGTAGGCATGGAAAGATTGCGAATTTCTGAATTATCGTGTAGTAGAATCAAAATTTATTGCTTTTTCCTTGAGAACTCGGCATTTTAAGTACAAAGAGCGTTGTTCACTCTAAGGTACATATATTTTACGAAACTGAGACAGTCTGTTGGTTGTCTCAAGTTTGAATAGTCTGGTAATTAGAAAGAGGCAATTTATTTTTGAGGAAACCGTGGTTGGACAGGAATTTATTTTAATTTTAAAAAATTGATGTAGAAAAGAATCTTGAGGAAATTTGTTAGGTATGGCCCTAAGCGATGTTTTTTTCGCGTTTCAAATTCGGTTTTCTCCTCATAACTAAGGGACCTCTTCTTGTTGCAAATTTGAATGTGGCACAATAATTCATGTGCGAGTATGGCGCATTATTCAATATCAAAAAGTGGCTTCTCAGCTACTTTGTCTGTGAGTAAAGTGTTCAAAAAAGCAGTTGCACATCAACAACTTAATGCTCTTGTCATTTTTGCTTCATGTACATACATAGTTGCCATGCTTACAGTGAATATCGACGCACAGTGGATCGAGTCAATGGGAGAGGTCGAACAAATTTTGGAAACTCTAGACACTTATAACCCCGTTTATACAAAACTGTGAGGTTCTAAATGTGGTTCCATTGGTTTCCTCGTGAAATTATCTATCAGAAACACTGCTTATAATTTAAAATGTGACGAAATAGACGTCAAAATTTGCAGTTTTTGTTAAACGTTTTATGTCCGACCTCTCTAATGGACCACTAGACAAGGTACGAATTTAAGCATTCTAATACATGTTTCTTGACCAAAATTTCACGTAGAACACGATGCGCACAACGAAAATTACCGAAATCAACTCGTTATGAAGATATTTAATGATTCTTGATGCGTGAATTCAAACCACCCGCTCATGAAAACTCAATGCTCTACGTGACTCACATCGCGCGCTGAACGTTATCATGACAGTCTCTGCGATATAAAAATCTGGCAACCTTAATTTTGACGCTTTAGCTCAGCTATTGCAAGTTGTTTGTAGTTTGAACAGCACATGGTGGGAAATGAACATCGCTTGATTGAGAAGTTTGCTGAAACCGTTCTAGTGCACGATTTGACTCACGTAGAGCTTTGAGTTTCTTGTGAGGGGGCAGTTCAAACTCCTCGTAACCAATGTGAAATATAAACGTTAATATCTTCGTTAGGAGTTGATTTTGGTAATTTTCGTCGCGCGAATCGTGTTCTACGTGAAATTCTGGTCAAGAAACATATATTAGAATGCTTAAATTCGTACCTTGTCTAGTGGTCCATTGGATTGATCCACTGTGCGACGATGCAAGCTCGCAACCACGTATCACGTATAATTTTAAAAGTGAAAGAACGGGAAAACCTATATATTTATTATATGTTTTCTCGTGAAATTTCTGTTTTTCAGCGGAAAATTTGGAGAATTTTAAGAACAGCTGGACGCTTTGATTGTTCCTCGCAGGAAATTAATATGATTGCACAATTTGTAGACAGGGCAATGGAGATTGCCGGGTTTGGGATTAAGGGTCTCATTTTTAATGGCATCCTAAGGACTTTTTTTATTCTTTTTTGATACTTGCTAAGAGTGATTATCCGACAGTTTCTGTTGGAATTTATTTTTGGTTTGATTTTCTTCTTTCGCGTCATTCCGAGTCAAAGCGCTTTCTTTGAGTTGCAGAAAATAATGAAGCACACTTGTGGGGAGTTCCTGCAACTCGAGCGCGAAACATCAGTAGCGAAATGAGGCGAGACTCGAAGTTATCGACTGCTGAAGTGGAGTTTCGCTCGTGCCAAGTTTTACCACTTTTCTAATACCCGTGGCTCTTTAATTAATAGATCAATTGGCCTCGCTAATTCTCGAGCCAATTATAATTCCCTGAACTTGCTTCCAGCTTTCCAGTGTTCCGGATTAATGTTTGCAAGGTCAACTTTCTCTTTTTACCACGCGCATTCGTAGCAACATTTCTGCGAAAATCCGTTAAGGTCATTCATACGGCATTCAACTCCTCGCATAGGTACCCTTCCGCTCCATTTCACATTTCCTGATGAGGATTACACATGAATAAGTCCTACAATCGAGAAGGAGAGAATATAAAATATGAGAAATTTTTCTTTTTTTCACAATAATTTAAAAATCGTTATTACTCTGCAAGGTTTATTGGATGAATATGGTCCTTTAAAATAAAGGCCGAGGAAGCCTTTATTTTCTTCTTTCATTCCTCATTTCAGGAGTCATTCTGAAAGACAAATCCGATTAATCCTCCTCTCTAGAACCAGAACGATGAACTCTGATGGATAAATCGGTGTTGTTCACGATAAAGTCAGGCTCCTGTGAAAACGTTTTACAGATTAAACTGATTATCAGGATATTCTATAATGACACCCATAAGCGGTTCAGATACCTTGAATGGAGAGGGGGCATAAGGGGGTCCGGGGGCCTCCCCTGGAAAATTTTTGAATTTTTGAAGCATCTAATATGCAGTTTGAATCAATTTCGTCATGAATAATTACCAAATGTAAGCGTATTTCCTTCTTCTTTCCTATGTTCCTCCCTTTTTTGTTCCTCCTTACTTTAAGACGAACGGGGGAGGGGGGGGCGTACGCCCTCTGAGGCCCCCTCCCCTAGATCCGCCTATGCCAATACCGGATTTTGTGGAAGAATGAGAATGAAACAATTTAAGAATGATTATGCTCATAAATCCTAAATCAGTTCACCGTTGCTAATAATCAAAACTCACGAGTTGTTGCTATTTGTATAAAGACAGAAATCCATCTTTCCTTCATATTTTTCTATAAATAATTTTAACAGGAATATTTTTCCATGTGGCAGAACTGCCTGTTATTGTTAGCCCGATTAGAGGTGTAGGAAAGTCATCTGCAGGATAAAGCTAATAACAAGGGAGACATAGAGAGCGGTTGCCGTACTTCAAATAAAAGAGTCTGCAAATTATATGGTGTGCTTTTTTCACAATGCGATGGATGGAAATTTTGAATCCACGGTTCCAGGGCACAAGTTGACGGCGAAACTCCCAAAACCGCACGTATCTCGTTAGCGGTGTCTGAAAATCTCCGCTCTGTTCTTATTTATTTAGAAGAGAACGACTCAAAATTATTGCTAGAGATTTTCACAGAATATTCCTAACACGAAGAGGAAGAATTTACGAAAGGCTTCAAGAGTTGATGATAAGTAGTTTTACATGTACATTCAATGAATACAATTTTTCTAAGTTTTCAATTTTTACTAAGTTTTATTTGTAATATTTTTCATATCCGGTCTCCAGTCAGAATAATATAGATCCCTATCTAACAGTCAAGCAAGCAACAAAACAACAGCAACCGGTGATCAATAAAGAGGTGGGAGCTTTTTGATATGGTGCTGTTTCTTTGATATGGGAAAAAATAATGCAATTAATTTAGGAGCATTCTGCCTCCTGTTCGATTGGATGAAGGATTTTTTCTCTATTAAAATTAGAGTAAATCCGTCCTCAATAGAGATATAGCAACGATGGTAAAAAAAGCGAGGAAGTAAATTAGAAAAAAACTAGGACGCATCAGGACTCTGCAGCGGATAATAACAGCAGCTCGGCACGACGTAGAGCAGCGTCGATAAACTTTGCTGCCGATGATAGAACTTATACGAAAATAATTTACACTATCTATCGCATCTCTCCTCTTCAGTCAGCGTGATACTGGCTCTCGAGCAGCTTTCTAACGCGAATGACAGCAGAGGGTAAATTAAGCAAGTAAACTTTAAAAAAGAACTGACTCTAGTAAGAAGGGGTGAGCTAGGTTCTGGAAATGAACTATCTTTAAGGTGTCCAGAGGACATTTACCTCAAATATTTGACGTGTCACGTTTCTCGCCAAACTTAGTGGGGCCGCCGCGCCGGTCGGCGCAAAACGAATATTAGCGTCTACAGGACTGAAGGAATACTTCACGCATTGCGTCAAACACAGTGCGGTCGCCGGTCGGCGCGAATGCATATGAGTGCCTACAAGACAGCAGGAATACTTCACGCATTGCGCCAAACACAATATCTATCGCGGTACTTAGGTATCGCAAGGAGGTCAATTCTTCTGTTATAAAAACCATTGAAGAATTACACCCCAGTGATTGCAGCTTAAAATTCCCTGGGAAAAATGGTGATCACTTCATTGTCTCAATTATGTACTCACATAGCAGTGATTTCCTGGAATTTTTCAGAATCGGAAAGCTCTTTCAAAATGCATGGAACAGTTTATATTAGGTTTACGTCCAATGACACTATTCTCTGAAAAAGAACATTTCTGATTACTTTCCTGCGTTTTAAACACAAGTCTTGCAGTGTTTTCCAAAGGGCAACATCCAGTCTGCTTGTATGAAAGGTGGCTGTTTGACGACGCATTTTTAACAGCCACGTAGTTGCCATTTTTACCTGGGTTGAATCTATAGATTGGTAAGTTTATGAATGGGCAAAGTCATGGAAGTAAATTGGTTGGTGCACAAGAAATGAGACGAGAAAGGGTTAGGAAAAAAAGGGCCGCAGATGTAAATGCAGCGGTTTTGCAGGACCGAGAAACTCCCTTCAAGTCTCCATTTTCATCTTAAATGGAGATTAAATATGATGAGCTATCCATTTTGCAATCTGTGCAAGCTCATTCGTTTGGCTTCGGAGCGCAAAAAAAAACTTGCGGTCTGGAAACCTCTAGTATTTTAATTAAACAAGCAGATGCTAGGAGAAGGATAACTAATCTCAATTTAATACGGTACCTTAATTGTTTTATCTTGCATAGATTAACAATCCTTAGTGCACATAATTTATGGATGATGACTTTTAATTTTGACGGTAAATTGAAGGAGTTAGATAATGTGTCCACTTCTGATGTGTAGCAGATCCCAAATTATTCGACTACTCGGTTAATTAATCGAACTTCAGTTCAAAGTCTCATATTAAAATTTAGCTGAGCTGAATACTTTTAAAAGAGAATTTTATAAGTTAAAAGCAAGGAAATCTCAAGTGGAAGTCTAAGACAAATATATGCAATCGAATAAAGTATCGTCCGTTCCAGGCACAGAGGTCGAAAGTTGCGGGTGCTGAAGCCCGAACTTCGACCGATTTGGGCTCAGTATGACTACAGCAACGGCTACTACACCTGTAAATTTCAGTCTCTGCGCTCAGAGCGGACGGTGCATCTATAGAATCCGTAAGCACACTGCACAGCTCTCACGGCTGGAGATTTTTTTTTTTTCAGTGCTGCTGAGTGAGTAATAACGGCGAGTAATTTGATGCGCTTCATTCTACCATTGACTGCTTGAAACAATAATCTCCTACAAATCGTATACTGAAAAGATTTTTGTGTGCTTACGAGTAGAGTATATCATTCTCAAGACATGCATATATTTGTGCAATTTCTGATCTCAAGTCCATTGATCTATACCGAACAGTGTGATAAATATTTTCTCTTTTACTTGCATAGTTACTATACTGTTCCAAAAACCACTTAATTTATAAGCATGCATGCATGCAGAATAATAAACTTGATTACATTTATAATTATGGGTAGGAACCTGGGAGAAAGGGAGATATTAATCAAATTGACATTACATCATGTGTTTTATTTTATTTTATTTAAAATTTAACTGATTTAATTTTCAATATAAAACAAAGTCATGTAAGACAAAAATATACTTTTGAATCAGAGCTGAAGGTACAGAGTTTACAGAGGTAAAAATTATTCACAAATTTTTAAACCTAATAACGCATGAATACGAAATAATTGTCACCGAGTTACTTGGTTTGCCTGAGAAGATCAATAATTATATACGCAGAGAATGTTGCTTGACCTATTTTTAGAGTGAACAGAAACTGTGAATGATGTAATACGAATTAAAGAAAACGAGGCAGTTTTTTTTCTTTTTATTGTGATTAGTTCGTCAATTTTGCAATTTGACAACACATGTAAGAACACACTATCGGAAAAACTGCAATTTTTTACACTTTTTAATGTTTGAATTTGAGTGAAGTAGAATAGATATTTATATTAAGTTTTAGTATGAACAGCATAGCACCGTCATATTGAATTATAACATCTAATCCACTCCTAAATGTTTCTGAACTTCTTACGCAATTGACGCGTAATATTATAGAGGAATCATTCTCTCCTAAAACATGAAACAGTTCAAACAGTGGTTTTTACACATAGTTTGAGGTCGATGAACCTATGTCAGTCCGTCAAAAAGATGATCTTTGGAATTTTCCGACCTGGTAACAAATTTCCCCGATTTTCTGTTTCACTACTCTCCAAACGTTTCCCCGATTTTCGCTGCTCCGTTGTATAGCCCCCTCCCCCCCCCCTCCCGTGGCTCCTCAATCTACATGGGACCAATATAATCGGAGGGGGAACAGAAAAATGGGATAAGCAAATGGAGAATTTGCACACAAAAAATTGTATTGTTTCATCTGAGAGTGCTTACGAGCCGAGTTCGCAGTATTCTTCCTAATTTTTTCCCAATATTAGAAATTGGAAAAAATTAGATTTAAAAGTAAAAAAATGTGCCGCCTCATGACGTCATCTGGCGGCATTGTCCACTCAAACACATGTATTTTAGCATATTCTGTTATTTTGCCATATGTTCTACAAAAATTGTTTAGTTAAGAAACCGACGATATCCTCGTGCTCAGATTTCCTAGTAGTATCATTTTGAAGATGAAATTCACAAAATTTAAGACACCTGCAAATTTTTTATTGGAGGAAGCAGTTGGTGACGCGGACAGCCCTCGTCCTCGTTTTGCAAAGATTATGACACTCAACTTTCCTACCGGACTGACCTAGGTCTATCGACCTTAACATAGCCTTTCGCAGGTACCAAATTGAAAATATTACGTAAAATTTAAAGCGTCCAGTAGATCTAGCAATTATTTTAGGATATTTTAACTTTTGAAATTTTGACAGCCACCTCTCCGGAATTGATTCCTCATAAGCTTTAGGTGTATGAACCAAGTCAAGCAACAATTCTATATCGGTAGATGACAAAATAGGTATGTCGCAGGCAAACAGTCAAATCAGGCCTAGACAAATAGTTAAATATTCTTGCTTAGATTGAATTTCTGATTCGTCTACTAATTTTAGATAAAATAACTCATCGCTCATACAAGAGAGAAATCTTTGTGAAAATGTGTCATAAAATAGTATTTTGAACGGTTTTTAGCTCATGAACGAACATTTATGTTGAAATTTACAGCAAGTCGTATGAAACACAACGTTTTTAAAATTTTAATATGTATATTTATGAAACGCGTTTAATTGCAGAGTAAGAAACAAAGAGATTTCGTAAATTTAATGAGTCATGTTTTCTAGAACATTAACAAATCGTGAGCTTTTCGTCATTAATTTAAAACAAAAATCATAAACTAACAAGATTTGACTACCTGCCCTGCCTAGGCATTAGAAAATATGCCTGATTTGACTAATTTCCTGCGACAGGTACATAACGTACCACGGCAAAGCATGCAAAACGTCTGAGCACTCATTATGACGGCAATATATGTATACAGTAGGAAGAACACCGAATAAAAAATAAACTCTCCTCTAGCAATTTGGAACGATAAAAAAATAACTCCTGTGGCAAAATAAAAATCAATTTGATTTTACAAATCACGGTGGCTCCTAAGTTTGGGCCGCTGAAGTGGTAACTTCGCCGTTTACAAATTGTGGGTAGGTACCTAGATGTGCACAAGATTTAATTTTAAACAAATCAAATGTCTATAACAATCTTTCACAATTTCAACTGTTCATAAAACATTTTTAGACTTCTTTTAAACAAAAACTTCTTTCAATTTGCGACATGACGAATCCCTCTTCATTTCCATTATTTAAATAAAAGTGGCAGCATCACTTTCTAAAATGTTGCGGGATTTTTCTTTTTCGCGCGTATTGAGATCACTTCATAAAATTGTATGTGATAGGTACACTGAAAAAAAAGTAGTTAGCGTTGAGAACTAATTTGGTAAGTTCTCGCCAAGTAGAATCAAAATTAGGCTTCAGAACTAATTTATTGTACTGAAGCACCAATCAATTCGCTTCATACGCTGACTTGACTTTACTAGAGCGCGAACCAGAATTGGAAAACAGCACTAGCTGTAAAATTAGCTCTGTGGTAAGACAAATTCACCTTCGGGTCAAACTAATTCGCCCTCAACACTAACTGCCACATTGTCCGTTACATTTATTTAGTTTCGAAAAAGTGGCGTCGGTACAACAGCCTCAATCGCGTCAGCTCGTGAAAATCAATTAAAGTGTGAAATTTCGGGCTCGTTTGACAATGTAAATACTCCCGGTATGATTTATAGTGTCCTCTCTTTCTTGAAAACGTTCGAAAGCAACATAAATAAACCTGTTAAGGTTAGAAATCGTCTGTTCGATTCAAAACGTAAACAAGCATGATATTCGTTGGAGTCGTCAATCTTCTGTATTAAATTGCGATTAAAGCGTTCCGCGTTCAGTTTATATTTTACGAAAATCTGTGAACTTACTGCTTACTTCTATAGTTCGTGTTCTCCCGTAATTTCAAAAGAAGATCTCAAGTGTTCGGACGAGATATGTTTATTCAGTGTGAACATTCGCTACCGCTTCATGTGTGAGTGTGTCTCTCTAAAGGATAATTCTGTCTACTTGCACATACCTATGGGATATTCCTTTCCTCTGTCGTTCATTCACAGATTAGTCCAGATCGCTAACATCCAATCTAGCCAATGCTTCAGAAGCGTGAGTAATTTTGCTTACAGGTTAGGCAACTTTAGAAAATTGATGGCACTACCAGTAGTGAAAGAACTTGACCGGATCGAGAGAAATTTCCTATTGAATCTGATTATAAAGCTTGAAAAAAGTATAAATAGTAATGTGTAATAATGGTTTTTGATCAAATAAGATTTTATCAAGTACTGTTATGCTAAGTATTCTGTTTCAATATTCTTACAACAGTTGGTAGCAATTAACTGCTCTCATGGGGGCCTGGCGGGAATTCAAAACTAGGAACCA
>NW_017549038.1:6066460-6095618 GCF_001854935.1 Bemisia tabaci | reverse complement strand
GGGGGGGGGGGGGGGGGTCGAAACGATCGCAAAGGCGGTATACTACGTATACGCGCCAAAAGGAAGTAGAAGCTTTGCCCGACTTTTTTTTCTGGTTGAAAATTCAAAATCGAGGACGAATATTCTTAGGTCCTGTTGAAGTAACCAACATTGATTTTGGAAAGTTCAAATCGTCGGTAGTTGGAATGTTTTTTACATACTGAATCATGAAATTTTGAGTGAAAAAAAAAAAAAAAAATCTAATCCTTCATGTGAACGCTCAATGATAGTTACAACTCCAGAGTCAAAGGTACGTAAAAAGCGAACGTTTAGCGTAAAATAACGAAACATAAGCACCAAACGAATAACTATATCTACAATGGTAACAAAGTCAAATTCAACCTAAATCACAGTCGGAATAAATTAGGGATCGTCGATGGGCGATCCCCGCCTCTGCCTGAGGGATTTGCGGTCCTGATGAAGCCGGGAAGCTCGACGCTCAGTTGTGCCCAGGAGTGGCTCACAGCCAAGAGTGCGTTTTTCACGAGAACGCTTCACAAGTGGACAGACGTCTGCGGTTTTCAGACGTCATTGCCGTTTTTATCCAGCTCCTGGTGGCTGTGGCAGTCGCAATCCGAGTTGGTCAAGTAGTGCCCCGAGTGACCGTTTTGCCGCGGTTTCGTGTCGATGGGTGCTAATCCGTTCTGAAGGGTCCGCGTCGCACTCACGATCAGCGTTTTTACCCTAATTTCTTGTGTCTCGAAGTGATCCTTCCTTGCCGAGTGGCCTCGCTGCGGATGTCCACCTGCACGATCAAAAAAATTAAAGGCATTTTTCAAAATTTACAGTCCTTCAGAATGAGCTTTCCGTGGGATTTTGCCAAAAATAGACCTTGACCCCTAGCCCCCCCCCCAAATTTTAGCGTACCCCAAAATCGTCTGACGTGCATAATGAAATCGAACAGATAGATTTAGAGTCCCTTTATACCCAGAGTTAAGACAACTCGATTATCAGCTGACTGGCAGCCAGCCTTGGCTGGCCATGGAGGCCGAAACGAGTGCACCCAAACGAACGATATTGAGGGATAAGGACCAGGAATCCTGCGATGTCTGTCAAACAAAAACAACAACATCAACAAATTGATCAATTAAAAAGAAAATGAGATTGGTTTGTAAATAATTTCTTAATCTATTTTCATTTTGGACCGATGGAAATAACAATTTACTCTTGATGAACCACATTTAGGTAATATTTTCATTATTCTTGTTCACATTCGAGGTACCGCCATCTTGGTGCACTCGTTTCGGCCTCCATGAGCGAGAACCAATCAGAATTGGATTTTTTTTAGGCCACTTTCAGCCCAACCAAAAGTGAGTTGTCTTAACTCTGGGTATAAAGGGACTCTAGATAGATTCTGAGATATCGCTGTAGACAGATTTGGGGGACGCCTGACGGACGGACACACATGTTTTCAAGTATGGTTATTTTGACCCCTGGGACCTTAAAACGTCGAGAAATGATAAAATTTCAACTCCCCTCCCCCCTTGCAAGATGGCAATACTTTCTCTACCGAAAGCCGGGAGCGAGAAAGTAAAAAGTGGAAGGGAAAATGAGTTGAAATATTTGGTCGGGCGTGAAGGTTGAAGAAGTTTCAGGCACACTGAGGGGAGGCACTTTACACTAAGAAAAGAAACATTACTGCCGCGCTAAGGAAGAGCACCGTATGAACCTTCAGGCGTTGCCAACTTTCGTTCGATAAAATGCGAATTTCCTCCTAAGCTTGTGAATATTTTTCTTCCAGTTTTTCAGATAATACTGTTCGCAATTTCACCTGAAGTTTCGGAAAATTTCAAGGAAAAATATTCATTTCAATATTTCATTAATTTCCTAAAAAATAAACATTTTACTGAAGGAAACTTGGCAACGTCTGAAGGCTCATACGGCGTTCTTCCTTAGTACGGCAGAATACAAATCGGAGATTAAAGTCGCCAAATGCGTATCTTTGGGAAATTTGCAAGGCTCCACTCACGACTTACTGTTCAAAAAGAGAACCAACTGTCAGTTTTCCTTGAAATTTTTTGTAAATTTTCTCACTTCATTGAAAAATACTCCGAAAAAATTTCAAAGAGATTTTTCGTTGGGTTCCTTTAAAAAAAATAATTTCTAATAAAAAAAAACACAGCATGATCAAATATTTTCAAACATTGCGACGGAGATACGCGCTTTTTAACTTTAGTCATCGGTACACATGCATACTATTCAGCAGAGGGAAATTAAAAAGTTGGGGAAAAAGTTGGCCTTTGGTCGGTTAGAAAAGTCCTCTTCACACTAGAGGTAATAACCGTTTAAACTTGGTTTTTTAGTCGATGCATGAAAATTGTGATTATAATCATCATTTTACGTTCCTTCCCCAATTGTGAAGAAAAGAAAAAAAAAAAAAAAAAAAAAAAAAAAAGTCACTGCGGGATTGNAAAAAAAAAATGAAAAGTCACTGCGGGATTGACTACAATTAAAATCACTTTAAAACTACCTCAACGGCAGTTACTATTTATTATGGAGGGGTCAAATATAAATGGATGACTTTATACCTTTTGCTACTCCCCTCAGTGTGGGCATTACAAAGTCATTATCAGGCGCGAAAAGAAAAAGACATCCCTTTTTGTGGTACAGTGGTACGAACTTCAAAATAAAAATCAAGAAAAAAAAACATACTGGATAAAAATGGCAAAAACTTGGAGATAAAGAATAGGGCAGATGAGGAATCTGACATGTACTATAGAGGGTTGTAGTTATGTAATTACTATATTTGATGTTTCCGTTAAAAAGTAAAGATGAATTCTAACCAAATCACATTATTTTCAAAAATTAATTTATCTTCAGAGTTGGCTTTTAGATTGAACGGATCCATAACCGAAATGAACTGTTTGCATTAATACGTCAAATTTTCACTTAATCTACCACAAAGTAAATGATTTAAAAACTGAATGAGTAAATAACATCGGTAAATTATTAACTTTGTTGATTTCTGAACTTTTTATCGCCAAAAATATTGAAGAATTCGCTTTGATAAAATGTGAATTATGTCTTACTTCAGGCAAAATTTGATTAGAAATGCGGTGATGAAATGAAAGTATTTGAAAAGGTGAAATATTAAGCGTGAACGATTCGGAGTGTGGAATTTTGAGGTGTGAATGCAAAGGATTTTTGTGAAGTAATTAAAAACATCCTTAAGGGCTACATGCGGGTAGCACGAGTTGAAGAAACGGTATAGGTCTTGTGCTTTTAGGCAAGATATCCATAGTTAATCACTCACGAAGATACATAGAAATGCGAGGATTGGAAGAAAAGTGCACTAATTGTAATGTAGGTAACATGTTTGAAGAAGGGTTACCTAAGTCTACAATCTCAAAATTGAACAGAGGAGAATTTGTTATTTTACTGGAGGCTTCAATGCTACTGATATCTTTTGCATTCCGAGACAACTCACCTTTTGATTTTTGCTACACTTTTAGACACCCTTTAGATCTGGTTCAAATTCAAGCTGACTGAAAGAAAGCCATAACATAGGAGTCAGTACATAGAAGGGTATCAAAAAGCTCAGCATCTAAGCTATTTAACCTCCAAATATGTGTTTCAATGGAGGAATTATAAATAATGAGTTTTCCACGAAAGGAAAAGTCCCTCTTGCCAATTTACGGTTTTACCAACCTTAAATAGCTCGATCACTTGCACGCAATGCAAAATTTTGCACTGCAAGGTACCCTTTTTTCTGACGACTTTAAGTATGTGATGGACGACGTGAGATGACCTAACTTCAGAAGATGGATGTGATGACAAATGAGCATTCATCTACGTCAATAAACCCATTTAACCATGATCACAAGATAATTCTTTTCAATATTTTTACGATTTATAAAAACAAAAAACAAAATGGGGGTGTATTCAATGTTGCTCCAGTAAGACGCAGGGACAGTGATCTATCAAATACTTATAAGTAAGCGCATAAGCAAGATAAATCAATGGTTTTTAGTGTTTGCTCTATTTTAGCTGATTGAAATAAGAGTGTCAAGATTGAATCTTAAAAATGTTTTAATTAGAAAATTAGTGCAGTTTTCAATTAGCTTAAATTTAGACGTCTTAAATCTTCCGAGGGATAGGTAGATCTTACTTTTAACTCTCAGTTTAAGAATACAAAAGTTGCAACAATTTTTAAGGCAGTCCAAATGTAAACGCAAGAACCCCTATACGCGTTTTTCCAAAACTGTATACGACAAAAGTTAATGCACTATTGTAAAAAGTTAAATTTCAATTACGGATATCGACAAATCTTGGTCAAAGATTTAATCAGTTGCGATGCAAACACACCTTTGGACCCTTAACCAATAAATAACAACATATATGTAATAAATAAAATATGATATAATTAAATTTTACCAGATCTGCAGGACCGATTGAAATTTGAGACGCTTCCACCCCTCTTAACGCCTGTGACTACTTCCAAATCATGCTTGTAGTTCGGTCGGAGGCAGAAGCAATGACAAATGGCTTGTCGAAAATAAACTCGGAACCTGTTGAACAACCGAAACATAGAAAAAGCCTTCAACGACATGAAATCGTAAGAAAAGTTTTTATCTCCTTCTACAAGTGAAAAAACATATACCTTGCATCAGAATACAGAAATGTATGTTATCAAGTAGCCGAGAGACTCTTAGTTATTTGGCCATAAAAGAGAAGAAGGAGCATAATGAGGTATAGAATCAATACATGCCAAAGGCATGAGCGAGGGAAAAAAGTCCTGGGAGCGGACCAAATCTCCGAGGGGAACTGTGAAAAGAGCCTATTCAGGCAGATTTATAAAAGAGAGCCTGTGTATGAGTGCACGTGTAGTATAATAGGTTCTGAGGCCACGATGGGAGGACGGTCTTATTATTGTCAACATTGGAAGAGAAGAGCGGCATTGTAAAGGGATTAAAAGACGCCTTGGGGGCGCAAATTATCAACTCGGGTGTAGGCATCAAATGATTTTTAAAAAGAACACGGAGCCAGGAACAAATTTCAGACTTTGAGCCGATTTCCCGGAGTTCCTTCATTTTTAAGCTTATACTTCCCGCATATCCGCAACGTTAAAAAAGTTGTATGCTGTATTTCGCTTTTCACAAACGCACAGACCTGACTCGTGTATCCAGCTGTTGAATTGAGAGGCTTTTTGTAATTGCTTTAAGATCTAAATTTCAACAAATTCAATTGATACATTCATTATTTTTCCCGTCTACTGATTGCGGCGGTAGAGCCATTTTAACTTAGAAATTAAAATTTCCGGGCACAGACATAATGGAGAATTTGCAAGGGTCTGAAATTTGATGAATTTCCTGTTTAAGTGGAATCCTCTGTGTGAACTGAACACGAAGATACCCTTGATTCATAAATTGAGCAATTATTAGAGGAGACATGACAAAATAACCGATTCTGCTAAAATACATGTGTTTAAATGGGAAATGCCGCCAGATGACGTCACAAGGCGGCACATTTTCTCACTTTTAAATCAATTTTTCTCAAATTTCCCATGTCAGAAAAAAATTATGAAAAATACTGCGAACTCAGCTCATTAGGCACTTTCAGATGAAGCAATAAAAAAATTGCGTGCAAATTCTCCATTGTGTGAAATATTGGGTTAGGTGAACATTTAGAGATTGATTCCTTAGGGTAGAATCAATTTAGATATTATGTGAATTGGAAGACCCAGATTCAATTTTTGAGTTGTTCAGCATTACTTAAAACCCTTTTATAAGGTCTGGTAATTTTTCTAACTTAAACACTTCTCTTAAAACAAAGTCGGGTTCTTCTAACCATTCGCAATGTTTTACCTCTTAAGTAACAAAATCAAAACGTTCCATTACTTCATGTGATCTTTCGTGACAATCTCATGCTTTATGAGCGATTTTTTTTCATCCATGCTCGTTTAACAAACAAACACATAAATAAATACACACGTCTGAACAACGATATGGCTGTGTCAAGAGTCTGGTGCAATTCAATGTCACGGACGGAGCGGAAGATAGTATTTTTCTTTTGTGCACCCAGGTATTGTCATGGGAACGGAGTTCCCCATGATATTACAATCGTTCCGTTGCTTTCGCAATGGGATTCCCTATACCTCTGCGACCTTGAGCGTTTCGCCCAGTCTCCGATTTTTGGTTGATTTTCCGATGTATCAAAAACCGTTGTATTTTTTAGCCAATCATGTCTCTACGTCAAGTTGTGTTGATTGCTAAAATTCGCTTTCAGCGAGTTTTTTTTTACCTTGAAATGTCGTTTCTGACTGGTAAATCTGCGCAGAACCACGAAGTTCCGTTTTTAGGCAAATTCTTTTTTTTGGGAGGTTTTCATTGGCTATTTTTCGCCATCAGTTTTCTGTTCGTTGGTGCAAAAGATCGCCTACCTCGTTGCTCTTGAGAAGCCGCCATTATCCCACCTCAAATTTTAAACATAGATGTAAAGAAATAATAACATGTCTCTACGTCAAGTTGTGTTGATTGCTAAAATTCGCTTTCAGCGAGTTTTTTTTTACCTTGAGATGTCGTTTCTGACTGGTAAATCTGCGCAGAACCACGAAGTTCCGTTTTTAGGCAAATTCTTTTTTTTGGGAGGTTCTGATTGGTTATTTTTCGCCATCAGTTTTCT
Source organism: Bemisia tabaci (assembly GCF_001854935.1). Lineage (NCBI taxonomy): Eukaryota > Metazoa > Arthropoda > Insecta > Hemiptera > Aleyrodidae > Bemisia > Bemisia tabaci. The sequence goes on along the minus strand of NW_017549038.1, from coordinate 6,088,958 downwards.
GTTCGTTGGTGCAAAAGATCGCCTACCTCGTTGCTCTTGAGAAGCCGCCATTATCCCACCTCAAATTTTAAACATAGATATAAAGAAATAATAACCATCGTACAAGGTGGAAAATTGCTCTGGAGGACCCGTTACGGATATATGAGCCAAAATCAGAACTCGATTGATGGATTTAATCCATGAATACAGAAATATTGCCTCAGCTTACTGCCGCGATCGCAAATGCATAATGAGATGAACCTTATGACACATGACCGCATAGGTAAACAATGTCTCACAGAGTAATGCGCTTGATCCATTTGTCTCTTATCACGCCAGTGGCCGAACCGTTGAAATCTCAAGGACGTCTTTTGTGAAGCCCCGCTCAGCGTCCGAGATCACTTAACTGTTCTCTTTTTCTCCTCCTATTTCCGAGCCGTGAGATAGCTCAGTCAACTACAACGCCGTTCTGATTCTGGGAGAGTGTCACTTTTTGTGGGAGCGGGGGTTCGAATCTCGTAGAGGACAGCTAATTTTTACTGGTTGTATTGAATGTTTTAGACCAATAATCTAACAATAATTAATACTTGGCAACTTAGGAAGCACATAGGTCCCTTATGATGCGTATTTGGGCATATGTGTAGAGTAAAAATATCATACGTAGGGTGTCCCAAAAGTACCGGGACTGGTTCTGTAACTTCAAAAGTAAGATAGATGCAGACATGATTTTGGTCTCATTTTAAAGATCAACTCAATACCTATCGATTAAAACCAAGATCAGCTCAATCGAATAAAAATTGACCGAGTTATGACAATTTGAAATTAGTGAGGAAAGTTTACCCCTACGGTTTTTAGGAAGATTTTTCGCTTACCAGGATTCAAAAAGTTAATATTCGTATCCACTTTCCTCCGAATCTTCCATAACTTCCTTTTGCTTTTCAAAGTACCGTCCATCAAACCGGATGCACTTTTTCATGCGCTCTTGCCACTTATCCAACATTGTTTTCCTGAATTCTTCCTCTGGGATGGAGTTGAAGAAGTTTTGAATTGCATTCTGGATTTTTGTCTTCGATACGAATCTTCGTCCGCGAAGCTCCTTTTTAAGCGCAGGAAACATCCAAAAATCACATGGAGCCAAGTCAGGGCTATAAGGGGGATGAGGGATTGTTTCAACTCCATTTTTACTCATAAATTCACGTGTTAAGCTCGATGTGTGAGGCCGCGCATTGTCTTGATGGAGTATCCACGAAGCTTTCAAGTCCGACCGTTTCCGGGAAATGTGCATTCTCAACTCCTTTAGTACTTTGCAATAATACGCACTGTCAACTGTTGTGTTTGATGGTACAAAATGTTGATAAATGACACCTCGAAAATAAAAAAACACAATAAGCATCACTTTATCGGCCGACTTTTCGATTTACGGCGATGAAGAATCTTCCTTAAAAACCGTAGGCGTAAACTTTCCTCGCTGATTTCAAATTGCCATAACTCGGTCAATTTTTATCCGATTGAGCTGATCTTGGTTTTAATCGATAGGTATTGAGTTGATCTTTAAAATGAAATCAAGATCATGTCTGTATCTATCTTACTTTCGAAGTTACAGAACAAGTCCCGGTGCTTTTGGGACACCTTATGTACACTTTACGCCGAAAAAGCGAACCTGAAACTTAAATGCGTTAACTTCCGAAAACCATATATAATCCAACGAAAATAAATAATTGGTACATAACAGCTTTCTTGTATGCAAAGAAAATAATTAAAAATGTTAAAAAAGAGATGTCAACACAAAATTACATAGCCCCTTCAATTCAGAAGATACTACAAACGAACTGTACCTTAACATTTTCATATCCCAGAAGCTAACGTTCCCATGACGAATATTGCTATCGCTAGCGATTGCAAAATCCAACTTGTTTCCTTTTCCGAGAGTGTTCGAATATTCTTCCGAGAAGATAAATCTATTGATAAAAAAGAATGCATGGCCATGTAATTCCTTCGATCACAATTGCCTTCCGGTGGACTAAATTTTACGAATCTTATCAGGGCAAAATAAGATATATTCATATCGCGTAAAGGCAGAACAGAATAAGTTCTAAGTTTAGACGGATTATTCTCGACAAGAATTCTCCGGAGGAAGTGTCAATACGGTGTACCTCGTGTATTTGCAGTGAAAATGTAAAAATTGGCTTTCGAATCTCCAAATTTGTTATATATTTTTTCTTACAGACATGTTCTGAATGAAAAGATACTAAATTATTTGTATAACTCAAAAACCTAAAGAGCACTTTAGCAGAGCATGCGGCAATAATGTTTTAGATTACGTAGGATGGTGTCAACGATCATGGTGTCCACAAACAGTTTCTCTAAGTTTTTGTAGATTTTTGGTTTGTTGACACCATGATCGTTGCCACCATGCAACGTTACCTTAAGGCACACACATGACATCTTCACGCCCTCTCTTTTGTATTCCGTAAGACTGTCCTTAAGACTACCCCCCCCCCCCGCCCATTTTTCAGCAGCAACCAAGGAAAGCCTAAAAAGTAAATGGACAAATGATTCTTATTATAAAATATTACTTTTTCAAAGTAAAGGGCATCAGCAAGTCTGAGCTCAGGCCTGGACTTAGGGCGTGTGCAGGGCGTGCGGCGCACACGGGCGCCAGCTTTTGGGGGGCGCCACGAAAGAAGAAGAGAGGGAAAAAAAGGGGGAAAAGGAAAAGGAAAGAAAGGGAAGAAAGGACAAGGGGAAAAAAGGAAAAGGAAACAAGGTTAGGCAGTGAAAGCAAGGAAGAGGGGGGGGGGGGAAATGGAAGGAAAAAGGAGGCAAGAAAAGTGAAAAGAGAGTCCGCGAGAAAGGGGGGGGGGGCATAAAAACCATGGACAAAATATAAAGAGAATTGCCGTCTAAAGGTAAATTTTCAGGACAAAAACTCCACCTGGTCCATAGACGGTCAGGCGCCCCTTGACCCTAAATTTGCGGCTGTACAGAAATACAAGAGTAGGCATGTAGTAAGGGGGCGCTATAAATCCATCGAACAGGAGCCGACATAGCATTTTAGGCCACGTCCGCCATCTTGGATTTGAGAATTTTCAAAAATCGACTAAAAATTCGAGTTTCCCGTCGAAAAATACCGCTGATCCCGCGGTTCACAAAGCTCTAACGAACAGAAACGGAGGCCAGAACCGAGGCTCATTTTAGAACACATCCGACATTTTGGAGTTGAGAATTTTAAAAAGTTGACTAAAAATTCGAGTTTTCCGTTGAAAAATACCGTGTGATACCGCGTTTCACAAGACTCGAGCAAACAGAAACCGAGATAGCATTTTAGCCCACGTCCGCCATCTTGAATTTGAGAATTTTAAAAAATGGACTAAAAATTCGAGTTTCCTGTCAAAAAATACCTCCTAACACCGAAATTCAGAAAAATCCATCAAACAGGGGCCGAGATAGCATTTTAAGCCATTTCGGATTTTCGAATTTTGAATTTTTTGAATTTTAACAGATTTTGATTTAAAACGCGTGATCCCCAAAATCGAAGCTCAGATTCGGATTCCTCGTCAAAAATCGATGCGATATCATGTATCATACCCTGACACCGAATTTCAGGAGAATCCACCAAACAGGAGCCGAGATGGCATTTTAAGCCACTTCAGTCATTTCGGATTTTTGAAGTTGAAAAATTTTACTTAAAACGCGTGACACCCAAAATCAAAGTTCAGATTCGGATTCCTCGTAAAAAATCGATGCGATTTCATGTATCATACCCTGACACCGAATTTCAGGAAAATCCATCGAACAGGAGCCGAGATGGCATTTTAAGCCACTTCAGTCATTTCGGATTTTTGAAGTTGAAAAATTTGACTTAAAACGCGTGATACACAAAATCGAAGCTCAGATTCGGATTCCTCGTTAAAAATTGATACAATTTCATGTATCATACCCGAGCATAGCGTGAAGGAAAGAGACGTAACGTAGACATACTGATTCGAGCATATGAATCCAACGTGGCAACATGGGTAGTGCTCAGTGGGTCAGCGGAGGAGGAAGAATAAGAATTTATCGTGAGAAATTCCTCGCGACGAAACCGAACGCTAAGCGCCGCGCCGGCCGGCGCCTCCCCGTTCGGTTTCACTCGGGCGACCCGCGCGGCGGCGTAGTTCAAACGGGTAGTACGACAGAATCTATACGCGTCGCTAAACCTTTTTCCTTCACGCTATTCTAACATAATTATGATACATGAAATCTCATCAATTTTTCACGAGGAATCCGAATCTGAGTTTAGATTTTGGATATTGCGCGTTTTAATCTGTTTAAAATCGCAGGAGAAATTACAGAATTGTCCTTGAAAATTGATTACTCATTAGTGTTTTTTTACGTCATTAAACCTCTTTCCTTCACGCTATTCTAACATATGATGCATAAAATCTCATTAATTTTTCACGAGGAATCCGAATCTGAGCATAGATTTTGGATATTACGGATTTTAATCTATTTAAAATCGTAGGAGAAATTTACAGAATTGTCCTCGAAAATTGATCACACATTAGTGTTTTTTTACGTCATTAAACCTCTTTCCTTCACGCTATTCTAAAATTTGATGTATGAAATCGCATCAGTTTTGAATTGTCCTTGAAAATTAATCACACATTAGTGATTTTTCACCCCGTTTTTCTTCTACGTTCACGTAATGAAATTAGGTGAACAGTTGACTCATCGACTAGTCTAGCCTAACCCCCCAGAATCGGTCTGAAGGGCGAACGATTTTATCAGATAAGATGTGCGGTCCTAGTTTCCGGGCAATTGCGGTTTGATGGAAGCTGCGATGAGGAGAAACGGAAGATATGCGAAACTCGGGCGGATATTAAGTGAGAAACCAGGTAGGGGAAAGGCTTTCTTCCCGAAAACTTAGTGCTCGGGCCAACTTACATGGTCACTGGAGCATCGTATAGCAGGTTGTGGGAAACTATTTTTTTGCAGCAACAACCAATTGGATCGCATTTTGCAAAAAGGAACTAAGAGTATTTCAATGTTGCTAGGATTGTGCAACTAAGGTACATTCTTCGCAAAAAGTAAACTTTGCGACGGTAATTTTCGTCTTGAATTCATATTATTGGGAGTAGAGGTGACACTAGTTTAGATGATCGTTTATGTTTGCAAGGTTAGCGACATTGGAATGCTCTTGTCTGAGCTATGCACCCCCTGACTCTCCTCGTATTATTCCCAGTGGCGTGGCGTGAATTGCGATTTATCGATTGATATGTAATTTAAATCTATGGTAAAGAATCGATTATTTAGGTGTTCGCTGCGAACACCCTGTTTATCGATCATTTTCCATAGGTTTAAATGGCAGATCATTCGATACATCGCAAAGCACGCCTCGCCACTGATTATTCCCTTAGGCGATCTCAGAACCCCCTCCTCATAAGTGGCTTCCGTGATACTTGACCGACCCCCCCTTAATTTTGACCTCGACTCGGCATGATGCTCGTCCGTCGGCGATAATATTGTGGGCTTTTCCAGACCATCTGTCTACGGCACCCCTTGTCTACCGTGTGTGAGCACTTGACATTGATAGTTTTCGGGGAAAATCGAATATATGCACGCTGCACGGCCGTGGCAATGATTAACATGGCGGCGACGGCCGGCGGCATGCGGCACCGCGGTTAGCGCTCCAACGAACTACCGATCTCGAGATGGAATTCTGTGCATCGTCGTACGCTCGTGCGAGGAACCAAAGTTAGGATGATTAATCTCTACTGCGCTCCGCATATTCGTGTCCCTTCCCCAAAGTAACAAATGGACCACTAGACAAGGTGCGAATTAAAGGATTCTGGTATGCATCGTACTCTATTGTATCGTAACCAAAATTTCACGCAGAACACGATTCGCGCAACGAAAATGACTGAAACTTAATTCCTAACGAAGATATTAACGTTTTTATTTCACATTTGTTTCAAGGAATTTGAACTGCCCGCTCACAAGAAACTCAAAGCTCTACGTGAATCAAATCGCGCACTACAACGGTTTCAGCAAGCTTTTCACTCGAGCAATGTTCATTTCCCACCATGTGTTGTTCAAACTAAAAGCAATTTGCTATAGCTGAGCCAAAGCATCAAGATTTAGGTTGCCAGATTTTATTTCGCATAGACTGTCATGATAAACTATGAGCGCGATGTGAATCACGTAGAGCATTGAGTTTTCATGAGCGGGTGGTTTGATTTCACGCATCAAGAATTATTAAATATCTTCGTGAGGAGTTGATTTCGGTAATTTTCGTTGTGCGCATCGTGTTTTACGTGAAATTTTGGTTATAGAGCATGTATCAGAATGCTGAAATTCGTACCTTGTCTGGTAGTCCATTGAGGTAACGCAGTCCGTTGTTGCTTTGACGTCACGATGTGACGTTTCACGTCCTCCTAAGACGGTGACAACGAAAGACATTTTCACCCATTACAATTCTTGCAGAACACAGTGGTCAAATTAAAAATAACCCCCCCCCCCCCTTAGGATGTTCCCTCCTCGGCTCCTACAAAAAGTTATAAACGCAGTCCATAAGTACATGGATGCTGGAAAATAATAGAATGAATATTAGATTTTCACAAAACAGCTCGTCTAGTATGGTTGTGGCGCAACGGATGCTAGATGATAGGTTGGCTAGGTTGGTTCTGGATCCCCCCCCCCCCCGCAGAAAGCGTAGAGGACGCCCTGCCAAATCGTGGATTGAGGGAATAAGGCATGAAATGAGGAGGAGATGCGATCTGCCGGATCAGCTCTGGCAGGATCGCTATCAGTGGCGGTTGGGTGTCGCACAGCGCACAGAGGCGTTATAAGACCGACTTGTTAATTAGTTATATAATATTTAAAAAATACGAAAAAAGTAAGTGGGCCATACTCACTTGCGATTCATCCAGTAGTATATGAGCGGATTCACCATGGCATTGCTCATTGCCAGCCAGTAAAACAACAGGTACAAGTGATGGACGTAGGCTGAGCGAGACAGCTCTCTCCTATGAAATATTATTATGTAGTAGGCGTGATAAGGAAGCCAGCAGACAGCAAATATTGTCACAACTACGATGAACATTCGTATCACCTGCAAATCAGATGCCACAAAATATTTTTAGACGCTACGAGTATACTGCCGTTCTACGGAAAAACGCCGTTTGAACATTCGAATGTTGCCAAGTTTCCTCCGATAAAACACTGGAAAAAAACACATTGAATCTAGAGTCCAGACTCTTGAAAACATCGACAAGAAAAAATACTCTTGATTCAATCAGATTTAAGCTTAAATCAAAAGGAAATCCGCTCAAATTAAGAGGCTTGGTTCTTAATTTAAGCTTAAATCTGAATGAATCAAGAGTATTTTTTCTTGTCGATGTTTTTAAGAGTCTGGACTTTAGATCCAATGTGTTTTCTTCCTCCAGTGAATGTCTATTTGTGATGAAAGTTACTCATATTTTTCATTGGAAATTTCAGGATCTTAGGGCAAAATTGCGAACAAAATTTAAAATAAAATTGGAAGAAGAATATTCATGAACTTTGCAAGAAATTTGTGCTCTTTCAAGGGAAATTTGATAGCGCCTGAAGGCTCATAAGGCGTTTTCCCTTAGCATAGCAGTATAGAACGCATGGCTGCGGATTGATTGTGTAATCGTTCTTGAAACTTGATCGATAGATTCCCATTGAAGCAATGCTATTGATCGGAAAACGACATTCGAAAACGATTCGCTACTATCGATTTCCTGATCAGAACTTAATACGTCACATAAAATCGATTCCTTACTCTTGACGTGGAATTGTGAGACCTATAGATTTGATGGATGGTTTGACCGCTTCTTTTTTAAATGTTAAAAGCTTTGATAAATCGATTTTAGCCTCAATTTTTCTGAAAGAAAGTGAATCCGTAATTTCGTCATCAAAATATCATAGAGACGCCTATCTGCATCAGGAAACTAGTGACCAATATATTCTTTCTAAAATGAGCTGTATAAATTGCAAAATGAAGTCAATTTGAAGCAACAACATGATGGCCAGTTTTCCGTCGAACAGTAAAGTATGGGAGGAATTATACTGCATCAACTGGAGGTAGATATTAGTGTCTGTGGCTAGATGTCAACTAACTTTGACTTGCCTTTATCAAAATTTATGACTGGATTTTATAATTACAAAGATTGACGACTTCTGATTAATCACATCGGGATGAACGGATTATTCGATGATCACCTTTGACATTGTTCAGAGAATGAAAATACAGCGCTGATTGACTCAATTGGAGTTCATTGCTCAGTGCAATCTCTAGATAAACTCGTCAAAAAGTCAAAGTTCTTCGATGCATTTATGAAAGAATACAGAAAATTAATATATTTAGCAGAAAAACACATCCATCGTCATGAATGAGCGACGGCCAAAGCAATGGCATGAGGGCTGAAAAGTGATTAGCAGTGTTGCCAATTTACAGTGAAATGGTGAGTCTTTTGATTAAAATCAGTGAAAGAAAGTTGCCGCTACTCCAACAAAAGTGGCAACTTCCATAAGAAATGAGATTAAATAAAAAGTTTAAAGCTTCCTTAAAGGTTGAGGAATGCCTGAACCATAATGAGGGGAATCAATGATGCAGTACCGTTCCCTCATTCATTCCTCGTTTTTTCACCCTGCTGGCGTATCGGTAGAGAGAGAGATATACACGCTTTCAGCAAGATAATTCACTTTAACCCTACGGATTAAGGATAAGAGGGCTCATATTTACGCGCTTTTAAACATCTTCAATAAGGATTTTTCTCGTGAATTCTCACGCAAAAATAAACCGATCCTCGTAGGCATGTATTTGACCTAAATCAACTCTGAGAAAAGAGGAGAGACAAAATTATCTGATCGCAGGGTTGCCGAGAATATTTTTTTGAATATACCCAGTGGCTGTGATTGCAACCTATGCTGAATCATGCTAATAAAAATGCACACGGCGGAAGAGCAGCTTAGTGATGTAGATACAGTGTTATGTTTAAGGGAAAAGGCTCAACTCCAATAGGAGATCCACGTAGATAAGCCTTTTTTTGGCATTTTATTTTATGAAAATCTTTTATTCTCATCCTTACAATCACAACATTCCACCGTGAGCCCACATCGGATCATGCCAATTAATTTGAGGTAAAAAAGCGTTGAACTTGTATTTACATTCAATTGTAAAGTGGTTTATAGAATGAAACGCGCAAAAAGGACTTTGCATTTATAATTTGTGTGCTCTAGTGCAACTGCTGTGTAAAATGAAAGAAAATGCATACGGCAAAGTTTTACCTGAACTTCTTCGACAAAAAAAATCTTATTTTTTCGAGGATGCATTCAGGGTTGAGAACAGTAGTGTTTACATGCAATAATCTGCCCCCCAACAAGCAAAAAGAAAAAAGAATATATCTTCTTCTAGAAAGGGTAGGAGAAATGCTAATCAGGAAACAATTTCCTCGTAAGTCAATGAACAAAAATATTTGCCTCTCGGAATCTACAAACACAGAGCATCAAGACTCGAGTCATTAATTGAGGCATTTTTCGGTAAAAGGACGTATGAGACTTCTATTGCTGCAAAGATTTTAGTGCAACGTTCTCCAGTTTTAAGGAACTTGTCCGACAGTTCTGCTATGAAATTTTCCCTGAAACTGCTCCGAGTTTTTTCTTACTATTGTAAGACAGTAAGTCGACTCTGAATGAATTCCATCTGCCGCAAAAGCTATGAAAATTGCACAATCTCAGCAGCATTGCAAGCTATATACGTCCTTTTACCGAAAAAGTCCTCGATTTCTGTAATTTTTTTATGTCGCGTCGTCACCAATGCGAACCAAGACATTGAAATGATACTATCCAGTGTAAATATTTGTGTTTAAAATACAAATCTCACATCGCATCCATCTCTGCCTCCGGTCTAAAAAATGATAGAAGCTATATAAAACAAAAACTTATTTGAGTATTCCGATGTCGTAAATTTTGGCTTAGACACGCAGGTAAATCTCAGAAGATTACTTTGTAATTGAATAAACAATCCCTGAGGAAAATCACTCAACTTTAAGTATCAGGGCTTCTTTTTTACGACTCATTTTTCTGGAAAGATAAAAATGATGATAATAAATGGCGCCATAAATGGTTACGCTCTCGAGAAGCAAGAAGTCTTAAAATAATAGCAAGAACTTTATCCTGTTCGGGAACTTTTATCTCGAATCGAAAGTTGCATCATCCTCAATTTAATTTCATTGGAGTAATTCCGGCATTAAGAAAACAGCGCTGACGCGATTTCCCAACAACGTTTATATTGAGATTATTAATGCATAGTTTTATGTTCTTATTTGTATACCGCAATAGCGTTATGAAGTATTGCTATAATCGAAGAATACTGTACATTTAAATGGATTGTAAATCGATTAGGAAATTTCCATTTTTTAATGAATTTGACTTCAAAATTGGACGCATTTCCGCCAAACGGAACTATGTGCGTTGAGACATGAGCCCTGAGACCCATAAGAATATATTCATAATAGAGCTCACGTCATAATGCACATAGTTCCGGTTGGCAGAAATACGTCCAATTGTGTGTTGATTATCAAGGTGATTCCGCTCATTCTTATTCTAAGTATGGCATTTATTCGTGCGAACACAAGCACAGGCGTTTCAAAATTTAAATTAAGATTGCTTTCCGTTTTTATGTTTTATAATGTTTAAAGAAGCTGACGTTGACTAATAAAGAATCCGAGCGAATATTACAATCCATAAAATCCAACTCCAACACGGTATACAGAAGGAGCAGGATAAAAGAAAAGAAAGAAAAACTAAATTTTTAGACTTGGTTAACGAAATATTTTTACTAAAGAAAAACAAGAAAATAAATGAGATTGCGCAATAACAAGAGTACCCAGTGGACAAGGTACGCATCAATGAGCGACAGTTCACCGCTGAGATATGAACTCGTCAAGTTTCTTTTTTTTTTGTTTGTGGAACTATATTCATTTTTTCCATACGAACAAACGAAAATTTGGGATTTTATCCGGAACATGGCAACACTGTCAGAGACTCTCATTATCCGATCAGAATACGAGCAGAATACAGTCATCAATAACCTGACATTGAGCCGCTGATCAACAAAGAGCCTAAAAACTGCAGCCATGATTACTCTCTGTCTTTTCGTATTTTGATCGATGAATAAGAGACTACAGGATTCATTACGTGATAAAAATGTCTTAAATCTCACTGAAACTTATTATCTGTCTTCCTGTTAGGCTATCGAATTTTTTTCTCGCTCGGTGCGCTTCATCAGTGAAACTGATACACTCAATTGAAACAGTACTAAATAATATGTTTGAATATGGGGTTTGACCTCATGCATTAAAGTACTTTCCACTGAAGGCGTCATTAATTGAAGAATGGAAATTCAAAACCTGAAAAGCGCCAATAGGTACATGGCTAAGATTGTGCTTGACTTTCCTATTATTTGAAGAGCCTTAATGCCTTCCCTTTTTCACAATGTATCGAGAGATATTCTCTGAATATTAGCTTTTTTTGCAGGACAAAAACTCTTCTCCCCAGGTCATTGGATTCTTGTCCAATTGAAAGATGATTTAAAAAAAAAAAATAAAATAATAAAGAAATCTTTATCCCTCGATCAAACACCACTTTATGTCGAAAGATCTCTTAGCTCAGGCAAAATTTCCCTCTATTTGCGAATGTGTCATACGAGGTATCACCTATCACGACTGAAAGAAGCCTCTCCTCTTTTCTTTTATAAAGATCGGTGAACCAGGAAGTCCGCGCCACGCAAGCTTTTCAGAGCGTGAAACGTTCAAAGCGTTACCTTTAAAGCCCCTAGTCTCCCGGCTCACTAGGATGTTCCATTCATAAGATAGCTAATGCCTCGCAGTTCATTCAGTTCAGATTCACTTTATTCCATGAAAGAATGATGCATGAAATCAAAGGCAAAACTTGCAGTCGGGTGAGAACGATATAGCAGTGATTTTTTTGGTCCTTCGCGGCAAATCCTTTGTAAAGTACGGATTAAAGGAAGAGGGGGGGACTGGTGAGTGTATATTAATGTATTTAATCGCTCTATACGAGGCCCATGTGTAATTTTGTTGCAATTTTACCATGAATAAAATAAATGTAACTAAAAAAATACTTACTTTCCGCTTAGATTTGATAGCATCTAACTGTCTAGAAGTTTGCTCTCCTATCGATCTACTTCCCCACAGCTCTCGGCCCATCAGAAAATAGCAAACACCCATCAGTAGCACAGGTATTAGGTAAGTTACACCCAAAAATATAATATTATATCTGAAACAAAAATACAGGTACAATGGTACTAAAGTTACTGTTACAATTACGGTTCCTCATGAAGGCAGACTACCACAAAGGAATTTCGGACACTAATTTTTCCAAATTATTTCACCCATTTCTGATTAAGCGCATCGATCGATTAAGGTAGTAGGCTTCAGGGTATCAACAAAGTTAATTAGATTTTCCACTGCTAAAAGAGCATTCTCCAAATTCCCTAGTTTACAAATGTTGCCAATATTGACGTTCCGCCGACGTCAGGGCGTGTACCTTAATTTCCATGTGAGCTCTGCTCTTCGTATAACTCAATACTTTCCAGGGCTAAAGTAGAAATAGAAATACGTCAGAAGAGTGACGATTATGTAGGTATACTCACACATATTCAGTCTCGGAAGATGGAAATCGTCCATCAGGCCACTGCACAAAACAAACGGTTTTCGATTGACCGTTGGCGTATCTGAAACAGTCAAAAGGCAAATTTTCATTGTTAAAATCTGTTGTATCAATCTGAGAACTCGCTAATGGGCATCAGCTCACGACAAGCATTAGTAGAATGTGAAGTACCGATCAAAAGAATGCTGTTCATTGTGAAATGAGCCCCAATTTCAATGAGTTTACATCGTCACCAAGGATCATGTGAAAAAAAGGATCGTGTCTCTGCAAGACACTGACAAATCAGAGGGGCTGTTAATGCGCAGCAGAGCTCATTGTCCGCAGCTTTAAATGTCGAAATAATTTAATTCTCTTTGGGTGCACACTTGTGAAACGCACAAATTCTACACAAATTCTCTGTCCATCTGATATCCCATTCAACAACTTCAATGATGAGAGCTCTCGTTGTTCTCAATTTGCAAGCGCTTACGAGACTTTGAATTCCATGGTGTACATTAAACAAAATTACTTCTCTTTTCTGCGAAAAATCCGAGTCTCTCTGTTTCGTTATGATGATGGCCAATTCGGTATTGGTCATACTTAAGCATATTAAATGGTGGGATGAAATAACTCTGACTTTTGTTCTTCAGTTCTCATTGAGCATCTCTAATTTTAAATGTCATTACTGCAGATTTTACAAGCGAGCTGTTGACGCACGCACCTTGCAATATCCTTTTCCCTCTCGGTGGATTTGTCCTCACTTTTTTCCAACTGCGGTACCAACATTTAAAAAACAATTATACGTTTAGAGAATGTTTAGTACGCGTTTTAGTCTCGCTCTAATGATCAATGATCAGCAGTAAGGACGAGCTTCTTAGCCCATGTTATTAACCATGATCCTTCCGAAACTGCCAAGGTGTTTAAAAATACGTTTAAATAGACAAGTTTTTGTATTTTTAATTCTCTATAGTTGGAGTTAATAAGGAGAGATCATGCAAAACGGGGAAAAAATGATTGAAAACTACTTTTCCCCTTAATATTCATTTCTGTGACATCTGTGGTATGAAGAACTGAAGATTCAAAAGACGAAATTAAAAATATGTTATCCCAGCCCCTATTTCCATTTTTACTAGGCTACATTGACGTACTGGTCTTTGAGAGATTAAGACTAAAAGAGAAAAAATTGTAGTTTCTGGATCTGGCAAAGATTTTTTGGACGGGTGGGCATGACACTGAAGTCCCATCGTCTGCTCATAACTTGAAATAGAAGATCTGTGAGTCGTTGACTGTATTCGTGCTAAACCCGCAGCAGTTTCTTCCAGCCGAAATTGAATAGAGCAAATAGATCACATAGAGCAAATAGCATGAGCGCAACCACGAGATTTGAGCGGGAGAAATCTGTTTTGACGTGAGGTGTGTTCGCCTGCCTCTCAAAACGCCACCATAGACAACAAGAGGATAAATTGCACACGTCTCAGGAGCAAACTTCGTTTGGATGTGTGCGCGCGGAGATCCAAATGGGTTGCTCGTAAGATTTCTTCCCAGCATTATGATATATTATTCACCTTTAAGAGTGCTTCTCAAATGTCTACGAATTCATTCCCATAAATACTAAATTCTGAATGCTATTTCTGTTAGGAAATAGGCTTAAAACTGAAACAGTAGTTTTATGTTAAAGTTTGGATCAGGGCCGGATTTAGGGTGTGGCCGCATGGGCCGCGGCCCATGGCGGCAAATTTAGGAGGCAGCAAATTTTGCAATTTTTTTAAATGCAGGTATAAAAAAAATCGGATTCAGAAAAAAAACTGCAAAGAGGTGAGGCAACAAAATCTTTTATTTCCTAAGAGTGTGTCGTCTTTCGGTGACACAAGGGACAACGCGGCGCAGAGAGCAATGATGACGAGGACGACATGAAATAGAAAGATGCTCTCGACGCGGCGGTCGGCATGTAACACATACCTAGTAGCGCCTACAAAACTGCGTGAATACTTCACGCATTGCGCCAAACACAGTGCAGTCAGCGCGGCGCGGAAGCGAAAGTTTAAATTATTATGATGTTTGTTCTTTCACAATGTTTTCGTTCATTTCTCATAAATGCAAGGCACTGTCCACGCAGAGATAGGTTTACGGAACCTAACTTTCGCGCAAAGCTCCGTGAACTTTTGCTAGTAGTGTTGATAGGGCTTTCACAAAAATGTGTCCAACACGAATAAGCGCGTCTTATGCACCCCTTTCCCTCCGGCACGTTCACTTGATGGTTTTTTATTGATGTCTCAAAACGACTGAGAAGGGGGCGGCACAATACAGGCGGCCCATGGGCGGCAAGTAGGTAAATCCGGCCCTGGTTTGTATCGATAAAAAACCGATGAAGAAACAACAACGGGTACATTGAAATCAGGAAGTGTACATAGCCAACATCTAGAAAGCCTTCAACCTAATAACTGTGTAATTTCAAAATTTTTACGTCTGCTTTATTTTTTCAAAGATAGTCATGAGTGAAGCTAAGATGAGGCTGTGGGGCTTGCTCCCCCCACCAAAAATCTACTCAATTGGCCCTTTTCAATACATTTGAGAGGTTTTGCTGGATTAGTGTGTGATATATTTTTCATCCTTGAAATTTTAATTCGACCTAATCTGTGATGAGAACAGCTCAATATTGCTCTTGAGACGACTCAATCGTTCAAAATGTTCCAAACGAGGCCTCCGGGTCTCCCTTTGAAGATAGGGAACCCCCCCCCGCCCCCGAGTCCCTCCTTTGGGCTAAGGAATTCCCATAGATCCCTCTTGGCGGTGTGTCTTTTAGTGCCCCCGAGCCCCCTTGATAGGGTGCTCCTTTGATACCTCCCCCAAGTTAGGTTCAGGCCAGTATTTGGTTGGGTAAAAGAAGGGTTTGTCGGTTGGTAATGCACATTGGCTAAAGGAAAGCCAAGTTCTTAGAAAGCCCTCGGTGAACTTGTCATTAGTGACTAGATTCTGCCGTCATGATAGACTCTCATGACACTGGCAAAATATCATGTAAAGTGACATGCTGAAATTGCAAATCTCACCCACGTACGATATTAGGGCTCCATTATACTTGCAGATCATCGCCCGAAGCTCATGACTGATATTTAGAGTCACCGACGCACAGTGGATCGAATTAAGGAGAGAGGTCGGACATGAAATTTTTAACAAAAACTAGATGTTTATTTCATGACATATTAAAGTTTGAGGGGTACTTTTCCGGGTAAATTTTATGAAAAAAACTAATGGGGCCATTTTTAAGAACTCCACGTTTTGCAATAATAGATTTATGAGCTTTTAAAGTTTCCAAATTTTGTACGACTTCTCCAATTGATTCGATCCACCGTGCGACGGTTGAAATTATCGACGCCATGACTCATCCGACCTCTCAACATCATCTCTTTTCTTTATTTCAAAGGATTTTTTCAGGTATGTGCTTGAATTAATAGCCGTGTGGTGATCATTACATTACATATGTATTGGCATTTACAACGCTTGAGCTGAGATGTCCATTCCGAAATAAAAATCAGCACAGGGCATTCAATTGGCCCGCGATTTAAGGTATTAGGTTGCAACTTGGTACGGCACACGTTAACAAACATAGACGAGCAAACAAGGCATGTAAACACAGTAAACCTCGGTCAACGACCCTGTCAGACACCAATCTCACGAATCACTTAAAATCTCGAGCTGATTACTCAATTTCATTGAAACCCAATGTTGTAACGGGTTGAAGTTTCGAGTCTATTAATAAAATTGACGCAGAAGTTGAATATCCTCATGCCTTTGTTCATTACCGACAGTATATTAATCATTCGAGTGCTAGAATGGTTGCGATTATACTATAATTTCAAGAATCGGCCCATTTGGAAATAAACAGAATCTTTGCGTATATTCTCAATGGAACAAATAGGGAGAAACAACGAAGTGTGCATCTTCCCCTAAAATTAATTTTCTGTGGTAAAACGCGCGGCATTCCACTTTTTCGAGTTGGGCACTTATTGAAACAAACAATTTATTCGTCAAGCACGAAAGAGGACTCTCTCTGCATGAATCGGGACTATGATTATAATCCGTCGCTTATCTGACACAAGGGCGTAACTACACTCTGTAATGAACCCTATCCTCCATACAATTCAATGCTTTTCCGGGCTCATCTCAATGTGTAGTTACGCCCTTATGTCAGCCAAGCGACGAATCGTTCCGTAAATCTATTCTGGAGCGAGTTGAATGATTTCAAGCTCGGACTGAGGTGATTTGTGTTCACCAGACAAACTCGACTTCATTCCACCATAATCATGGTACGCTCCAGTAGATAAGTATTAAGTATTGTCCGAATGAGCGAATATGTGGCCATGTTGACATTGTGCTGGCTATCTCCACACCGAAACGAGAAGCATACACGCTGCAAAAACAACTAGCTATAGACTCAAGGCGGTTGCAGCTTCTTTGAATAGACGGATTTACATATAATATTGACGTCAGTTGTGAGAATGTTATCAGATATTCTACGATCAATTGAAAGCAAAACGAGAACTATTGCAGTCAGAGTGATGTGCAGAAAATTAGACAACAAGATTCGACTCCACTGGAATTTCTCTTCCGGCGGATTGGAAAGGACTCCTTTCAACAACAAACACCTCTAAAAATTCTTTAATTTTCATTGAAATTCAAAGTTAGCTTCCTCATAGAATTGAAATTGTAATTATTTGTCTTAATCCAACCTTATCAAACTAATTTATTTTGAATAAACTCTACTTAAATTTCACCACTTGGTGGAATTTAACACAGTTCTTGTCCTACTCGTACATTGTGATGATTTGGTTCCATATGATCCCCAGAAAATTTGGTGGCCACTAATGGATTCCCAGTCTAGCAACAAAATGTCTTGTAAAATTTGATTCATTTACCATCAACAATATTTTCCCCCTGGATGAATATTCCTTCAAAATTTCTTTGAAGGAAAAATGTTGACGGGGAATATTGTGCACGATGAGCCTGCTGCAAAGATTTTAAGTGATAAATTTATACTACTATGGGCCAAAAGTGAGAATCAATCCAACGCCCAGACAGAGTCTATAGGAATGTTTAAATGATCGGTCAAAAACGAAGAATAATGTAAAACATGAATGCGTACCTGATAGTCATTGTGTTTGAAAAAAGAACACCAGGACAAGCCAACGAACAGCTAAGCACCCAAATAAGAGCGATGATGACCCAGGATCTCACACGTGACATTCGATGATGAAGTGGCCTCATGATGGCCGTGTATCTGAAACAAAAAATTGAGACTTTCAGTAAAATATGATGATTCTCATTTTGAATAATCATTTATGAAAGTACATTTCCCTCGATATTCAGATTATGAAAAATTTGATTCAACGTATTTTTGGAAGAAATCAAATGACAACTCGGCACGTGAAGATTAAAAAAAAGAAGCAGCTGATTTTAAAATTGAATTTTTTTTACGTGGAGTAGGATAGGCAATGTGATAAATTTTCACTGTTTCATTTCTTGTCTTTTATTGCAATCACTGAAACAAGGAAACGTTAAGAAGCAGTCGTCGTTCTACTGAATATATTAACAAATTACGTCGGATACATATCGAATTGTTATTACCCATCATTTCGGATATTTTGTTGTTTTCAGTTGTAAGGAGGGAAAAGAATACAACCCAATCACAATAAAAAAGAAAGACATTTTATCGTTAAGTCTTATACGCTGTCAAAGTAATATCGCACCCATTTTACGTTACATGTGATAAAAAATTTAAAATTTATTAATACTGGCTCTGTTTACATTTATTAAAAAATCCAGCCTTCCGTAACTCAGAGCGCTGATCATTTAATTTCCTTTCATGCTATTTTAGAAATTGGAAGAGACTCAGCGTTGTGCTCTCACAGCCAGCTGCGACAAGTTTTATTACACTGCACCGATTTGAACTCTTGCAAACAACAAGTTTCGTTTCCTCTCTGTTTGTGTATACTTAGTCCTCAGGGCACTGACCGTTGAAGGAAGTTGTGAAACTTTCGTTTTACTTCATTATTTGGTTTTTCTCGTTTATTGGTTATACGAGAAATCCGTATTTTAAAAGACGGATCCAAATCTGTTGGCGTTGCTTTAACAACTGGCAGAGTGTACAATAAAACATTTGCTAAAACTTTTCATATACACCTTCGGTCATATCAGACTATAGAATCACATATTGGTCTGCGGGCTAATTGTTGAAATTGATAGACAAAATTATGGACAAAAAGGACACGGAGGGATTCTATTGGTGGGAGTGGGTGGCTGTATAATGGAGAAAGAAAGCAACCACACGAGAGACCGGATAGTTAGTCTACCATTTACTCTTTTAGTAAATAAGAGCCACCCATTTCAACCAATAGGATCGCTCCATACTGTTCATGTATTCTTTGTCTTTTGCTTTGTCTATCAATTTCAACAATCACCCCGCTACGGTCTAATTTTTTCTCAACAATCTAAAACTATAGTTTCAATTATTTATTCGCACAATTTCAAGAGAGAAGAAAAAAGTTACTAGGAAAGTTTTTAGTTGTCCTGGGATCAAAGATTATTGCTTCAAGGGAATACCCTAACTCTAAAATTTCACGATACAGGTCTGAGAACTTATTTTGAGAGGAATATTTATTATTTGCTCCGTTCCAGCCACCCACATAATTAGATGTCAAATTAAATTAATATGATAAGCTCTCGGATTTCAAACAAAAGCAGCGAGTAAAAAACAGCAGAAATTTAATCAATTTATAGGAGTTGGGTCTATTAAAGCTATCAAGCAATAAAACAATCTTTCGGGACTGTAGAGGGTTCAATTTAGGAAACTGCTTCTTTCCACGTTCTCACAATGGCGGTGAATCTGATGAGGTTCATCAACTAAAGCTCTTTTTCTTGTCAACCATAAAACCGGGGAGCTCGGAGTTCAAACTCGGCCGAGTGGAAATTGTACGACGCGACGCTCAAGCCATATACTTACTCATTCCTATGGATGACACATGTCCTCTTCGCCTTACATCATTGCCAAAATTTAACGACCGTGATTTAGAATCGGAAAATAACCGGATTCTATAATTATAATTTATGAGCTCCGAGGTCGCAACCGGTGGGTGGTTTTTTTGGAATCTATAGACTAACTTGTGATTTGAACATTTCCGTTTTCGGTTGCTTTCATTGTAGAGAACGAGTACTACGTGTTCATTTGCCTATCAACCACTCCATTTTACCTTAATTCGCCCTTAGGTAGGCTCATATTTTTGGTTTTGTGCTTGTGTTGGCATGGAAGAAAAAACCTTACGGCATGAAAAATTCAGACTTTCAAAATTTGTTTAAAATAAAGTTGAATACTTTATCTCAACGAAAAATTTCATCTTGGGCTCTTTGTAACACTAATAAATGAAAATTACTCATTATTTTGCAATCGACGTATGCTGCGCAAACCACCCTCAAAGGTAACACCTCAAGACTCTACTCTCCGTAGGTCACGGTCGGACCAATATAAAACGCCTTCAAATGCGCGTGATACTGTGCAACACACCAAAGTTTAAATAGTTGTATTCTTAGGTTAGAACCTAACTCAAGTAAATTCCTCAACCAAATAAGGCATGTCAACCTGTTACCTGCTGTATTTCAAGTTACTGTGCATATTTCACGCCCATAATTGCCAGATACTAAAATGTTTAGCCTCAACTGTTTGAATTAAAAGAATTATCATTATTAATGTGGGCTATCTCGGCTCCTTTCCAATCGATTATTGCGAGTCTCTTTGATAGCGGGTATTTTTTGACGGGAGACTCGAATTTTTAAGATGGCGGACGTGGCTTAAACTGCTACTTTGTCTTTACCAACAGTGTTTATCCCTGCAATTAAGATATGTATTAATTTTCAAAAGTTTTTTACCCTCATCTTACATAGACCTTGATATGGGCGTGCTCTTTCACACCGATGTGTTGAAGCTGCATGTTTTTTTTTTTTTTTTTTTTTTTTTTTTTTTTGGCAAATCAACTAACGGGCGTTCTATTTCACAATACACTCCTTTTTTTTCGCTGAAAACTGCTCAACCAGTAGCGAGTAGCACGCATGTACTTGGCACACGCACGCTGGTAGTGAGTTTTCTATAAAAACCCAACGCAACAGTGCTGAAACGGAAAATAAATAAATAAAAAAACGAAAAGGGACCATTCATTTATCGCACGATATTTATCATTGCGTCGACCCGTTGCGCTGATACTGAAATTCCTTCAAGCAAGATTGAGCTGAACCAATAACGCACGTTGGAAATGTAAAATATTACATTCGAAACGTCTGGCTCATAAACTCGATGATTTATACGTAAAGAAACGTACCGCGCTTTCCAATCCTTCATTCGCGCGCAGTTCACAGTCCCCAAAAAGGGTGGGAACATTTATCGGCACCATGAGTCACAAGATAGAATCACTCTCCTCTTCCTCGTCGACGTGATATCCGTTACGAAGCCGGACTGAGGCCATTACTCTAAGAGAAAAAACTACTCTGGAGAAGATATTGAAAGAATATCCCGCTGAAATGATTCAAAGAACGGCTCAGCGCTCCGGGCGCAAAACAGTTTCGGTGTACCCGATCCACATGATGCCGTCGGCCGCCCAAATCCAAGGCTGATGGTAAAATGTGTGTCATTTTTGCCCGCGGGGGAGTAAAAAAGGTCTGTCATTCTCGAACGGTTTGATAGGTTCTTTTATCCTATGAACCATGGTAGGAATTTCCAAAGTTGTCGATTCGCAACGCTCTGCTGCAATATTTTGGCAAATGTGCGAAGGACTGTCTTTAAAATACTGCCGTGCAATGCAAAAACACCGTTAACGCCATTTTATGATTTTTGGAACCAATGAATCATAGCAGAAAAACTCGTGTACCTTCGGACAATGTTTTTACAGAATTTTTTCGCAAATACTTTCAAGAACTGAAGATCTCGATGGAGGCCATTTTTTGTGTCAGAGCAACGTGCAATATATCGCATCGATTTGTTCCATAATTTCAGCAACTTGTCATTTTTCTCAAAATTTGAGATCGCAATTCTGTTGTCAAGAGACTAAAGAATTCACTGACCAATTTTGACTAACAAATTCAACGTATTATAGGCGTGGTTTTTTTAGAGAGAAAATCTGGCACTCGAGTGCAGTTTCGATATCAGTATCGAATGCGATATTTTTCCTCTAAAAAAACCACGCCTTTATTACGTTAAATTTGTTGTCAAAATCGGTGAAAAATTCTTTAGTCTCCTGACAACAGAATTGTGATCGCAAAATCCGAGAAGAATGACGAGTGGCTGAAAGAATGAGCCAATCGATGTGATATATCGCATGCAGTTTTGACACAAAATATGGCGTCCATCGAATCACCGACCATATTTTTTCAATTGCAGGTTAGAAAGCTGAGGGTGGTGGTTTTTTAATTTTTTTCTCGCATTTCTCTACTTATCTTAGTTCAGGAGATACTGAACAGGTAAACTTTCTCTCTGGACGACCAATGAAACATTTACGTCTAAATCAAGTTTTCCTCATAGTTATATCGCTCTTCTATGACGCACAGACTGACAACATTATTCCCGACATATGTATAGATAGAGGCATATAAAAGAGCTCTTTCGGTAGGCTGCATCTATCATCATGACAAGGAATTTCTTACTGGGAGGCGTCTACATATTGGCGAAAAAAATCATGCATCCGGAGAAAGGGTTAGAGGAAATATTCCTATCGGGGGAGGGGGTTTCTTTCCCCCGCTCTATGCCTCAAAAATCACTTTGCTTCGGGCCATCAACATCAAGAGCGCTGCGAGGGACTGGCTG
>NW_017549038.1:5987533-6066432 GCF_001854935.1 Bemisia tabaci | reverse complement strand
CGCTCTGCCCCCCCCCCCTCCCACCGCTTTGCCGAGAAAGGACGTTCTTCCTACTCATTCCTAACCTCCTGAACTTTGAGATTCTACAATGTAGCCGATTTTAATACCATAAGCACCTTCTTCATAACTAAGAAAATTCGACGAATCATAATGTCGCTAACTAGCAGTGACATCAGTACTTTATGGATCAAGGATTACAAAAGACACTTTTTAACACTGAGACATGAAATACCGTGATTAATACATATTTTAGCATTAAGAACCAAATTTTTAATATTAAATTAATGTGATTCGATTTATTTTATTTTTCTTATTTTCCTTTCTCGTATTAAAATGTATTAAATTTGTAACGGTACATCTGATTGGGTTATTAACCCCAGAGAGTTTTATCCGAAGTATATTTTACTCTTTTTGGTCTTATAGAGAAATGAAACATTTTTTCCACATAGATCACTTTTATTTTACTTTATATATTATTATGCATTAGTTTGTTTTCAGTGGCCAATTTGACCTTCAATGGTTTTTTTTTTTTTTTTTTATCAAGGAAGACATTTGAACCTAGTGATTTTGATGTAAAATATTGTCATTAATTTCTGGCATAAAAGTGTACTTCAGACTTTTAAACATGATTCCTCTGCGTTTTTTGAGAAATTTTGATAAGAAAATAGATCCTGTGGTTTTAATTCATCTTGTCCAATGGTCCCTAAATAACGATAATATTTTGGTATGGAAACTTTATGTTTTAGAGTAACACGTCTGCGTTTTTTCAAAGCCATAAAGATTATTCTAGCAACAAAAACTGCAGTCTGTGCACACAAAAATGTAGACAAAATTTTGGCGGCGCACATGTTAAATTAGTGGCTGGCATATTTACATAAAAAAATTGTTACCGACAAATATTTTTAAGTCTTATAAAAGAAGCATCAGCATTTCACTTTAAGTTGTTATTTTTCCTCCCTCTTAATCCAAAAAATGTGAGACTTTTACCCGAGAACGAATTAGGATGCCTTCATTAATGAAAAGAAGGAAAGAATTACTTGACCGCGCGCAGACAAATGTTTTACGTGTTGTCTTAGACGATAAAGCACCATATTTCTAAGTTGAAATTGAGTAATGAAATTGGTTGGTTATAATACTCGATTTCTTTGCCATGCTTTATCGGGTAAAATAATCGATTGGTTGTCGATAAAATATTACAGATATTTTAAACAGCGCCTGACCAAAACCACGAAAAAGGAATTAAATAACATAACCAATCAAATACATAATGCAATCTCAGTCTTGAGTTATCAAAGTAACATTGATTCAGAACAAAATTCCGCAACTGCTGTTTCTATCATGCCTGCATGGTGTCTAAGAGTCGACATGATTAATGATGGGGAATCATGACCTTGATTCCCCTGAAAGGAAAGGATACTTTGAGGAAGTTAGCTTAAAACAAAGCTTTTCCCGTCAATATTGAAACATCTTAGGTTATGACCAACCGCTGGGAAGGAAATAATGTCTTAACTCCTTAGAATGCCGGGATGTGCCCTATGCTCTCAGCAGCGGGCGGACAATCTTTTCCGTCCGATGTTGTAAAACGAGTCGCCAAATTTCCCAGTCATTCACAACGTGCACTTTACTTCTTCAGAAAATTGGCACACCATCGCACATGGCTGGCCAAGACAAGTTTTCCGCGACTGACACGTTAATTAATTGCATGGCGAGTACGGGGGTTTTTCTTTCAGCGCTCCGCCGAGAGAAACACTCCATATGAATCCATTTAACTTAAATGCGGACCCTGTAACATCCCTCATGCGCAAGTAGGTCGCGAGAGCCTGCAAGAAAACCTTTTTAAAGCTCCGTTTTAAAAAATGATGTTTGTTTCAACAGGTGTTTCCGGGAGAGGGAGCAAATAAGCCACCACTTGCTTCCGCGGAGCCCAATTAATATTTTACCATGTAATTCTACCATGAAGTGGATGATAATCCTTGAATGCTCTTTTCCCCTCTTCTCGCGTGTGTTAGATGTGCAATTACTCCGTAATAACATAACCATCTTATCCACGCAAGAAGCACTACATGACGATCATGCATTATGACGCAGCCATGATTCTTGAAGCTTTGTGATTTCGAGAGACTAGAACGCCTTCATTTTTTGTTACAAGCAACCCGGACACCCACTAAGTATAATTTTGTGGATTCGGTTGTGTGTTAAACGTCAATAATGTTCCAATTAAGCGTTGTATCGGCAGAACATCGTCCTGTATGGGGTATTGTGACACATTTTGACCTTAAAACATTTTTACGAAATTTTCTCACACAATTTGGTCACATCGCGATCCGCCCGGGTAAATTCTGGAGTCCAAGTTGATTTCGGGATAGGCCCAAAAACTCGTGAACACTTCGCAATATGCCAAGGTTTCGGCATTTCGACGGTGAAACTACCAAACCACGTATCTCGGTTTGCGACGTCGCAGACTTCCTGTCATACTTTATTTTTTAAATGAAAAACTACTCAACGTCCAGTCTTGAAAATTTCTATGATTTTTCCTCTTTGTGCGGAGAAAATTCTGTGAAAATTTCTAGGAATGATATTGATTTGGTCTACTTCAAAAAAATAAAATGCGAGCGTAGATTTTTAAACACCGCAAACGAGATACGTGGTTTGGTAGTTTCACCGTCGATTTGCCCGTAATCAATACATCCGTTCTACGTATTGAAATCCAAATATCAGTTTCATTTAGATTTCAAAATTCTCTCCCCCTCCCCCTAGAGTAGATCATTGTCTGATGTCCTTCATACAATTAAATTGAGAGGTGCTTTGGAGCCGAGTTAAACTCGGGACAATAAATCGTCTGAAACTTGAGAATGGAGTTGAGCTCGATGCGGGGTATTTGTCTTTAAACAAACAGAGAGGGCTCGAGTCTGTAAATCTCTGTCGCCCGAAGGAAATTAGACGCAACCTCACTCCTTTAACAGGATGCCAGTCTAGGACAAAACACCGCATGAGCCTCCGAATGTTGCCGAATTATCTTAGATGAAAATCTATTTTTCAGGAAATGGATCGTATTCGATATCGGTATGATGTGGATTGCATTATGCAAAAAGGAACCAGGTGCATTGCAATGTTGCTAAGATTGTGCAACTTCTTTTGTCTTAAAAGAAGAACCTGATTATCCACTAACAGTTTCTATTTAACTAGCTAAAAACTGTAAATTTAAGACAAAATTACAATGTAAATTTCATATTTTGTCATGGTTTCAGTAATTTAATTGCAAAGGATGAAAATGCACAATCTTAGCATCATCGCAATTCTTCTGGTTCCTTTTTGCAAAATGCAATCCATGTATCGTTTGGTTCAAAACAATAGAACATAACCTCAAACATAAATTTTAGGATTTCAATTGGAAAAGCTGAAAATGAGAAAATTCCTGACAATTTTACTTTTCATTACCATCAACATTTTCTACTCATATGAATCAAAAATGTATCACAAAAACCCGTTCCCTCAGATTACTCAATTGACTTTTGAGGCTATGTTTACTTGTTGAACCGATGGATATCGATACAACTCACCTGTATAATGTATCGAATATGATCGATAATTTATGAGCCCTTCTCCTTAAAATTTTACTTCAGATTAGAGGGTGATTTCGATTAAATAGCAAATAAAATTCTCTGAATATAAATATCCACAAGCTTGCTCGAAAATGAGTATTTTATCGAAAAAAGTGGCAATATCTGAAAGCTAATACGACGTTCTTTCCTAGCATAGCAGAATGGTGGAGAGGTGAAGTTGGAGCCGCTGCGTCGCGATCATTGCATTTCCTTCCCTCATTGCAACACCACGAAAATGCGTGCCTCTTGGAAGATCATTCAGTACAGCACTTAAAGAGCCTTCTATCCACATTAGGTATGAGCACTTGTTTTTTTTTTTTTCATCATATGAATGACTCATGCCATGAAGTAGACGGCTGGCCTTTTATTTAACGCTAGAATATTTCTCAAATTTTCGAGGTGTCCATAAATCTTAGATAGCAAAAGATTGCTACAGAGCAAATCTGGAAGGGGGGGGGGTGTATGTTTTTTAAAGAACAAAGACATAGATGCACAGGCAGCTCCAAACGGAGATACTAGAAAGAAAACAAGGAAACAGCGGAAACAAGACTAAAATACATAAAAATATACGGAACGTTTTGGTGTCTCACAACACCATTATAAACCGCTAAAAAGTATACACAAAGTAAAAAAGAATTTAAAATCAAAAGAAACCAGCAATGCGTTACATGGTGATAGTAATGGAAGACCCCGTAAATTCCGAATTCCCCGTGACGTTCCGTATATTTGTATGTATTTTAGCCTTGTTTTCGCTGTTTCCTTGTTTTCTTTCTAGTATATTTTTTAAAGTATACATGATGCGAAAAAAGTCCCAAGGCGGCCAAATATGTTTTAAATGGTTGCAATTGTGAAAGTTATGATCCCGAGGAAAGTGAAAATACCTGAAGGGGATGGGCGAGGGGTATCAAAATAATAACCTCCGGCTCCTCTAATATTTAATTCTCAAATAATTTATCTTGTGAAGCATCATTTTAAATGAGAGCATACAAAATATAACCAAAATTTGGCACAGTTTGTCACCGTTTTGAAAAAGATACACTGGGGGAAAAAGTCGCTTGGATCTAGAGTCCATACTCTTCATAATATTGAGAGGAAAAAATACTCTTGATCCAATCCGATTTTTCCTCCAATCGAAGAGCGGAGCTTCTTGATTTAGGCGGATTTCCTTTTGATTCAAGCAAAAAGTCCGATTGAATCAAGAATTTTTTTCTTGTCAATGTTTTTAAGAGTCTGGACTCTAGACCCAAGCGACTTTTTTTCCAGTGTACTAATAGAGTTTTGAAAACAATTAAATCAATCCATCATTTTGAATCGAATTTGATCAGTGGTCTCTCTGATTTAACTCTAAAGTTTCTTCTTTGCCTATTTTTCAGTTAGGGTTTTTTTTTTTTTTTTTTTTTTTTTTTTTTTTTTTTTTTTATGGAGAGAAACTGAATTTTCAATCACCTTGTGTGTTAAAGAGCCCATGCCTATAGTGCCGATGAGCCACATTCAAAAACAAACGCCGATCGCCGCGGAATCGTCATTCATCAAGCATTCATAAGTTGGTCTTCCGAAGAAATTGAAACGATCCTCTCCCTTTCCATACCGTCTACACCCTCTTCAAAGAGGATACTCATCTGAAAAATTCAAAACCCCAAACCGCATTTCCATCAATCTTTATCTTGTATAAGAGCCCTGAATACCACGTTCGCTCGAAACATGACTTGTCGTTTTTGTCTGCTTCTCAAGCGTTTCGCCCCTTTAAAATCATTTTTTCTCTCATTTCACTTTTCGTCAAGACTTCTGTCACACCCACTTTTTAGATGACTTCTGGGTTGCTCGATATCTTCAGTGCGTGCTCATTATTTCTCTTAATGATATCGTTTTTTTTCTTGCCAAAGCGTGCAATAATTTCTTCCTCAATAATCAATTCACCTTTATAATGAAACCATGGCACCAAATTACATAAAGTGATGGTGAAAAATTCTTGTAAATACACACTTCAAAAAAAAACAAAACATGTCTGAACTTTTTAAAAGGCGAGATTCACACATTTTGGCGAAAATGGACGAAATACCGAATTAAAATTGGCACAAAAGTAGTGAATTACTAACCAAGTTGTAAACTTTCACGAGTTGAGATAAATGCTACTGATGTAAATAACGCGTTATAATTAATGACAAATATTCGGAAAATGGTTCATGAATGCATTCATAGTTCTCCGTACTTTATATTCCAATTTTCTACACTAAATCTGTAGCAAGCCACATTAGATTTTAACTTATTGACGTCAGAGTTGCAAAAACTATTTTTTGAAAGAAAAATGGACGTTCGTGGTATATAGAATTTTGTATGAATACTCCTAACCTCTCAAATACACTTTAAAATAAATTAAAGAGAGCTATGAAGGAATGTCGAGCCTTTTTTAACCGAGCGATCTTGATTTAAGCTGGAGCGAAATTAATGGTTGAATTCTGCAAATTGCGAGAAAATACCCTTCCCTCTGGAGGATCGTGTATACTAATGGCGCTCTACAACAACTCGCATTCCAAAACGCGCCTTTTTAATTGAAATAGGAGGACCTGACGCTCATATCTTCACACGTTCACAGCTCTTTTTACCGAGCGGGGCTGTTTTATTTCTTTTGAAACGATGAGAGGCGCACATGGCAGCAATATCGCACTCGAAATATCTACAGCTACAAGTGTTCTTTTTTCACGAGGAGAATAATGCGCTCGGATCCCAATCCTCAACTCCGCTGGCACCGGTTGTACGAAAATGCCCGAGGCATTTAAAGCAGATGCTGATGTTGATGAGACGAGGAAGCAGAAGTATGGGCGCGTTGGTAAACGCAATAAATATCCACATCCCTTCACTTCCGGCTTCCGGCTCGTAATTTAATGACGCGCGTTCCACATATGGCCTAATGTTATCATCGTTAAGAATTTTCGTATCGCTGACTGCGCGGTCTGACATTGGTTAATGCTTCCAAGTGCCTTTAAATGTCGTCCGAGCTTTTTTTCCGAGCAATGACTTCAAAATTATCTTTTTGGCCATGTTGCCGTGCTAAAGAAAAACGCCGTATGAGCACTCGAATGTTGCCACATTTCCTATCAGAAAATATTAGTATTAGACAGGGCCGGATTTAGGGTATGGCCACATGGGCCACGGCCCATGGCGGCAAATGCAATTTTTTTAAATGTATATATAACAAAAATCGGATTCAGAAAAAATTACAAACAAGAAAAGGCGACAACATATCTCATTTCCTGAGAGTATAGTAATTTCTAATTTTGTCGTCTTTCGGTGATACAAAAGAGTGCACACATTTAATTAGTTGAGTTAAGAGAGAAACCAAGCATGTAACTTGGCCTTGAGCGGCGCGGCGCAGAGAGCAATGAAAACGTGGACTTGAGTTGAAAAGGAGAAGCCCTCGGCGCGGCGGTTGACATGTAACAAATATTAGCGCCTACAAGAGTGCATGAATACTTCACGCATTGCGTCAAATACAGCGCGGTCAATGCGGCGCGGCGGCGGAAGTTAAAATTATTAAACCACATTTATGCTTGTTCTTTCATAATTTTTTAGTTCATTTCTCACAAATGAAAGGCCTTGTCCGTACAGAAATAGGTTTACAAAACTGAACTTTCGTGCAAAGTTCTGTGAACTTTTGCTAGTAGTGTTGACAGGGCTTATAAGTATTTACATTATGTATGAGGTGTTTTATCGTCTTAATTTTTCTGAAACATTATTGACCAATATACTTTTAAAATATGATTATTTAAACATAGGTACTGCATGCGATACAACGAATCAATCCGAGAAAATAAAATTACATTAATACTGGCAGGAAAAAATATGCATTTTTTTAGTCCGCACTCTAAAAACTTTGCCTGCAAGCTCTAGGTAATTATACCCACAGCTAAACTTTGCTATGTGAAACATCTGAGCTATTTTTATTCTTACAATTTCCAGTGTGCTAGTTTTGTCTGTTCAATGCGCATTAAGAACATCCTCAAAGCGATTGGATCTAAATTTTATTTCTGTATTACTCTGTAGAGTGTCTTTACTTGAGGGGAATGTTACAGTTGGTAAAAAGTTATATTTTCTATGGGATTTTTATTTCCTTATCGATTTAAAATCTCTTGAAAAAAGAATGTTTTCGGAGGGGCTCTTCGCAGACGGGCCAAAACCAAGTC
The DNA here is from genome assembly GCF_001854935.1 of Bemisia tabaci. NCBI lineage: Eukaryota > Metazoa > Arthropoda > Insecta > Hemiptera > Aleyrodidae > Bemisia > Bemisia tabaci. Next base: position 6,058,649 of record NW_017549038.1, on the reverse strand, counting down.
CGCAAAGAGAGGGGATTACAGAAGAGCAACATTATTGTCATTATTGGATTATTATCATTACTGTGAAATCTTTTTTCGGAGTCTCTTTCAATTTTTGCCCAGTGGCATAGCGTGAATTGCGGTGTATCGATTGTTCTGCCATTATGAAAACAATGGTAAAGAATCGATTATTAAGGTCTTCGCTGCGGACACCCTGTTTATCGATCCTTCTCCATAGGTTTAAATGGCGTAACAATCGATGTATCGCAAAGCACGCCACGCCACTGTTTTTGCCCAACCTACTTTTATGTGAGAAAATGAGGGGACGAAAATAGTTGAGTATTGCAAACTAGTTCGCGTTCCAGTCAAGGATCAGACAGAGGTAAAAATAACATGTGTGGAATAATTCACCGCAAAAACTGACGGTGACCCAGGTATATTTGGTGCAAAATCTGCTTGCGTGATATGCGTCAAAGATGGTTTGAATAATGTATAAAATTATTGGATTCAATAAGGACGCGGACCATTTATGTCGGAACCGCAGCTGGAAAGTTCTGACATGTCGTGAGAGCTGGGAAAAGCTGACACGAGAATGAGCCCGACAAAAGATTGAGACGCAGGAAGCGGAAGAAAACGGGAATCGAGGTGACAGACTCTCGCCTCGAGACGCTCGCTCGATGTGTTCCGCGAAAGTATTTTCAAGACAAGGATTTCTCTAATTTACAAGTCAGGGTAAAACAGCGTGGAAAAACTAAGACCAAAAACTTTAGTGGAAAATCGTGGCTTCCTAGAAACGTGTCTATTTTTTCATCCAGAAGACGCACATATAAATGTCTTGCCAGATCATGAGTGCTGCTTCCCGGCGAAAATCCCAGGTATTTTATGATTACAAACCTCTTAGACAGGAGTTATCGTGGGCTTGCGAAAGTTTTATCTGTTAGAATTTTGATTTTCGAACCACCATATCGACGGTGTAAGTCGGCAATTACGTGCATAACTCGTTTGGGGTGTCTCAAAATCTCCGCCTCTATGTTATTCTTTTAAAGGAGAACAAATTGACATCATTCCTTGAAGTTTTTGCAGAATTTTCTCCGCGCGTAGAAGAAAAATCACGGCAGTTTTAAAAAATTTCCGTTGAGTAGTTCTCCTTTTAAAAAATAAAGTATGACAGGAAGTCTGCGACGTCGCAAACCGAGTTATGTGATTGCCGACTTACACCGTCGATATGCATTTTGATCAATAAATGCCTGTATGGCTTCAATGGTATGTAGCAATCTGTTTTGATTAGGTAAATCTTAAAACCATTTGGATACCCTTTAAAAGTTTTGCTAAATCATTGAAAATTTAAAATGAAAGAAATTCTGAAAGAGGAATTTAGATCAAACTGAAAATAGGTAAATGAAGAAGAAATGATTCTGCGGGATGTTATTGTCATTTCTCAACGTGCGCGCCAAAAATATCATCATGCAATCTTCTATTCGAGCGATGAAAACAAATGAAAATGAAAAAAAAAAAAAAAAAAAAAAAAAAAAAAAAAAAAAAAAAAAACATTGTGATGGAAAGAATTATCGTTGTGAATAGGATTTTTTAAGAATTCTGTGGGAAGGAAAACAAACTATACAACTTTCCACAAGAAGAAGAGACATTAATATTTTTATTACGCTATAGTCACAAAGGCTCGACACCAAATCTTGAAACCAATTTCATTCCGAAGGCCTTTTCATGGCTATGAATAATCTGCCTCAGCCACCTGTCAACCCAGATGTATTTAAAAACAACATTGGCAGCATGTCTCCTGGATTCCTGGATAACGTGCTCCACACAAGATGTGGTAAAAATGAGGGTTTTTTTTTATTCATTTATTTTTTTACCTACATTTTTTTTATTTATCCATCTTGCGAATGAAAATGAAGAGAAGTAGCTGCGTTGTGCATAACATGAGCACGTACTATCAATTTACGCTTGTTTATTTGAGATTCTGTTTCTATGCCACATCGTCCCTGCAATCGACGTGCGGAGTTGATTAGATTGGCGGAATAAATTATTATGGTGAGAGGAAAAAGGCAATTTAACCACACACACACATGCACCTCAAGTCTGCACCTTCAGAGGCGGTGCAGTAAATCTATTACTATCAGCTCGAGCTCTCAAAATTGAAAAGATTTACGAATGCAGTTTCATCAAGTCGACGGATTCAACTGCAATAAACGTCCTCAAAAGAATCTAATTCAACAATGAAGTGTCATGTAAGAATTGACACATTTGGTATCAATCTTATATAACTTGTCATTTTGCTCCAGCATTAGGCGAAACGAACAGCGAAATAATCGATCAGTGCGTGCAATATAATAGTTATAAAGATTCAAATATTGACCAAAAAACGTAATTTTACTCGAGGAGTACAACGATTAATGATGCCATACAATAATATTAAATTAAAAGGTGTAAAGCCCTGGATAGACGATCAAATTCCAAACCAATCCCGATCAAAGTAGACATATTGATGACGGATGGTCACCATCTACCATCAAATTTTGACGGGCCGCATATTTTGTTCAAAGTAAGATCAGAATGGAGTGCCACCATTCATCATTTCCTGCTTCAGGAAACATTTCTGCCAAGTTTTCATTTTAAAGTTAAGCAAATTAATGAGTTTAAGACTGATGACTCCCGACACTTTGATGGTAATTGGTTCGGGAATTTGATCGTCTATCGAGACCTTAATAGTTATGAATTTGTTTGTAAAATTTAAATCATTCAATTTTTTTCCCCAAAACTCAGAATGAACATTTTTCCCTGCGGAAGAAGTAAGCGCAAAAGCTGACACTAAATCTCTGTCAGGTCCTAAGAGGTAAGTCATTTCGTTGGAATTCTCAGGGTCTTTCTCAATCTGCGTTCAAGCCATGGTGCATTAGAGAGTACTAATGCGCCTGTCCTTTATATTTGCTTCTTTATGTCACCGCTGCTTGGGCAGTATAATATAATCCACATCAACCGCGCAACGGGAGATTACGCAAGACCGTTAGAGGCTTAGAAAAGTTCAAGATAAAAAATCTGAAAAGGGGTAAAGTTGACCTCAGCTCGAGAGTAAATTAAGCCTCTTGAACTTATACAAGTTAGTTTCAAGGTGAGATGTATTGAAAGCGTAGAATCTACAATTGATTATTTGTTTGATTGATGTCACTTGCAAAGTGCAGAATCGTGGACTTTAAAATGTTAGGCAAAAATAATCGGAATTCTTCGTGGAAATATTCGTAGGAGAAATCAAGGGTGTCGCGCTTGAAGGGTGGCTTCGATATGGGGAGTGTGGGGGAGAGGGTGGCTTCAACCCTCCACCAAATTACTCCTTAGCCCTTCCAAATAAAACCCCGTGCGTGGAAAGGAGGCATTCAGTGTATATTACTTTGAGACAGCAGAGTCGGACGATATTAAAAACAAAAATGGTTTCATCCGAGGCACTATAAAGAACTTTGCCAAGAAAAAAGTTTCCCAGCCTCACTTAAATTTTCAAATCGTGGTGTTCATAAAGGTCGATACTCCCTTCAATGAACGGCCATTCAGTGGTTTAAAACCTATGGACACTTATTTACGCAGTGCAAAGGGTGGAGAACGCTTATCAACAAATGCAGTGTTGGTTATTGGAAAAGCCGCGTCCAAAAAATATTAGTTTGGATTTGATAATCGATAAATATGTACAAATGGGAACCTGAAATGTTGAATTGATGCATCCAATACTCGTCAAAGAGAACTACCACCGATGTAATCGTGTCATTCTGCTCTGCAATCATTATTACATAAAGTTTGAGACTTTTAACAGTTTAATTTTCTTCTTATTCAATTTTTCAGTTGATGTATCCGACTCAAAAAATATAGCTCCTCTCAGATCTACCTGAACTTAAGCAGACGCGGTTCTCTAGATTGTTTCTTTCATGTGTTTTACTGATGCAGATACCTACAGATGCGTCTAAAAATATAAACCTCACGGGTGGTAGATTCAACCTTAACCCCGAATTCAGACGCAGAGGGCTGATATAAGATGTAAGACGGCACATGGGTTGAAGGTAAAAATAATGATTTCAAATTATTCACGCCGTAAAATGATTGTTCTCGCTTCTTAGTTTACAATTTTTACTCACTGACACAATACCGAGCTTACCAAGTAATAAGTTTAGCAATGACGTAAGTCACAACTCCGATTTACAAGCGAGAGATGATACTTTGGCTGCTGGTGCTTTGATCAACGATTTTCCTTCAATTCGTCGCTTATGCAAAATTACCATCATGGTGTACGAATAGTGGTATCATTATTTGCTACATAATTATGCGAGCGGATTGAAGGCGCTGTGTTTCTCAACGCATTTTGAGCGATTGGAACGCATCAAAAGCGCGAAAATGTTATTAACTAGCTCTGGGAGTGAAAGAAAATGTTTAATGGTTGAGTGTTTAGAGAATTTTTGTTTTGTTTTTAAGTCAGGGTGGTTTTGCATTCAAAACAAAACGTGTTGCCTATGATTCCCTCCTTTTGACTCTCGGACAACAAGTTGTCGAATAGGTCCTTGTGAATTAAAAGAAAAAATCTGATTTTTAAACAAACGTTTCTTCGACTTAGAATGGACCCATGTTGATTTAAAAAAAAAGAAAATATTAAACTCTATCTCAGGCTCAAAAGGAGAAATCAAATACCATAAGTTCCTCTTTGAATAAGACACCATTTTATTTATTGTGTTATTTTAATACGTCCATCGATTTTATTACTTTACATTTGTTTCTAAATGGAGCTTTGGTAAACTGAGTCCGATTTCGGTTATAATCGAATCACTGCCGCAGTCAAATTTTAATCAATTCAAGGTGGTCGTGCAGTAAAAAAAAAAAAAAAAAAAAAAAAAAATTATTATTACCTGTCTACAGTGATGGCAACTAAGGTGAACACAGAGGCGGTAACAGTGACGTTGGCGACAAAATTGTTGACGGAGCAATATAAGGAGCCGAAAGGCCAGTTAGAGAAGATCATGTAAAAAAAGTTGAAGCTGCAATTGAGCAAGGCCATGAGCAAATCCGCAACGGAGAGATTCACTAGGTAGTAATTCGTCACTGTTCGCATCCGTCGATGAGCTGAAACAAACGAAGCAAACACATATCGATCACTGGAAGGCAACTGAGTGAGACACGAATAGAAAAGAAAGTATTTCAAATTTTTATTTTATTTTATTCGTGACATGTTGATTACAAGAGAGACGTAAAATGGACAATGGCCGTATAAAAGCCCATGCTGAATTTGTAAATATTCTGGAATCGTTTTTACGATTATAAACGATTTCAAAGCATGCGACTAATAGAGTGTGCTTCACTGGAGCTTCACCGGGATGAATGCCGATGAAAGTAATGGGAAAGAACGAACGAACCTAAACCATGACATTATTTTCATCGCGAAAAAAAATAATAAAAAATACACCAATACACCATACTGCCGGTAGAATGCCTGCATTTATTCTAAACCACGGGACGGTCAATCTGTAACAAGATTAGGCACCAGCCAAAATTCATCAGATTGAATAATGCATCGCTTGATCTATAAAGTTAGTTAGTTAGTTATTTTGATTAACGACTCCGAATTGACTCTGAATTGAAGCCGTGTGAGATACAGCGTGAAGGAATGGTAAAATCTACTAATTTTGTTTCAGTGCATACTCCTTGTGCCTCAAACCGTACTCTTTTCCAGCGGGAAAGCATGAAACTGGAGTTTATACATTTTTACCTCCTGATTTTGCCCGTTCTGACACTGAACATTTTTTTACTATTCCTGCTCATTTTTATCACCTGTGCGACACTAGCCGCTTACTATGCCGGGCTGTAGACGCGACCTCAACCCTCCCTGTTCCTCGAGCCGTCCCGATGATATAAACGACGCGACGTCCCCGCAGTAATAAGCTCTCGTTACGTTTCCGGCCACAACTGATCCCTCTGTAGTGCCACTACCCTGTCTGAGTCCTCTGTGCTGCCAAGCAGTAATTAGCTATGTTTATGCGAGCCTCTTAACCTAACTTCAATCGAAACCTGAGTTTGAAACCAAGGTTCAAATCACGGCATAAACTATACGGAACTAACGAAATGTAGGTTTCCGAAATTTGTGTTTGAAACCTTATTTTACACTAAAGACTAGGTTTTCGCACTCCGCATAAACGAACCGGAGGTTGAAATTAGTTGAAATTCGACTTCAAGTGCGATTTTCAGGTGCGCGATCGGCAATATGGCGGATTTATTATCATACCGTTCGTAAACAACTGGTGCTTATCCCACGATTTAGCTTTAATTTTGCCAATATTCAACATATTTTACAACCATAATTTTACTATAATTGTTTCTGAAGCACTTTTGCGTGATTCTTTCAGTTATATGTGGCTTATTTAGCATTATTTAGCTAAACGTAGGACGTTATTTTCTAGTGAAGGTGTTTAGTGTCAGATGGAATCCAGGCTTATTACTGCTTTTTCAGATTATTCTTGCAACTCTAATCAACATTTTATGACTACAGAAGCAAAGCAAGCAAAGAGCTTTACAGGCTACAATTGAGTACCTAATAGCCTTATCTACCAGTTCATCATCTGCGGAGAACTTTTTTACCGTATCCACACGATTTGCCTAGGATTTAAAGATAAGGCACCCTGCTTCCCTTTAATTAGTGCACCGAATTTTTTCATTTCAATCTACCGATTAAATCTAAAATCTGATCCAATCAGAGCTGCATAGCTCTTGAATTTGTGTGTTATCCGTGTATCTATTTCCTGGTTGTCCTACTGGAAGTGTGACTCCAGCCACAACCGTGACCTGCTGACTTATTTCTTTGATCCAATCTCTAGTAAATGATGACTCAAATTCTGAAGCCGTCATTTATTGAAACTAGTTCAAAGTTATTGCTCCAAAGTATCGTCACTCTTCTCATACTGATGCAGAAGGAAGGAGATTCTTCGGTGAGTGCTCTGTGATCCAAGATTTTCAATTTGAGATAAGAATAAGGTTTTTAGTGAGGCGTGTAACAATTTTTGGTCGTTGAACCACTTGTCATAATTGAGCTTTGGCGTTAGAGGTGCATCAACTGTGGAAAGTGGCTCTGCCCGTGCAAAAATATCTTGTGACAGCAGTGAATGTTAGTAAATGCGCTTTACAGATAGACTGAGAGCTCCAGATTCCAATCTACCTGAATAATTAAATTCAGAAGGATTTTTGAATTGAGTTCATATCGAATCTCAGTGGGAGAATAATATACAGTGTAAGCGAAAGAATATCAATGGTAAGGTTGGGTTGGTGTCTTAGGTTAGTGAAATGCAATGGCAGGTTCTGAAATCTTGTTTTTCAGTTGCTCTTTACATGAGTCACCTTTGAAAATCAAGTTTAAGAAAAACACACATAGGTATAGGCAAACAGTGGTAGGTAGCTTGCCTATTTTCTTCCTGTCTTGCTCATGGACTCGGAGAGCAGTCGGAAAGAGGGGTGAGAAACAGGATTTCAGCGCGTGTCTCTGGGAATGTGGAAATTCAAAATTTGTGAAGCGTCACCAGTTTGTTGAGATTGTCACCGTCCGTTACCTCAAGAGGATTTAGACGCTTCTGCTTCAGCGATACATTGTTGACCTATCAATATCTGCTTATTTTGATCATATCTTGAAGGAGGAATTCCCATAAGTATATCCCGATTCTTTATTTGTTTCACTACAATAATAGCAGACATACAATCTTTACAACAGCATGGAGTGAAGGTGCGGTGCTTTACTGGATTAGCACTCCTACACTTTCAATGCCCATATCTACCTATTGTAAGATCATTAGAAGCTCAATCAACAACATGATGAATTTCTGCGCCTGCCATAATTATTTTTAACATCACTAAAATTACCTATGGCAACTTTTCTGAACTCAGAATATAAGCTCGAGCATGATTTGGAGGGTTGTTGAGATTAGGTATTCATTCAATTTTAAAGATGAACGTAAAATGATTAAACATATACTGTCATTTTTCCAACTGTTGCTCAGAAAGTCAGTAAAGGCTTTTCTAGTGAAGATGAAGCCTCCGCTTATATATTGTGGAAAAATTGAACATACACAGGATAAAAGAGTAATACCTAATAATTTATTGAATCAATTCATAGTGGAAAAATGAAGTATAGCTTGTGAAAATGGCGCCAACATGAAATTCAAGTTCAATCGAAAATATGCGCATAAACAGCGCCAAAATCGGAAAGTTTGATTTCCCGCGAAAGTCGGGTTACAGCGCCCGCATAAACCCGACGGAGAAAACTTGCATTACAAACTCGGGTTTCGTGAAACCCCGGTTTCGAGCCTCGCATAAACGTAGCTATTGGCTCCGAACACGGGCACCGGTCATTTTATAATGACGTACCTAGTCGCTCTGCAGATCACTCGAGAATGTCAGTAGTATTATTTGAAAGTAGGTTTATTCTGCGAAAAAACTGAAATTAACAAGGGACTTGAGCATGAGTCGAATATTCGTCGTCTACCTGACACAAGGACGTAACTACACTCTGTAATGAGCCCTGTCTTCCATACATTTCAATGCTTTTCCGGGCTCATCTCAATGTGTAGTTACGCCCTTGTGTCAACCAAACAACGTATTGATGATTGGATGGTAACCTGTGTGCATTACAAAAGAAATGCGGAAGCTCAAACATAACTTTTGATTATTTTTCCTTGGAAGCGGTCACCTGTTTTATTTATCCTATTATAGTCTCCCCGCCTACAATCATAATAAAGGTTGATTTTTGAGAGGAAAATAAGCAGTTTTCTAGCTTTGGCTCTCGCCAGTACATTTTTCGTAGACTGATAGTGGCCAAATTTCACATAAAAAAGGGGAACGAGGTTGCATTTGATATCGAGAATTAGCTGGCGGTGAAGCCTAATCCTCAAACCTAGTGATGAACCCGAAGAAAGGTTCCTTAAAAATCTCATTCATGTTGTCTGTAGTTCACAAGCAACCATTCCACATTGAAATGCGTTTTATTTCAACAACCATCAGTAGAAAATGAGAAGAGATATAGCGATTGTACTGCCGTAGTGCACAACCTTTAACACCCCCCCTCCCCACATTATCCGAGGCGTTTGAAATTCCTTCCGTCTTTGAACTTTTTAAAAGAGGGCTTCTCCGGGATTTTGGCTCCCAGTGGCGCGGCATGCTAAGCGACTATAGTGCTAGCGACTTATCGATTGACCTGACATTTAAGCCTGTGGAAAAGGATCGATAAACAGGGTGTTTACAATGAACATCTGAATAATCGATTCTTTACCATAGCTTCAAATGGAGACATTTCGAAAATCGATCATTTACGCCTTGCCACTGCGAAAAAACGCAATAAATTACCACGTAATCTACTCACCCGGTACTTTCAAAGTGTATCGACGATGTTAGTCGGCAATCACATAACTCGTTTGCGGTGTCTGAAAATCTCCGCCTCTATGTTATTTTTTTAAAGGAGAACAAATTTACATCATTCCTTGAAGTTTTTGCAGAATTTTCTTCGCACAGAGAAGAAAAATCACGGCATTTTTAAAGAATTGCCGTTGAGTAGTTTTCCGTTTAAAAAATAAAGTATGACAGGAAGTCTGCGACGTCGCAAACCGAGTTATGCGATTGCCGACTTACACCGTCGATATATCAAATAAAAAACACAAGGTTTAGTGACACGTTGATCCAGGTTTTAGCTCTGTTTATATCCTTAAAGACATGCTCCCGACATCAGAGAAAAATTCTCGATCCACGAGGCCCGCGTTTGGAGTGCTCGCGGAGCCTCCGAGAGTTATTCAGCCGGAGTCAGAGCGAGAGCCGTTCTTGCCACGTGGGACAAAAGGAGAACTCGGCCGCGCGGCGATAATTTTCGAATACTAAGGACACCCATTTCCGTGAAAACAACGGCATTCGTCTCCACCCCTTCCGCTCGTCGTTAAAACCACCGGGCGTGTAATATTGATGACTCCGGAGCTAATTTCGCCCTTTGATACGCGATACGCGCAAGAATTCCCCCGATTATCGGGCAGCAGCACGCGCGGAATCGAGAAATTTCGGGACCCCCCGTCGCACCCCACCCCCGCCTGATTTATCGGCCGGCGATAAAATTTGAGGTCGGATCACGCGCCCGTTCTCGGACCTTGCGAGGGGCCTCCAGACGCCGTTCGAGTCGCGGATGGTCAGGTCTCATGATTGATTTGTTTTCTTCCGTAACTTTTATGCCGGGAGAACTTTCACACTTTTCTCGGTGGCGTGGCGTGCTGTGCGATATATTGATTGATCTGTCATTTAAACCTATGGAAAAGGATCGATAACAGGGTGTTCGCAGCGAACACCTTAATAATCGATTCTTTACCATAGTTGAAAATGAGGAAATATCGATATTCGATCATTCACGCCACGCCACTGACTTTTCCGTCGGAAGGTTAACATCTGAGGGACGCGCGCCTTCCGAAAAACTGAGGCTAAGTTTCGGTTTCACGGGGGATGCCATTCCGGACGGGGGAACTTTACCGATTACGCTCTTGCATGCGCCAAACTAAATGATCCATCGTGCATACGAGAGGCTAGCGCGTCGGTGATAATGCAAGATGAGGAGAGCATAAGGGCATCTTTTTAATTTGAAGTGGCGGTGGAAGGGAAAATTGGGAAACTTTTCTGAATCAATAAATAAAGCATCCAGAGTAAGAGTATGTGTAATTTTCCGACGCATTTCATTTTAGTTTACATAGTTTGACGTCCTTTGCGAACTTTAATTATCAAGTGCAAAAAGAGACAAATATGTTAATTGTTATTCTAGGATAAATCGGAAGTTCTAGGAGTAAAATATTACATATGAAACAAAACATAAGAAGATGATAGATATAAATAGGAAAAGTAATTTTCAAAGAGACTTGAGAGATATTTGATAAAAAAAAAATCGAAAACGTATTAAGGCTCCATAGCAAATAACAGCCCAAAGTAAGCATAATACATACAGAAATCTTAAGTTTAAGCTTAAGTTTACCTAATTACAGACCCAAGTGAACTTTCGGGTAGTGTCAATCAAAATCTTCGTTGCGTTTATGTGCAAACTATGCTATACTGTTTGCAAAAGTATGGTACATGCTGTTATACGTTATGTCTACCTGCTGGGATATTTTATCATACTATTCTCCGTGCATACATACAAAGAATAATTTTCACTCGGTGAAGTGAAAGTTAGGGAAATGAGGTTAAGTCAGGTAACGTTAATTTAATTACGAGGGATTATATGGTTTCCAGTTACTGAGGTTATATACGAGTGGGTGTGGAAAATAATTCGTTACTTAAAATGATGATAGGGTTCTTCTTCGTATTTTTTATTATTTTCTTTTTACATTTGTCTTTCATTCTCCCCTCCTTTTGCTGTCTCATGCTCTAAAATAAGATAATCCATAGGATATTTTGGGTACGGATAAACTCAGCAGATAACCTTATTTTCCCACAAAAAACTATCTGTTGTGCTACTGTTGTGTGCCCCAACATGCCTATATCTATCTATACCAGCCTGGCGCCTGTCTCTCCTTTTCATCCTCTCAACCCCGCGCCAGGCACCTCCCTTGTCCGCGATTCCGCGACCTCGGGAACTCCCGTTAGCCCGGTACCGCCTGGCACGGATGATTCCCTACCTGTTTCTTTCCCGGCTTTCCCTTCATCATGATCATCCCCTTGAACAGCAACCAGGAGACAGTAGACACACTCTGATTTTGGCATCGCTAGGGCCACCACGCCGCGCCGGGATCGCGACCTCCTGACATAGTCACATAGCAGTTAGATTTGTTGTCACCTCACTGTACGCCTATCGACTTATACATAGTTTGTACCCACGATACCTGTAGTTGTCTTTTCGTTCATTCATCATACCCATATTCGGTACCACCACGGTACACCTACGTACACTGGCCCAGCACCAGAACATTACACTACGGAAAAAGCCGCATGAGCATTCGGAATCTCCATCTTCTGTCAAAATATTTCTCTCACAGAGAAGATACAGGTACCTCTCTTTGACATTTTCAAATATTCCAGAATTATGGTGAATAAATTCTGGAAAAATCAAGGAAACATGCATTTATCTCCTAGAAAATTATATTCATAAGTAGAGAGATTTGGCAATGTTTGGATGTTCATACGGCGTTATTCCTTAGGATGGCAATTCTGACATCCGAAAGAAAAGGCTACTTCCTAGAAAAGATACAGATAACTCTCTTTGACATTTTCAAATATTCCAGAATTTATGGTGAATAAAACTCCGGAAAAATCAAAGGAACATGCATTTATCTGCAAGAGAATTCAATTTATAAGTAGAGAGATCTGGCAATGTTTGAATGTTCATACGGCGTTTTTCCGTAGGATTGCAATTCTGACATTTGAAAGAAAAGGCTACTTCCGTGCGTTCCGTGCACCTGGGTCTGACTCGGGATGAACCTTAAATTCCCGCAGGAAGAGCCAATAAGGTAAAGTGAAGCTTCCCGCTCTTGATATGGGCCCCCAACAACTCTACCGTGCTAAAAAAGAACACAGTGTGAACATTCAAGAGTTGCCAAATTTCCCTCGATAAAGCATGTATTTTTGACGATATTTATGCATATTTTTCCTTGAAATTTTCAGATATCTTAGATTAAATTGCGTACAAAATCGTCTGAAAATTTTGGAAAATTATATTCACAATTTTCCCAGTAATTCGGTTTTTTATTGGAGGAAACTTGGCAACGTCTGAAGGCCCATACGACGTTCTTCCTTAGCACGGCAGAACTGCTGATAAAACATACACCCTCCAGGAGGTCGGAACTTCCACCTTAAACGTTATTCCGGCTCAAGTAGTATTGATTCACTTAGCGGTCCGTTAACTCGGGATTTATGATGTTTATTTCTACATTTTTATTACGGACCCAAATCGGGCGCAGCACGAAATGAAGCGTGAAATTGCAGTCTCCTTCTCGGGAGTGAGTGCGAGATGGCGTTTCTCCGCACTTACAGCTTTCAGTGGCGTGGCGTGAATTACGATATATCGATTGTTGTGCCGTTTAAACCTATGGAAAAGGATCGATATACAGGGTGTTCGAAGCGAACACCTTGATAATCGATTCTTTGCCATAGGTTTAAATGGCGCACTTCACGCCACGCTACTGACATCTTCACACTTTTTTATTCAAAAGCTTCGGCTGCGGGTGCGGGGCTGTCTGAGCCCCCGGCAAAGTCGCCGACTTACAGCTGCATTCTGTGCTCTGCGTCGCACAGTGGATCGAGTCAATAAAAGAGGTCGGACAAGATTTTGGAAACTTTAAAAGCTCATAACTCCGTTCATACAGTAATTTGAGATTATAAAATTGGTTCCGTTGGTTTTCTCTTAAAATTTCCTTCTCGAAACACCCCTTAAAATTTAAAATAAGACGATTTAATCATCAAAATTTTCACTTTTATTAAAAAAAATTCACGTCTGACATGTCTGATTGACTCGATCCACTTGTGCGTCGTCCTCGTTGTTGTTGGGGCCGCAACATTTTGAATTCATGAGTTTGTGGAATTTACGGGTGCCAAACGCTCGTCAGCATTGAGACCCCTTTGTTGATATTGACTTGCTGATGTAAAGGCTCACTGCGCTATTGATCGATTATTTTTGAAGTGACGCCACTGAAGTTTGAACAGGCGTCTCATTCACTGGCGAAGACATTAAGGTGAATCTTGAGAGGGAGTGAGCAAAACTCGAGATGTTGAGCAATATTGCCGAAATACTTGTTTCACTTCAAATTTCTTGAAAGAGGATCAATTATCTACGCTTATTAGCAGGCACATTTTGCTGTACATTTTCTGAAAATCTCTTTCGTGACCAGGGCCGGATTTAGGGAGTGGCCACATGGGCCGCGGCCCATGGCGGTAAATTTAGGGGGCGGCAAATTTTGCAAGTTTTTTAAATGTAGGTATAAAAAAAAATCGGATTCAGAAAACAAATTACAAACGAGAAAAGTCGACAGAATCTCTCATTTCCTGAGAATATAGTAATTTCTAATTTAGTCGTCTTTCGGTGCTACAAGAGATAGCACCTTTAAATAGTCGAGTCAAGAGAGAAACAAAACACGCAATTTGGCCTGGAACGGCGCGGCGCGGCGCAGAGAGCAATGATGACGAGAACTTGCGAGATGAAAAGGAGAAGCCCTCGGCGCGGCGGTCGGTATGTAACGCATATTAGCGCCTACAAGACTGCATGCATACTTCGCGCATTACGTCAAACACAGTGCGGTTAGCAGCGGCCGGCGTGAAACGCATAGCGCCTACAAGACTGCATGCATACTTCACGCATTGCGCCAAACGCAGTGCGGACAGCAGCGGCCGGCGTGAATCGCATAGCGCCTGCGAGACTGCATGAATACCTCACGCATTGCGCCAAACACAGTGCGATCAGTGCGGCGCGGCGGCGGAAGTTTAAGTTATTAGACGACATTGATGTTTGGTCTTTCATAATTGTTTCGTTCATTTCTCTTAAATTGAAGGCCTTGTCCACACAGAGGTAGGTTTACGGAACTTAATTTTCGCGCAAAGTTCCGTAAACTTTTACTAGTGTTGACAGGGCTTTCGCAAAAAATGTGTCCAACACGGTTAGACGCGTCTTATGCACCACTCCCCTGGCACGTTCACTTGATGGTTTTTACTGATGTTTCAAAACAAATGAGGAGGGGGCGGCAAATACAGGCGGCCCATGGGCGGCAAGTAGGCGAATCCGGCCCTGTTCGTGACACCTGCATTAAATCTGAATGTGTCCGAAATCGAAAATTCATAATTTGATTTGACTATTTGAATACACGCATCCGAAACACTTTCAGAATGTTTATGAATATTTGTATAAACAGAATTTATAAATATTAGATCAACCTGAATCATTTTATTAATAATTAGTATGTTTTTAAAATGAGCTCGAATATTTTCGGGTTTACAAAATATTTTTTTTGGAAAGGATCAGCTATAATCATAACGCCTTCAGGCACCAAAGATCCATTTTTACTGAATATTTGCAGGGCTCATGTAACCAGCATTTCAACAAAAGTTATTTGATATCTCTAATTATGTTCTAATTATGTTCCGGAGTAATTCACCGCGAAAAAGGCTTTGTACGGAGTCTTTCTAAAAAGGACAGAATCAGACCAAAGCATCGAAGTTTGGAGGAAAGAAAATTCGTGTCCTCACGATGACTTTATTTCATTCAGTTTTCAAATTTATATTTTTCACCGTGTCAGTGGGCTTTAAAAGGGCAACGGGTGTTTTCGAGGTTGAAATATTTATGGTGACCAGCAAAAATCACCATCAAAATTTAAAACGACACTCGTTTTTGACTATTTTCTGGAAATAGTGACTCCCGATCCTGAAAAATCTCGAAGCAACGTCCAGAGAGTATTCCAATTTGAAACGTGAACAACTGTCAAATAATAAACCGAGTAAAATTTTAATAAACTATCGGTACCCTCTCTCTCTCCCTCTCCCTCTCCCTCCTTCTCCCTCCCTCTCCCTCCCCCCCCCCTCTCTCTCTGCAGAGTTAATTACGCAGTTTCCGACTTGGGTCCCGTTCCCCAAAAACATATCCGACTTGGGTCCCGCGGTCAATTAAGGGGATCCGACTTGGGTCCCAATGCATTTATGCCCCAACCTAATTAAGTCCCGCGTCATCGGCATTGAATCAGGAAGTTTGCTAGTTTGGCAACTGTGGAAGCGATGAAATGTCTCACGTCTTATCAGATTCCCAGTCTTTCGGCCGTGTGATGATAGGTGTTGTTTACACACCAAATCAGTGATCAGTAATCAGTCTGACGTAGCGTCTCGCTTCCCCCCTCAAATGTGGGCTCAATTTTCATCAGGTGATGGTAGAACCACAAATGCCTGCGAGGCTTTTCACAGTCACTTATGTTCATTATTTTACGCTTCTCATCCAAATATTTTTACATTAGCAAACGCTTTAGTGAAATTTCAAACGGAAACGTATATAAAATTCAATGATACTTCCCCACCCGTTAAACCTTCTGAACACATGAAGAAGAAAAAATTCATAGATGAAACTATGACCAAGTACTTGATCAAAGAAGTAAATCGTTTTGAATACGTTCGCTTAGTTTCTAAAAAGTTCCTTCCGTCGTAATTGTCTTGTCATTTTTAGATTGTTTTATTTGTACTGACTAGGTCACACAACGTGACCGTTCCTTGTTTCCCTGATTTATAAGAATGAATAGGAACAAATGTATTGTTTTTTCTATAAGTGAAAAATAAAAGATTAAAAAGAAAAAAGATTGTGTTGCTTCTCGGCGATTCCATAGCGAGGCACGGTTGCCAAATTTACTACTATCTTCCTTTAACGTTAGGAGTGACCAAAGTCCGTTGGGACCCAAGTCGATCGGGAGCAAAGTCCACCGGGACCCAAGTCGGTTACCTAATCACCGACACGGGACCACGGGACCCAAGTCGGACGTTGCCGTTAATTACACACTCATGGGGCGGATTTTACGTTATAAACGTTCATATTAATCAAGTGTTTTGGTGGCCGTACGCTCATAGAGGGGAGATACTTTTCCGATCCTTCCAGTTTTTTAAATATGGAGAACAGTTCTTACAAGTTAGGATGTGGATGCCGATATTTCTGGGTCAGTCTCAAATATGGTTTAAATGCGATGGAATGTTTATGAACTATGTGTTTTGATGTCTTGTAATATCATCAAATTTTCCCAAGATTACAAAAAGAACGAGCTTGCAACACGGCCTCATCAAGGGAGCGAGAGGGGTCAAGTCGAGTGAGGCCCTCTCCACGGAGAAAAGAGACTAGTGGCCGCAACCAGGAAAAGGGCTATGTTTACCAACCCGCCTATTTCGTTTCCGTCATAGCTCAACTCCTGTTTGATCCGAACAAAGCGGGTTGGTAAGTACGGCTAACGGTGTCACGGGCGGGCGGGTTGCCTCCTCCGACTACGCGGGTTAGTAAATCTTGCCAAGGATTAAGGGTTTACTCATTACTCGTATTGTTATGTAAGAATTTACGCCTGGTAGGCTTTATTGAATGCCTGGTTTACAGAATGAATCGAGATTGTTCCAGCTCCAATCTGGCGGCACACAAAAACCGGGGCATGTAACAGAAGGTGTTGGAAAAGAGCCCCTTTTCCCCCGAATAAAATGATTAAGCACGATGAAACTCGCCGAAACCGTGAAAAATGAAAAAGATTAATCTCTCGGAGGCTAATCCAGTGTAATTTGGCGATAGAATTTTTTCACCTCTGTCGGGGTTCGATCCTACGACCTACCTAACACTAGCCGAGAATCCTAACCATTAAGCTAAACCGAGCGATAATTACCGCGACGAAAAATCGGCATATAACTTCGATTTTAACGAAAAACTAGAATTTCTGCAACCAACTAAGATTTTTCCGCGACAATGTACAATATATTATGAGATACATACCAATTTACTTGCAATTTTTTCGTAAGGCCTAAATTTCATATACTTTTGTTATTTATTAGGTACTTTCTTTAAATTTATTTTTATTTTACCTAATTAATTACTTTTTTTACTTAATACTTTACTGCTTGCTATTTTTAATTCATCTAGCTCATTTACGCAGGTACTTTATTTTCTTTGTTATTTAATTAAATCTTTAAGAACCCAATGGATAGAGCTTGATCGATTTCTGAACTAACACTTGACTTTCACTAGTTTTCACTGGAAAAGTAAACAGCTTACTGCCGGCTCCAAAAACATGCTCTCGTCATTACATATTACCAATATTAGCTAATCCACACGCCAAATATATAGACGTCAGAATTAATATCTCGAATTTGATTCTCCCACCACACTTTTTAGAAATGCAACCTATTTCATAGTACGCATTACCTTCAAATAAGTGTATGTTGAAAGTTCCAGATTGGTCGTAAAATACAACTTAGTGCTGTCTTTGTCTACCAGATTTCAAGGTAAGCAAACCTGACGTGGTGGACAATGCAACTATTCTGGGTTGGTAAATCTGAGAGCGAAGGAGTTGGGTTTCTGTGACTAGTCGGTATGTCAAGTGGTATCACGGTCCCAGTTAGGAGCACTAGATCATCATTTACCAACTCGTGTTAGCATAGGCCGCTAACTCAGTGAGTGATAGTTTCTAATTTTTCTGTTGCGTGAAACTAAATCCTGTTTTACCAACCACGAATAGTCACAGCCACTAATCTTTTTTCTCCGTGCATTGGCTGTAATTTAGTTTGTCAGCCCCTTTTTGATAATTTTGATAAAATTAGTTGCAGCTCCCATTCATCTTCTTTGATGTAAATGCTATTTTGAAAGAGCATTTACGGAGAGGCGAGGAGAAAACAGTGTGCAACGAAAAAGCCGAGGAGTAGGTATGATTCCGCCCCGCTCTCAGCGCGGTTTTGACAGTGAGCAAATTGGAATTTTTCAACTAATCCCCGCCCCCGCTGTTTATCACGGGATTAATCATGACGCAAAATGAGATCCTGCGCGGACCGTAGTCGCTTTGACGTCACTCGAAAGTTGCGAACGATAAATGCAACGAAGCGCGAGAGGTCTAACTATGAAAAATACGCGAGCGCCTGGAAGTGGCGACAGAACTTGGCGTGGAAAACGCGGCGATGCGAGTAAATTTAACGCCGTAAAGTTGGATGCATCTAATTTTTTGCTCGTGCTCCTGACGTGATCCTCTCGGTGCCTGCCCTTGCCGTCGCCAGACAGATCAACACGTTTTGAAATTGTGCCTTCCGACTCCCGTAATTAATAATGAGTCAATTGTTAGTGCTTCAGTCTATCTTAGTTTTTCAGAATTTTTACTGAAAAACATCTTCCCTCCCCCGCATGCATTGAGGGGAAAACCACGTAGGTCCGACTAGAGTCCCTTTATACTGAGAGTCAAGACAATCTGAATCCATTTCTGATTGGTTACCGTATTTTAGGCCTCGACAGTGTCACAAACGGGGATAGAGATTACATTTTTGACGATTGCAAAGATTATAATCTGGAACGGACCGAGGAATCACGGGTTCGGCAAGAAACAAACGGAATGAGAGAAGGAGCGGAGAAAGCAATTTGAGAATGGGCCACTCAAAGATTACCGCGAAAAACGTTCAATTTGTGTAATCTTTATTGCCGGTTGTAACTCTGTGAGGGGGTGTTGTCTTGACCCTCAGTATAAAGGGACTCTAGGTCCGACCATCTACCTAAGGATTTTACCTCTGTGCATAAAATTTGCATTTGGGTTAAATGCTCTTTCAGATAATACGCACTGTTCAAACTATGGCACAGTGTAACATTTTTAGCAGATTCTATTTTGAACTAAACTAAAGGGGTACGCCCCCTGACCACTTTTCGATCCAGCCCTTGAAGTACTTCGCGCCCCTTCGGGTCTTTATACGTTACGCGTTACTCACATGATTTAGTATTATATGGATTACATCTGCAATAAGGAACTTTTATCTCTGGCCCTCCCATAAAAGCACATTCTTGCATAGGTAAACAAATGGCATATATGTTGTTTCTAAAATGGGCCTGAAATAGTAGTTGTGCCTATAAGTGTTTTTTGACTTGTGCCATAGCTCCATAATGGGGCTTTCATGTACGTAAAAATAAATAAATAATTCCTTATTGCAAAATGTAATCCATATAGAGTATGCTATGAGGCGAAACAAAAATCTATGTCTAACAGCAACCAGATTTCACATATTTGAAAGGAGAAGTTTAATAGAGTAAGAATGCTTCAATTAAGTGAACTTAGCTGAAACAATAATCCGCCCAAAATAATGCATCTTGTTTAAAATAAAACGTCCCCTAAACGTCAAAAACATGAGATAGTCTCAATAAATTTACGTCTCTGGTTACAAAATAAGCAGTCGTGGATTAATTATAGTATCTTTATTTGACTAAGCAGCAATTTGAAGATCAAATGGGCTCGGTGGGGGTCAAAATTGGCTTTCCACTCCCGTTTCCGTAAATCTGGGACACCATTGAAAGAAAAGTTTTTATTTTTAAAGGCCCGGAGTAAATGGCGGTGCATAACCGGGCAAAACTCACGCCTTTTTAAAATTAAGACAGATTGAAATAGGTAGCAAGCAAGAGGAGGGGCCGAAGTTCGGGCAACAAATACAGATTACATCTATTCGCCGAGAAAAATTCCAGTGTTTTGGCTTTCTTCCATTCAAGTTGGGTTCTCTCAAACTACCCTGCGCGGAAGTTGAAACGTACGATAATTTTACTTCCCCGTAGGAGAATGGTGCCAATTGCTGAGTACGTAAACAAAGTTTCAACCTCTCTGGGGAAAGTTCCGACGGAGACAAATATTTTCGAGTAAAATCAGCTGAGAACGTGACATTAAGATGAATGATCTCAAACATACAAAAATCATACAGATCGAATGGATTAAGTTATCGATCAAAATGAGATATTTTGTGGACTATCGCACACGCTATGAAATAGTTTTAAAAATGTTCCAAATTTAGACTATTATGACTATCATGTATTAGACTATCACGGTGTCTAAGTTTTATAGACTTACCCATAATGAATAGCTTTTAACACCAAAATATAGTGATTTCGCGTCGCTATGCGTGTATTAGACTATATTTCTATTTTCACGTCCAGTACGGTAACTCCAAAATGTTGCTCAGTGTCTCTACTAAAGGGATCGTTGTTGAAATTCAGATGAGCGAAATATGGTATAGACCCAGAAATTGGGAAATAGATATCTCCATTTTTGGCCTCAATTTAGATGAGCACCTTAGTCCCCGATCCCTGATAAGGAATCAACTTATACTAAAGGACTGGACTTTAGCATGACTTTTAATCTCGGATTTAGAACAACAGCAGCACTCTTTATTTTGTAACATTCAAGCTCTGATTTTCTTGTAATGTCTGATTTTTTCCCCTCATTCCGATCTTACTTGAATTACTCACTATTTTTCGAAGAGACACGCGAATGGTGCGAAAAACTTTAATAAATTAAAATATTTAATTCGCCCTTTGCTACGATATTAGTGTCTATTGAACGCAAGTGAGATGCACCGAAGACACAAACCAAAGTTTTTTCGGAGCCAACCAGAATGTGGAGGCGAATCCCTCGGTTTCATTACTCACGTGTTGACAGGAGCAGGAATGATTAATTGGAAACTTGAAGTCCTCAACCCAGCTGCACTTGTGACGTGGCACGACACGACAGTTGAATGCAAAATTAAACGCCACGAAGGGGTAAAAGGTTCGCCCGCGGAGCGGCATGCAATTTTGGATGTTACGTTGATTCGCTACAGAAATAGTTGTTTGGAAGTTTTCGAGACGGGAAGTTACGTCTGTCACATGATTAGTTCTCAGGTCTCGAAAAAGTTCCCCCGCCCTGCCCTCGTTGGAAATGAAGGAGGTGTTGCAGAGCACTGATGCCGTTTTCAGATAAACAACTGGCTGAAATACGTTATTTTTAAGAATATTCATGAAAATTTCGACCACTTGGCAACGTTTTACTGAGTGCATCTCGGACTGCAGCGCGCGACTTCGTCATTCGGCATTTCGTCGCTCCTCTGACGTAAGGGCGTATCTCGAGTTCGACATGAGCCCTGGAGAGTATGGAGTTATATGGACAACAGGGTTCACGTGGAAATCGAGGTACGCCCGTACGTCCGAGGGACGACGATTTCAGCGTAGATAGGTCACAGTTCGTAAGGCGCTTAAAGGAACACCATCTACTTCTTACTCACACATCGGGGTCCGTTGCGAAAATGCTAAATCTTTCCTGCACCTCTTATCCGTGGTAAGAACCAGAGAAAATAAACACTCTCCTGAAAAGATTGTATCGGGACTCCTTTCCTGAAAACGCGACGAATAAATACAGACGTATCAAATGTTGCCGTTCATTACTGGCTATACGTCTTCGCCAGCGCATTTAATGCAGGGAACGGACAACTTTTTTAACCAAACTGAAAAACAATAGAAATAAAAGATTAATTACTTTTGCGCAAAACTGTTGCCAGGATTTTAGAATGAATATCGTGATAAATTAGGTGTGGCGAGTTTATCGCGTTGGCAACTTTATATCCAGCGTTGCAATCCGCACCGCGCATAGTTTTTACTTCCGAAATTTTGTCGACATTTTTTAAACTTTATATGTTCCGAAAATTGTTTAAGTCGTAATGTTTATAAATTTTCCGCTTAATTTGATCAAATATTCTAATGGTACTTCCTCTGTGTAACGACGAAATGCAAACTAAATGACGTGACCTATTCCTTTACCACAAATGAATAATTGAAGGTGTTTCTGGCTTTTTAACAGCAACACTTGGAATACTTGGATACAATTATTCGAACTCAAAGGATGTCCGTGTTGCATGCACAAAAAACTGCAGGCGCTCTGGATTTCATGACCAGCATGCACGCCTGGCTGCGTTGCGCTTATATATTGTGTGCTCTGATAATCAACTGATAACGAGAAGCGAAGCAGACCAGTGTCACCTTGAACTAGGTGTGTTACATTTTCAAGTAAGTAGCCAAACTCATTATCAATTCTTTGGTTAGCACCGAGATATTAACCCGGTCTCCTAGTTATTAACTACGAGGAAAATTGTGGTCCTGATAGTGCCTCATGTGACACGGAGTTACTTGACCCTAAATCACGTTACACAATAATCATCCAGAAATCTGTGGTGGAAGACACCGTTATATGCTTACATTTGGTAATAGGACGTAAATGATCGAGTTGAACAGTTGTGAGAGGTGAAGAGTTGTGCTCTCATACAAAGATTAAGTACAGAATGCAAAATAAGGAATATGCGAACAAGATTTATTTCTCATTTTTCATCTTACGCTCTGTTTTTTTTTTATAGATTCAATTCTTTGAACACTTCGCGAGTATGTGAATGGAGTGAGAAGCTGCAAGGTATTTAACGTGCTATAAATCTTTGGAGAAAATGGGTACATTTTTACCGCTTTGAGCACTTTCCATGATGAAAGTCATTAATAATGTATTTCACGAAAATTGTTTGCTTATTCACTCTGGAGGTGATGCCTCTCTTCCAGTTTGCTCCCCACTTCCCATTTTTGCCCTTTATCTTTTCCCCTCTTTTTTCCCAAACGATCGTTAAAAATTGATGGGTCACATTTTATGCGTACTTTATTTTGCCTTTAATTGTACAATTCTTGAAAATTTTAATGAACCTACATCACCTGATCGCACATTTTTCACCTATACTCACTCATATTACAATAATTATTTTAGCAAGGAGATGAATTTGACCGGAAAATGAAAGTCTTACATTAAATAATAACGGAGATCACAATTAATTGTTTGAATGGAGAATTTTCAGGTGTCTAAAATTTGATGAAATTCGTGTTTAAGGGGGAAACTTCCGAGTGAACTGCACACCAAGATACCTTTGGTTTGTAAATCGAAAAATTATTGGAGGAAACATGACAAAGTAACCTAATTTGCATAAATATAAGTGTTTAAATGGGAAATGCCGCCAGATGACGTCATTACACAGAAAAAAATAGATGGTGCTGACGACAGAACCTCCTGTTCACACGGCTCCCGCAGTTTCTTTGTTACACTTACAGAATTTTTCTGTTGTGAGGACAGAACTTCGGTCGTGAGAACAGAGTATTCTGTCCTCATAACGGAAGCTTCAGTGACTGTAACAAAGAAACTGCGGGAGCCGTGTGAACAAAAGGTTTTGTCGTCAGCACCATCTATTTTTTTCTGTGTAGGTGGTGCATTTACATACAATTTTAAATCTATTTTTATCTTCTTTCCAATATCAGAAAAAAAATTATGAAAAATACTGTCAAATCAGCCTTTCAAGTACTCTCACACGAAGCGATAAAAAATGTGCACGTAAATCCTCTATTTTAAAATTTTTTTAAAAGACATCATGATACCCCCCTCCCCTCTCTTTGCAATCTTTTTACACTCTTTGTGATGGTTTTAGTAGAAATTCTAACGGATCTACCGAGCATTTATTCAGGCAGGCAAATATTTTCATTTAGCTCTTGTACAATTGGACATATTTATGCGAAAAGGAGATATGTGCAAGTGGAAAGATGGGGTGTGCTCGTTAGTGGTCGGGCCATAAGAATGAATGGGGAATATAAAGCGCCAGTGACGTCAGCGGCAATGAAGGAGACCACGCACGAGCCGGGGATCATCGTCGGGGCGCTGTAACTCATGAGCCCTGTCCACAACGCTCTCTTGCCATGCCCGCGGCTCATGAGTTAGCATATTTTGGCGTTTAGCTCCTTTTGATTTAATGTCAAATCCCGCTTCTCAATTTTCTCAAAAGGAGCTATATCCACTTTTACATTGTTTCTTATGACCCAACTAACGAGCACACCCCATCTTTCCACTTGCACATATCTCCTTTTAGCATAAATACGTCCAATTTCAACTGTTCTCAACTAAGAATCGAACAGTTTAGCACTCACACTCTTCATAACAACATCACCATCACATACAATGATTACAGAGAAAATAGATAGGAATTCAATTGCAGTAAATGAAAAGTATTTTTGACAAGAGGAGCTGCACCATCTAATAGAAAGTGGCTTCATAAAAAATCAACCTTTCTCAATGTGAGTCATTATCCACTATCTCCTCCACGAAGATAAACCTGGTAAGAATAACGAGACAAGCAATGGAATTTTAAACACCCTCCTTAAAAGTTAAATATCCCCCTCTCAAAACGATTCGTTAAAATAACTCTACACTCCGCCCTAAAGAGAAAATGGCCTCGTATTAAAATAAAGCCTCAGAGTACTGCCGTGCTAACGAAAAACGCCGTATCAACCCTCAGGCGTTGCCAAATTTTCTTCCATAAAATACGAATTTACTGGGAAAAGTTGTTAATCTTCTTCCTTCAATTTTTCAGACAATTCTGTTTGCAATTCAATCTAAAATATCCGAAAATTACGAGGGAAAATATGCATAAATTCCGTCATAATACCTGTTTAATCCGGGGAAATTTGACAACTCTCGAATGTTCATACGGCATTTTTCCTTAGCACGGCAAAGTAGCAGAGAAACGTTACGATACCCCCCCCCCCCCCCCCNGCCCCTATTTCCCCCGTTTAATTGCATCGTATTAATTCACCGCCATTGACGTCCAGTGGCATGGCATGCTTTGCGATACATCGATTATAATCAGCCATTTAAACTTATGGAAAAGAATCGATAAACAGTGTGTTCGTAACGAACACTTTGATAATCGATTCTTTACTATAGCTTCAAATTGGGAAATATCGATAATCGATTGTTCACGCCACGCCACTGCTGACGCCCGAAAGAAAAGTCATCGCGAACGTGTACGCAGTTATCCGAGCTGAACTCGAGCGTCTGTCCACTCCGCATCAGTGCCGTACCAAGCAAAAACGTCGTATGAACATCCGAAGGTTGCCGAATTTCCTCTCAGAAAATAGTTATTTTTGAAGAAAGACGTGAGTATTTTTCCTTGAAATTTTCAGGAACCTCAGGTGAAATTGCGAACAAAATTATAAGGAAAATCGGAGGAAAAATATGTATAAATTTTCCCGAAAATTCGTGATTTACCAAAGGAAAATTGGCAACACCTGAAGTTTCATGCGGCGTTTTCCCTTACGGCAGATCAGCCGCTGGTCTTAAGCAGGAGGAGAAGCACGTCCGGGAGTATCAAAATCAACGCTAACTTAAATTTATGGCGTTCCGTCCTCCGCGGTTCGCGGGAGGACCTCCGAGAGTTATGACTTGGTTTTTAGCCAAGAACGTCTTCTTCATTCGTTCCGCCGAGCTCGTTTTCACTTTGAATTTTCCCGACCGCGTTTCTTTCGCGACACGCCGAACCTCTGCTCCGAATCAACAATGCAGAAAGGACGCCACCCGATGCGACTCGGTGTTTCAGGAGGGGCTTTAAACAAATGAACCGCATTTAGCAGAAAGGAACCAAGCCACATTAGAGTCCCTTTATACTGAGAGTCAAGACAACACCCCTCATGGAGTCACAAACGGGAATAAAGATTACAGAAATTGAACGTTTTTCGTAATCTTTGATTGGCCCATTCTCGAATTCCTTTCTTCGTTCCTTCCCTCATTCCGTTTGTTCCTTGCCGAACCCGTAATTCCCCGGTCCATTCCAGATTATAATCTTTGCAATCGGTGAAACTGTAATCTTTATTCCCGTTTGTGACACTGTGAAGGCCTGAAATACGGGAACCAATCAGAAATGGATTCACATTGTCTTGACTCTCGGGACTCTAGCCACATCAGCTATTGCCAAATTTAACTGGGCAATGGAGATGTTGCATGTGTGCAGAATTTGCGATTTGACTGTTGATTCTTATGTAAAAGTTCGCGAGAAACACGATGGTGCCACTGGTGTCTCTCTGAAATCTACTCCCAAGCTCAAAAAAAGCTCTCAAGTTGAGGCCAAAACGGAGGGGATATCCCACGTTATCCTGAGAGTCCACGTCTACATCAGGACAAACTCTCCATGCGAAGATAGGGAGCAAATGCATTGACAGGGCTGCCACCTTATTTAAGGACTCTAAATCTGAAAACACGGCAACCCCGCTAATGCATTTGCTCCTTATATTCGTATGGAGGGTTTGTCTTGATGTAGAGGTGGTCTCTTGGGATAGCGTGGGATATCTTCTCCATATTGGCCTCAACTTGAGAGCTTTTTTTGAGCTTGGGAGTTGATTTCAGAGAAAATCAGTGGTACCATCGTGTTTCTCGCGAACTTTTACATGAGAATCAACAAAACGAATCAGCAAATTCCTCACACATGCAACATCTCCATTCTATTTTTTGCAAGAGAACGTTTGTGCGGATGCCCTTGAAAATTTTAATGAATTTGCTTCGTACAATGCAGAAAATTCATTCAAATTTGCAAAAAAATCCGTTTTCATGTAAAAAAATTAAATTGCTCAGTTAAATTTGGCAATAGCTGGTGTGGCTTGGTTCCTTTCTGCTTAACTCGGTCCAAATGCTGTCGGTGGATCAACCATTTTCAAAGATAAGTTGCTTCGCGTGCCCTTCCCAAGCATTTTCGTAAATCCGATTTAATTTGTTGTAAGCCGCCACTGATTTTTATCTGTAATAAGTTACCATGCATATACCTTATCGAAATCTATTATTAAGTGAGAAATAATTATTTTCTATTTTGGTGTGAATTATTTTGAAAAATTATTAATGAGACACTGAAATGATAACTTCAAAGAATCTCCAAATATTCAGGGGATATTTGAGGGGCTCGGAGGACAAGGTGAATGACTGCATTTTTTGCTAGTTCAAGAAATACGTGTTTAAAGTTTCAAAATTTCATGGAGCCTTATGGCGGGAAGGAAGTTTAAACTCACATTTTGATGCCTTAATGTTGGACTTTGGTGTTGAATTTTTTACAGAATATAATTTCAAACTAGTTTTAGTTGAGCTCATGAATGCACTTTTATGCGCCTTGTTCTCTAAGATCCTCATTTCACTTTATGTGGTAGTTTTTTTTCTGTAAAATTTTAATTACCCATCTCCTACTAATCATATATCATCTCAAATAGTCGTATATACATTTTTTTCTTTAAAAAAAAAAAAAAATGGATCAAAGTTGAACATATTTCCACTGTTTTTTGTCGCATTCATGAGTAATTTCATAACATTGATGCAGCCTATGGGAAAAGGGTGCCGTTCAGCAACATTATGCGATTTGCTCCAAATCTCAATCGTCAACATTCACTCTTTTCACCCTAATCAGACTAAATTTATTCATGAAAACACATGAGGCTTTCCCCAAATACAGGTACTCCTTCCGATGAAGTGTTTACACAGTCTAGTCCCGAGAACCGTCAAAGCTTGACGCTACTCTAAAGTTAGTGAATCTATCCGCATTCCGCTAAATAACATTCGTGACTTGTTTGTCACTTTGACCTTTTTCCTCTGATACCTACTTCCGTAATTTACTTCGACTCCCAGACAATCAAGGAAACACGTAGACCATTAGTTCCAGGCATTAGAAATTGCGAGGATTTCGCTCACAAAATCGAGACTTCTGGCGCGGCTTCGCTAAAACTGCTCATAAATAATTCATGCCTACTTGCGTTGAAAATAAAGGTCTAACAGTGCTGGATGACGAAAACAAGTTAACGCTCCTCGAGGTGGCAAAAAAAGGAAAGTTGCTGTCGAGGAATGATACATTCCGAAGGGAAAGTTACGAACAAAAATTACCAGCGCACTTGAAGAATTTTTTTGCGAAATCCAGGTAAATGATGAAAGCACCATGTTACAAATTAATAATCCACCTATTTTTTACGGTATGCAATAAGTATTACTTGTTCATATTTTATGAAACTGTTCATATTTTATGAAATTGAAACATTTACTTGTCATACAGTCACCACTGGCAAAAGCTTTAATTTGATTTCTCCATTTTTCGCATTGCACAGAATCCGTTATTGGCATGTTGAAATTCACAGAAAGTATCGACGCATTATGAAACTTCGTTTGCGGCAAGGAAATACAATATTAGAGGAAATTAGGCACTGTAAAAATACTAGTAGGCTGATTCTCGTTAAATTCATCCACTTGTAATACACGGTCATTTATTTTCACGCAGTGACAGTATGTTGAGCCTGCAAAGTTGAGGGTGATTTCCCAGAACTACACAAATGGTCGAGAATCGAGTATAGGCAAAGTGGATTGCCAGTAAATTGAAAGCCCTTGGATAGGAATTGGTTCTTCCTGGACCTGCTCCGTCTGTTATAATCCTTTTCCCTCTCTCGAAGGAATGCTCCTTTCATCTCATTTCAATCCGTCTTGTCTGTCATTGAATTCAAGTACGTCATCGAAAGTGCGCCTATCTCTCGACACCATCCGATAATCGATGTAAAGTTCAAGCATCAATATTCCCAAGCTCCCGCGATCAAATCGTGACATATCGATCCATCGCGTTTGTTTGAAGTCGCACATTTAAATTACTCACCAGACTAAAAGCTCTTCTACTTTAAGAAGCAGATTCGGCACAAAAGCAGAGGATAACGAAATCAGTGATGCCACGTTGAACAAAAATGTTGATACAAGGTTTCTCTCTGGGAAAAATTTTCTCCCTTCACATCTCCAAAGAAATAAAATAAGAATTAAAAGAACAGAATAATAAATAATAGAAAAATACTTTCTATTTTGACAAAACGATTGTGTTGCTAGAGCACAAGTAGTGGCGAAGCCAGACATTTTTCATAAATAGGGGGAAGAATCCTAGGTCAAAAATGTCTCATAAGTGAGGGACCAGATCCTCTGGATCTTTACGCCACTGTCCACTCGTAGAAACATTTGGATCACATTTTGCAATTAGGAACTACAATTTATGCCTCATTTTAAAAACTACACGTGTGCCAGTAGTTCTCCTATGCAGATAGGTGCTCTTATCTATGAGCCAGAAATTGTGATTCCTTATTGTAAAATGTATTCCATTTAAGAGACGTGTGTATATGGAAAAGCGTTCATTTACTCCTTCGGAAAATATGCGGATCTTACAAGTAAGAAATAAAAATAATACTGATAAACCCAGCTTGAATTTGATAATATCCCTCCCCCATATCTATGTAGGAATGTTCTTGTGAATTATCTTCAGAAAATAAGCTAAACCGATGTTTATCTTACGCAGTCGGCCTCCTATGGTGTAGTGGTTATACAGGGTGAGCGAAAAGTCCCCGACCCCCCCTCTAACTTTTGAACGAATTGAGCTAGGGAAATGAAACTTTGGGGATGTTCCTATCTCAAAGGGGACCATCTTTTGGGGGGGTCAAAATTTTGGTCCCCCCCTCAGGGGGGGACGGGGGCCCCCCAACTTTTTTTTTTCAAATGGCAACCCCTATCTTGTGATACCTCATTCGAAAGAGCATTAAAAACTAAGAATTTTGGCGCAAACCGCAGATCAATATCTTAATTTTTGGCTGAGTTATGATAGGTCAAAGGTCAACTTTGACCTATTTTCAAAAAATCATAACTCCGGGTCAAATTATCGTAAAGGAAAAAATAAAACGGGAAAATTTACCAAATTGTGTCCGCTTTTAAGTAAAAATTGCAAAAATCACTTCGATTTAATTTTAAGGGGGGGCTCGGACCCCCAAATACGTCAATTCAAAGGTCATTCAATTTTCCCGCGAAATAAGCCAATTTCCCCTGGATTTGCCTCCACATTATCTCAGTAAGGTCAAAATCAGTTCAACATTACGTTGGCAAGTCCCCAAATTTCGGGAAAAGTTAAAAAAAATGATATTTAAGGTAATTAAATTTGACCGTTTAAATATCATTTTTTTTAACTTTTCCCGAAATTTGGGGACTTGCCAACGTAATGTTGAACTGATTTTGACCTTACTGAGATAATGTGGAGGCAAATCCAGGGGAAATTGGCTTATTTCGCGGGAAAATTGAATGACCTTTGAATTGACGTATTTGGGGGTCCGAGCCCCCCCTTAAAATTAAATCGAAGTGATTTTTGCAATTTTTACTTAAAAGCGGACACAATTTGGTAAATTTTCCCGTTTTATTTTTTCCTTTACGATAATTTGACCCGGAGTTATGATTTTTTGAAAATAGGTCAAAGTTGACCTTTGACCTATCATAACTCAGCCAAAAATTAAGATATTGATCTGCGGTTTGCGCCAAAATTCTTAGTTTTTAATGTTCTTTCGAATGAGGTATCACAAGATAGGGGTTGCCATTTGAAAAAAAAAAGTTGGGGGGCCCCCGTCCCCCCCTGAGGGGGGGACCAAAATTTTGACCCCCCCAAAAGATGGTCCCCTTTGAGATAGGAACATCCCCAAAGTTTCATTTCCCTAGCTCAATTCGTTCAAAAGTTAGAGGGGGGGTCGGGGACTTTTCGCTCACCCTGTATATGTAGCGCTAGATCTATGATCGGGATCGGGTTCGATTCCCGGTCAGGCGACCCGAGTTTGATGGTCTCAAACAATAGTTGCCCAACAAACGGTGGTCAATTTAAACAAATGGTGGTCTCAAACAAGGACTGGTTGTTAGGAACGGAGGGGGGACGGGACTGAGGCGCAGGATTAGCCCTTGCGAGCTACTTAAAATAGTAAAAAAAAAAAAAAAAAAAAGGTTGAGAATTTGTAAAGCAGCAATCGTCCATATTTTTTCTCATACTTAAGTGAAATACGTAGTAATACAGAAACACTGTAGCGTCTAGGACTCGATTTCTCGGAATTTGTCAGGGCGTTATGAATATTTATGAAAACAGTCGCATATTATCCGTTTATCAAATTTTCGTTTTTTTCCGCTCCGTTCCCAGCACGCAGTTTTCCAGTGTGCGATGCAGCAACGCCGATCCGGCGGAGGAAACACAGTTAATCGATTAACTGTTGATTGCGAGGCTGTCTGTGAATGAGTTTAGGAGTCCTTCACGCCCCTGTCCGTTCGCGAATTCAATTATTCGCCGTTTTCTCCCTCGCCGAACTTGGTGCCGCAAACCACCCCACCATCACGCCTGGTTAACGCAACTCACCCTCACTCTTTCGGCCTTTTAGGGTCGCTCGAGTGACACAGTTATCTGCGCCAAATCATTTGAAGCCTGAATAATCGCGAGTGTACGATAATCCAGTCTGAGATGAATGTTGAACCGGTTTCTGCTAGACGGGCGTAAGTCCAAAAACTCAGAGCCCTCGCGTCTTCCGTGATCAACGAAAGCTAGGGCTCATGAGTTTATGGGCTTACGTCCGTCTAACAGGAACCGATTCGATTTGACCGCGTTAAGCAGAAAGGAACCAAGCCACACCAGCTACTGCCGAATTTAAATGGGCAATTTACTTTTTTTCATGAAAACGGTTGTGTGTATTTTTGTGCAAATTTTAACGAATTTCCTGCATAGCACGCGCGTACGAAGTAAAATTCTCAAAATTTTCAAAGGAATCCGCACAAACGCTCTCTGTCAAAAATTAAATCGCCCAATTAAATTTGGCAATAGCTGATGTGGCTTGGTTCTTTTCTGTTGAACGCGGTTCAATTGAGCTCCTGACAGTATTTTGCAAAGACCCAAAAGAAAGGAAGGTAAAAGATGTCTAAAAATAAGTTTTAGCTCGACGGGGGAGGGATTCAAGCCCCGGAAATTCTGAAACATTCGTGTAAAAAAATGAATTATAATTGAATAAGAGACGTAGGTTTGAAAAAATTTACTTCCTTCGACGTCAGATCTGTCTTTCAAGAAATTCCTAAAGTTTTATGGATGAAATACCATGACCAAAAGTCAATAAATAAATTGAATTCATAATTGTGAAAAATTCATAATATATTTTACTGTGCAAATACCGAAAGCTTCGCACATCTGAAGCATACCAACTCAAGCCCCTCCTTAAAATTTAGTTGAGAAAAAAAAATCCATCTGGTCGAGGTGAAAATTAATTCTTCACAGTTTTTCGAAAGTTCCAGAAAGTGGATTTGCGTAATTCTGACCCAATGTGCGTCACTTACTTTCACATCAAAATTTACCCGAGGTTCACGGGCTTGGTTGTATTTAGGAACTATAATAGTCGTCTGCATGTTACAGGAACCAGCTTTGACCGTCGTCGATGCTTATGCACTAACGTAAAATAAGTAGAATTGGCCCAAAAGTTACTTCTCTGTAATTTCATCAATGTTAAATTTAAACACATTCTCTTGCTGTACGTGCTTAGCTGATAACACTGAGGGAGCAGTGAGATTACAATTGAGAAGATAAACAAACTTGTTGGTGTATTCCCCTTCTTATAAATTGCGTTGGAGTTTTGTCAAAACGAAAAAACTCGAGTAGCATAATTTTCTCCCTTTTGTATTCGGTAAAAAGTCTGATTTATTTTCAAACACCCTCAGTAAATTAAAGAGGGTTGAGTTTTTACGCAATCAAAAAGGTACGGAGCCTATTACGGTGCCGTGGACGAAAACCGGAAAGAGAGTCTCGAACAGGGGAACTTGTAAACGAATAAAACAATGAAGGCTTCAGGAGGAGCTTTTTGAAGAACTTTTTAATTAAGATAATGGGAATGGAGTCTTCAAACACGTGGAGGAGACAGTTTTTTCTCGTGTTGCGCGGATTCCTCCGATTAACGGCAGGTAACTTAGAACTATATCCGTAAGTACTCTAGTGGAGATTTCATCAAAGTTTCAAACAGATTTGGACATTCAGGTCAGTGTTGCAACTCTAGCGAGCAAAATGGGCCAATGGAACCGATTGGCTCCGAAACCTTTTAATTTTCCGCACAAAAGACATTTTGATCACAGGAATTAAAATTTGGTGTCCAATGACAAGCAAAACTTTTGGTTTGTGGAAACCAAACTTTTGGTTCGTTAAACCGAATCCTCGATTATTGTGATCAAAATTTTGGATTGAACAGAGCCGAAAAAATTTGGGAACAAAAATCCAACAACCGGTTTATTCCAGTCAAATGTTTGTTTCGCGTCTCGAATTGTTCGATCAATCCCCAGTCCTCTTTTTCAAAGGAAAAACATCCCCGAAATCATGAGTAATGTCTTTTTGAGGGAAAATTTCGGTCTTGGTGGGCGGGAGGTCCTCGTAGCCCTGGATCCCTCTAGACCCCCTCCCCCCTCCTGGTTACGCCTTACCACCGACAGGGCCGGATTTACCTACTTGCCTCCCATGGGCCGCCTGTATTTTGCCGCCCCCTTCTCATTCGTTTTGAAACATCAATAAAAACCATCAAGTGAACGTGCCAAAGGGGAAAGGGAGCATAAGACGCGTTTACCTGCTCGTGTTGGATACATTTTTTGCGGAAGGTCAGTCAACACTCCTAGCAAAATTTCACGGAACTTTGCGCGAAAGTTAATTTCAGTACACCTATCTCTATGTGAAAAAAGTCCTTCATTTATAAGAAATGAACCAAAAAAGTATGAAAGAACAAATATAAATGTGGTTTAATAATCTTAACTTTGTGGTTAACTTGCGCCGCTGCGCCGCGCTGATCGCATTGTGATTGGCGCAATGCGTGAAGTATTCCTGCAGTCTTGTAGGCGCTATACGTTTCACGCCAACCGCTCCTAAGTAACCGCACTGTGTTTGGCGGAATGGGTGAAGTATTCATATGCAGTCTTGTAGACGCTAATATGTGTTACTTGTCGACCGCCGCGCCGAGGGCTTGTCCTTTTCATCTCACGTCCTCGTCATCATTCCTCTCTGCGCTGAGCTCCGGGCCAAATTGCGGTGTCAAGTTCCTCTCTTAACTCGACTAATTAAAGATGCTGTCTCTTGTGTCACCGAGAAAAACGACAAAATTAGAAATTACTATACTCTCAGGAAAGAGAGATTTCGTCTCCTTTTCTCATTGATACTTTTTTTTCCGAATCCGATTTTTTTATACCTACATTTAAAAAAATTGCGAAATTTGCCGCCATGGGCCGCGGCCCATGTGCCCACCCCCTTAATCCGGCCCTGACCACTGACATGAATCTTAATTTCCATGAAGATTGACAATGAAACTCTCATCGAAGTAGTGTTTCAAAACAGTGCGAGACTTGCACTGAGCAGATCCTCCGCAAAATTCGAGGAAGCAGGGATCAGAAAGTTGTTTATACACGCGAGACCCTGTTCGACTCTCGCAATTTGCACTTGACACAGCGTTAAATTTAATTCCTATTGTGAGGCGTGCTATTAACCTTCGTCGAGGTCGCTTCTTTTCCAGTTCAAGTGCACCAATTAATTAAGGACCAATTAATAGTAAAAGAAGCTCTGAACTTTTACAGTTTCTTTCTCAACGAAAGCACCGAGACAAAAGGGAAAACTCATCAAGGCTCCTCCGTGCCCAAGATATCCATGATACTTATTGGAGGCTATTCAATAACTTTTAAAGAGGAGATACCTCGATCGCTTCAGGTTCTCGAGAAACCTTGCAGAAAATCGCGTCTCTTTTTTAATGACGTAGAATCGGTATGGAAAGCTGTTGCACGTGTTGTAAAACCATTTCTAATGTTACGCAGTGCTCATAGACTTGCAGAACTTAAATCGTCTCGGAAACTCCTATGAGGATATAACAACTTATCTGGACATATCACACCCTATATTCCAGCGCAGAAGCAGTAAAACTACTTTCCTTCATCAGATATAAATTCAAAGTCTAGTTCAGCTTATTATGCGACTTCGTTGATAGTTTTTTACAGTTGTTTTGTGTAGGAAAACTAATCAACGTGAATTAATCCTACGGCAAATATAGGTATTATGGGTAAAATGTTTGGGAGGTCTATGGAAGTTCCTGTTCAGTAAATTTTCAAAATTTGAAAATCCAAGATGGCGGACGTGGCCCAAGATGCTACCTTGGCTCCTGTCAATTGATTATAGTAAAACTTTATCCCAGGGAATTTGATGGACCATCGAATTTTTAAAATTCGAAACTCCAAGATAGCGGATGTTGCCTGAAATGCCCATCTCGGTTCCTGTTCAACCGATCACGGTGAAATTAGCTATCAGGGGGTTCTCTTGTCGGTTGCTCTATACATTAGGTTTTAGTGAAATTGTCATTATGTGGGTATCCTTTGACGGGAAACTCGAATTGATGGAAAACATCCGATCGAGTCCTCGAGTCGATTAGGCTGCAACTTAGAGATCGGCAATAGTTTTCGACGTGAACTCCGAATCTAAGGTCAAATTTTCAAAAGGAAAAAATTCAAAAACGTGGATTTGACCTAGAATGCTATCTTGTTGCTTCAGAAACTATCCAACCTTGCAATCGAGACGTGTACCCCTTGACTGCTCATTTCCAAATGAATTTAACCTCTGTGAATTGCGACCTCGATATGAACCTGAGAGCCTCTGTGTTGAAACAACTCGTTTTTCGAATAACATTCTATTCATTTTACATCCTTAAATAAAACGCGTCAAAGCGCTTAGGAAGGATAAATCCGGTGGATTAATACCTAGCTGTGAGCCTCTTTTGCATTCATTATGCGCCAGGCGCCAGCGTTTACGAAAATCTTAGGTTTCTTGGATATAATTCTCTTAAACTCTTCCACGAAACCATTAACGATCGCTCAACGCTAAAACTCATTGACACCAGTTCAGGTACTTGGAAACGGTTTCATACATTTACAAGACTCATAAATGAGCATCTCCACACTAATTGCGGAGTAAATATTGACCAGTCCAGGCCATTGGTGGCAAAACTGGAGAGGGAGTTTGTAAATACATTTAACCAAATTGTATAATAGCCACTAGCTGTCAAACAACCGTTAAATGCTCAAGGCTGTTAGGAAATATCATTTATATAATTTTTTTATAGGCTCCTGTAAAAATCTTGATTCGACTTGCTCCTCCCTTCCCTGGCGTTTTTTTCTTTGAAATTTTGAGGGTGAATTAACTAAAACTAGGGGGATATGGCCCCTGGCCGCTACGCGGCCTAACTCCCATACTGCCGTGCTGATGAAGAACGCCGTATGAGCATTCGAGAGTTGCCAAATTTTCTTCGATAAAATGTTCATTTCTGAAGGAAGTAGTGAATATTTTTCCTTGGAATTTTTCGGACTTTTTGAGGGAATTGTCCCAGATTTGGGAGGTCTAGGTGAATAAATTTTGTCTACACTCACATGTCTCAGAGGTTAACTATTATTATCCGTAAGGGGGAACATTCAAGAAAAAAAAGAGGAAAAAAAAGAAAACCCAGAAACCGAGTCGTGATGAAAGTTATCGAAATGTAAAATTATCTGCATTCAACATTGAATCCTGAAATTAATTCTGATTCTCCCTCTAAAAATTCAAAGGATTTATTTGAACATGAGTAAGCTCTAAAAACCATTTTTATAAGAATTCAGTGAAAAGTTTGACGATGCTAAATGAAAGCAAATAGTAATGGGCTAAGTGACGTTTTACTAATACTTGCTTTTACGGTAAAAAAAAAGAAAGAAGAAAAGAGAGGTAGAAAAGTGCTCTGCACGCATTTAATAATTTTTATCAGGTTTGGAGATTGCAACAGTAACACTGAGAAGATAGTCATTCAATCTGGACCCATTGCAACAGTATAACACTAAGAATATTTAGGGAGATTCAGTCCAGACCCTTAAAAGAAAAATTTATATACGTTAGAGAGAAATTACCCAAGAATTGAGGAACGTGAGAAGCAGTCAGTAAGTCGAGGAGGGAAAGTACGTAAGAGGCGCTCTGGAATTTTGCGCAATACATACATCCGCAAAGTCGGAAAGAGAGATTTGAATATTCTTACTATCTAAATAGAAGAACCCACTACTTCAACGTGCGCCTCTGGTCTTGTTTGCTGAGGAGACGTTCTTGATAAAGTTTCAAAGCTTCAAATCCTTTTACCCTTTGAAGACTGTGTTGTTTGCAGAGGCAATTCATATCTCCTTCATCTACTTGTAAGTAAAAATTGGTTATCTTTGCGAAATAAATGTCTATCGTGCAAACATGACGAATACACCAAATAATGATGAAGAAATAAAATGTCTGTGCGAATGCAGGGTGTATTTACGCGTTTGCGTTGTTTACGACCTATTTACCAACTCAGCCAAACAGATATGCTGAAGTCGATTATAAGGCTACTGAAATAATCATAGTTTTGCCCTGTCAAAAGTTGATGGAACATGACAGAAATAATCATCTCAGTGAGTCTTTTTTAAAAAAATACATCCAAAGTCATCATTTAGATGAAAATGGCTCGTTTCCTTATTGTGACCAGAAAATTCATTGTCAGCTCAAAGACCCAAGGAATCAGGCTCAATATACTATGATTTATTTACTTCCAGGGTTAAACGACCAATCGTTCCTCTCCATCTCAAAGAATGTTTTTTTGAAGAAAGGGTTCATTGCCTGCAGAACGCTTAGAATTCGAAGGAAAATAGCATGCAGAAATTTCACATGCATTAATACACATTCCACATTTTCTATGACTCTCATGTTAAGGAAAACGATATTGGACCAGAGATTTCAAACTAAGTTTTCAAATTGACTGCAACTCTTTAAATTTCTGGCTCTGTCATATTATCGCGTTCTAAATTTTCAAAAAATCCAACAAACAAAAATGTTTTATGAAATTCAAAATCTTAATTTGCCTATTTAAATCTCCATAATGGAATTTTATGACTTTTAAAAGCTCTTTTGTCTAGTTTTTATGGCATTCCTCGTAGAGCTTTAAATGACTTAATTAAGGGTTTGCGTTCAAGAAAATAAAAAATAAAAACTTAATTTCCTGGGATATATTTTTATTATTCTTAGTGCGAAAATTTATATTTGCGAAATATTCTTGAGTGATGACATTCTATGGACTTTTCACACATAAAACGCGATAAAAAGACACATAGGAATCACGGATAATCACATTTTTTCTTATGATATGCCATCGTTGAAACTTTGCCGAGCTAATCTATAATTATGTAGTTAAACATGATTGGAGTAGCATCTATGAATAATATAATAAGGAATATAAAAGTCCTTACTATACTATAATTATGTCTGTCTTGGAATGACGTCACAATGCAGCAAGAGATCAAACATAAGGACGTCGTTTATTTGAAAATACGATTATTTTAGAGCTGACTGAGGGTGCCATTGAGGCATATGAGACCCTCGAAGGAAAGCTGAAACTCATCACACCATTTAGCTGGCAATATTATTTTCAGAGGGACACTCGTCGTTACTCAATGTCGTGTGGCTGGCCACACTTGAGCATACCTACTAAAGACGATACCTCAATTATGCAACCCTTTACATATGCTCCACGCCCTGATAAATTAGTCAACACGCTGATCCCATAGCGCGGTTACCCTGCAAGTGCAATTTGAAAGACCGTTAATAATACTCACTCATCTGCAGTTGCAACCATGACCGCTGTATGCCAATTTTGTTCCTAAATACCGCGAGAAAATTCAAGTTTTGTCATTCTGGCAAACATTAAAAATTTCCTATTTTTTTTTAAATTGGAGAAATGAAAGGTGGAACTTTGATAATGTATCTAATCACTGAGCATATTAATTATTATGTTGAAAAATTTTTACATAGAAACTTGAACGATAGATATGAAGCAAGAAGAAATAGAATAAAAGAGGAGCGAGCAGGGAGGACGCAAATAATCAGGGTTATTTTAAAATGAAAAACATGATAACTTTTAGAGGTAAATTTTGGACTATGACCTACATGGCTGCTATAAGTTCAAATCAGAGAAATAACTCTGATTAACTCGCTTCAAGCGGTGTGAATGAAGCGGCATCTATATATGTACGTATGTAAGTGTGTGTAAAGGGCAACCCGTTTTCAATTTTGACCCACTTCAAAGGCTAACAGGTCAAACATTACATAAGCAACAATAAAGACAGGAGCGTTAGTACTTACGATTCCTGATCTGGATTATTTGTAGTGCTGGTATCATCTGGTGACACCTCTATGGAGACGACCTATACTGGCGTACTGAAGAAGAACGCCGTATGAACCATCAGGCATTGCCAAATTTCCCTCTAAAAACAACGAATTTTCAGGAAAACTTGTGAATATCTCTCCGCCGATTTTTCGGAGAATTTTGTTGGAAATTGCTCTTAAAAACCTGCAAATTTCAAGGAAAAAAAATATTCATAACTTTCTTGAAAGATAGATATTTCCTGAGAGGAAATTTGGCAATATTCAAACGCTCATACGGCGTTTTTCCTCAGCACGGCAGTACAGACCTGAAAAGACGAAATCATATTTACCTACACAAAATGATGGCATGGGCGACGCCGACCGACGAATCGAAACCTACTTAATCGCTCCAACCTCAAAATGCAATTAAGCGCGGTCCTCTTGCATTACGTCACCCCTCATCCTCGCCCCACCCTGACGAGAGCCTCGAATTACTAACAAGCAAATATTCAAACCTCTGTCGTGTGATTGGAGGGTCCGACCAGAATGACGATCAGGGAGTGATCCGTTATTCGCAAGATCAAAGCTGCCGGGGAGGCTGACATGGAACTCAATTAAGTTTTGAAGTGCAACCGGTGGCAGCGATGAACCTCTCTCTTTGTGCGGGGGAATCAAAGAACGAGCTTTAGAATAAAATTACGGGCAACGCATCGGGCTCTGAATTACGCAGAGCCGAAGCACTCTTGATCTGCGATCAAACAAGGTTGACGAACAACAAATCAGTTGTTGGGTGCTTAATGAACATCCATTTACCTGTACAAAACGTGATCTCGGTGTTCGTCGGTTGAACTTGGAACTTTACATGAGTTCAGAATCTTATCATCATCTGGATTCCGGTTGTATTTTACAATAAAAGCTCGCTAAGTCAAACTATGGTTAAGACAGCTATCTATCGGCTGAGCGCTTAAACAATAGAAAATCTAGGTGGATGCAGAGTCAAAAATTACAGCAAAAAGAAGATAATCAGCTAAAATTTGTGGGCCTTGTCTCCACGGGACGTTTTCATGGGATTTGTCCCAAGTCGAATTGCAGGAATGAAACTTTTGGGATTCATCCCAATTACCGTCTCCACGGTACGGGACTCATACAGTCCTGGAACTAGTTTGCGCGGGAAGATAAATTAGTTAAAGTCGAGTTTTTAACCAGAATTAAAATAATAATTGCTTTCAATTGACAATTAGACACATTATTTTAGCGAAACAAATAATAACAATGGAGTTATCAACAAAATATCGCACAGTTTGTTTTCACTTCTTCCTCTCAGTGGGTCCTAGGGGTACAAGGATCATACTTGGTACTGGGAAAAATATTGAGTTAATCAACTTCGTAAGTGGATTAAAACCTGGGACAAATCCCGTGAAACGGCCCGTGGAAACAAGGCCTTAGAGAGACAATTTTTGGACTTCGGCGAGAAAATGTTTGACAATATTAAACCCGCGCAGTAAGGGTTGAAGGATTTGGACAGAGTTTTTTTCAACCCCTCAAAATATAGGGCACGGTGAGTCGGTGAATATCTTTCCGTGCTCATAGTTACACCCGAGAAATTTCGAATCGTCTGTCGACTAGATTTCATTTAGCGCGCGTGGAGCGTGTAAAATTAAATCTCACCGTCTCTCATTAGTGTCTGGAGCGATATCTGTAAAAGTGTCTCGTCTCGAATTCGAG
This sequence comes from Bemisia tabaci, assembly GCF_001854935.1. Taxonomy (NCBI): domain Eukaryota; kingdom Metazoa; phylum Arthropoda; class Insecta; order Hemiptera; family Aleyrodidae; genus Bemisia; species Bemisia tabaci. The sequence continues at coordinate 6,017,618 of NW_017549038.1, read as the reverse complement.
TGTGGCACCTGGCGGAATCGTATTATGTGAGCGTCGTAATGGGAAGCGCGCTAAAATACTCGGTGGCTCGTCAAGACACGAGCGAGGAGTTGGGCGGGAGTTATAAATTGTCGAAAAGTGTCACCTTTGTATCCGGAAGCGGGAGCAGCGGTAGCTGGAAAGGAATCGCGGAAATATCCGCGGCTCCAGTCGAGTTTCCCGACTAATTGAGGGAGATTATTTCTATTTGAAGCTCTGAGTCGCGGAATTACGATCGGTAGCTTCGTTTTCGCCAAGGTGTTGTGTTACTTTCCATTGAATTCGGCGGCGAAGTTTTCGATGCAATTCTACCCCTTCCCTCTTGCATTCCCCTTTACTCCGCCATATTACTGCTGTGCTAAGGAAAAACGTCGTATGAACACTCGAGAGTTGCCAAATTTCCTTCGATGAAATGTTTATTTTTCGGGAAAGTTATGAATATTTTTCCTTTAAATTTTCAGAATCTTTAGGTGAAATTGCGAATTAAATTATCTGAAAAATTGGAAGGAAAATTTTCAAAAATTTACCAGGAAATTTGCGATTTATCAAAGGAGATTTGGCAACGCCTGAAGGTTCATACGGCGTTTTTCCTTAGCACGGCAGATTACCTCTCTCTGTCTCTCCTTCCTGGTGCCTCGTTTATTTTCGGTCGCTCCTCGGTTGCTCTTTGGCGTTCTTGCCGTGTGCATTCCGGCGAGTCCATTCATTTCGTATTCGCAGATGAGAACCCTAATGCCCGCGTTGGCCGTTTTCGGAGAAAAAAAGGATGGCATGATAATACCTGCGAAATATTATCTCTCATCATACCTGAGCTTGAGTTATGGCTTATCCGCGCTCAGGAGGGATACTATTATAACCTCAAACGAGCCATTCCATTTAAAATGGCTAACCCTGGGAATGCGGAACTTCCGCTCTCCCTCCGACTTTCTCTCCTACAATGGGTCATTGTTTTTTTTTATTATTTTTGGTGTATAAGTTTGAATGTGTGTGAGGGAAGGTGTGTGAGTGTAAGTGCTCACATGGTGTCGGAATGTACGTGGCGCAGATGCGGAGAATGAAATGACTAATGATGGACATCTTTTATTCCCTTTTCAGACTTTCTGCCTCATTTTATCAATTACTCCAACTAATTGAATTTCTGTGATTTCGAAGCAGTAATTATAGTAAGAGTCTTGTAATGCTTCAAAGCAGTCACCGTAGCTCCAAAGACTTTAATTATTGAAAAATTTTCATCGTCGAGATGGATGATTTTTTTCTTTAATTGGGTGTGCTGCTGAGGAACATTATTTGCACGCAGACCCTATGCGTGTAGTTCCTCATAACATAAATGTGTCCGATTCTTTGAAGTTTTCTAATCAAACGTCCACTTCAAACCTTCGAAATGCTGACGAAACCATGTGGCGGGGCGTTGCTCTATATAATGTTGTACATAGTCTCAGAAATTTGTTCTTGTGGAAACTCTTGAGCTCCTCTCAAAACCTCATTATGTGCGCAAAAGTGATCTAACAAATTAAGAAAAAAAAATGTAATTCTAAAAAGTTTCAAGTTAGCTTAAGAAAAACACACCCATTTTTTTTCTGTTTGGAAAGAAGGAGTATGCTCGATAGCTGGTATAGGTAGAATTTTCCTTAGACTTAGATTCTTAACACACTTCTGAATTCAATTTTACATACTCATGACATGAATCTGAAGACAAACCATCTCTAGAACCATGCCACTAAAACACTAACGAAGAATACTTCTTGCGGCAAACTTCATTTTGCTTTTTTTCTCTGGAATAAAACTCATTTTTCTTTTTTCGGTCCTGATGTTGACTTGAATGAGATTCTGTTAGTTTATGATCATTCCGAACGCTTATGAGAGCTCAAAATAATAGTCAGCATCAAAAGAGTAACATTTTTTAAAAAGTTCAGAAATTTGGTGTGTCGGCTATAACCCATATTGAGGTAAAATTCATAAAAAATTGAACACTAGAAATCAATGTGAATCTTTTTAATACGAGAGTAGAGAGTTCATTTATGCCAGTATCACTTGTATACTCTTCAATATTGGACGTTTTTCTAAAGGAATTTGGGGAATCTTCATCATTGTGATACTTTCATCGCAATCGATGGAATTCAGTCGGACATACTGACACTCCTGAACAAAGCCCCGAAAAATGATGAAAAAAAGAGTGGAACTATCTCTATTCGGCATGCAGCATTTCTCTAGACCTAAACCCTTCGTTATTTTTATTCGACATTCCTTTTAAAAATATTTTACGCATGTAATTTACAGGATTTGTATAGTACCTCTGAATATTTTCATGAAAACTCAGTTTTTGAATTTGACAGACAAGAAAAACCCATTATGTTCTAGAGGGGGAAATAACTATTAACGTTGATTTGATTATTTTTAATAATATGCGGTCACAGCTGCAAAAAATGTCAAAGAAACCGACCAAAGCCAACGTTAAGGCTACTACAATTTTGATCTTCCGTCACATTGCTAAGGCGCAATGATACAACTATTCGTACTCTTTGGAATGCGTAAGGTATCACGCCACAATTGAAGGCGTTTTGTACTGCCAAGTTTCGAGATCGCGATTGCCGTGTCGCATAGGGTCCGGAGCACAACACCAATGGAAGCTTGCTCGTCTCTAAGTACCCCCCCCCCCCTCATCGCTCTCAGTCATCCCTCTCGCCACGTTCCTTAATTCGGCAATCATCATTATTAAATAGATTCGACTAATTGCTCCGATTCCAAATAAGCTACTGCACCACCGGGCAGCTTGTTTTTATTAAAATTTTGTCCACAGCTTCCCTGATCACCATTGTAGGGTGGCAAGAACGATAATTCACCCACAACGCGTCAGCAATACCTTTCCCCTCATATCTACTTATTAAGTTAAAGGGGTAATATATCGTAGAATCTACGAGGACGCCTCTGAACTCCATCTCGCACTGGCGGTCACCCGCGAGGCACTGTCGCGTGAGCTTACGTACCGGGTTCAAGTTCAAGTCACGTACATGAATATTGCAAGCTGCGAACGCGGGTTTATGAAAAACGGGCACCGAATTCTCTATTTCAACATCAGCTCCAGTTGGATCGGTCGATGCTAAAACCTGACCTGGAGGAGACCTGAAATTCGAGCATCCTAATGGACCCCGTGGCTCATCGGGGAACGGATCTGTTAGCGTTCAACATTGACCGATTTATGTGGTCGGTGGTGGTGCATTCCGTTTCCAAAAATCCCCCACCACGCCCCATTGCCGCGTCCGTCCAATATCCGTCGGGGGTCGGATTTTTCCCCGGAAGGACCTCAAATAAAAGTGCATAATAAATGGGGAATGCATCTTGCATCGCGGGGAGCCGATGCTGGCAATAAATTTGGCCACGTGTGGACGGACCTCACGTCGCGTCGCACAGTGGAACCAACTATAATAGAAGAGGTCGGTCATGAAATTTTTCGGAAAAAGGATAACGCATCCTTAATAGGTTAAGGAGGGTATTTTGGCCCTAACTTTGGTCGAAAATTGAAACAGCATAGAATAATGTTATATATGGTCAAATCGACTCTAAATCATCTACCCTGTGAGAAATTGTCCTCATTTGAGGGGTTTTTGAAAGGTTTTTGAAAGGTTTTTGCCTCATTTACCAGCGCAAAGTGGTGAAGTTTTGCCGTTTTCTCGAATAATTGCTCATTTTGTCCTAAATTAGATTGTTTATGTATGAACACAAGGGACTACTACTTTTATATTCAAATATATTAATCTTTAGTACACCCATTACAACATATTTAAAGGAGAAAGTGATAAACCCTTGTGCTCATACATTGACAATCTTATTTAGGACAAAATGAGCAATTATTCGAGAAAACTGCAAAACTTCACCACTTTGCGCTGGTAAATCAGGCGAAAACCTTTCAAAAACACCTCAAATAAGGACAAGTTTTCACATGGTAGATGATTGAGAGTCAATTTGACCATACATGGTATTATTTTAAGCTGTTTCAATTTTCGACCAAAGTTAGGGCCAAAATACCCTCCTTAATGGGACACATCCTTTCAAATTCATGTGCTGTCACAAATTCAATTTCAAAGGGTGTTTCCGAGAGGAAATTTCACCATAAAACCAATGGAACCACCCTTGAATTGTTTTGTTTCATACTTTCGAAAGTATTAGTTTTCAAAGTTTTCAGATTTCGCTCGACTTCTCCTAGTGACTGGGTCCACTGTGCGCCGTGAACATCGCGGCCAGCGACAGCCCAAAGCCAACTAAGCCGCGAACCGGTCGCGAATATTTCTTCGCACATCGAATTTGCGACTTTTATTAAGTCCTCGTCGATAGCGGCGACAGCTCAGCTCACGTCTCGCCCCCGTTGTTATCTTGGCGTTGAAAAAGACGACTCTCGCCTTCGTGCCGGAAAAATGGCGCGCTTCCCGCGGTTGTCCTTTTATTCGCTCACACGTTCACCTGGCTGTAACCCTGCTCGACCCTTGAATACAACTATTCGTGCTCCGCGGATGTCCATATTGCATATACGAAAAAAAGAAGGCGCGCTTACAACGGCAGCGCAAAATTTTTAAGCAACGCGTTACCCCGGTTTGCTAAATGCATTAAACAGTGTCATCTATTTCTTGAGTGTGTTTCTTATCATGGCAACAACAAAACATTATGACAAAACATTAAATAAAGAATGAAATAAAGAGTTTATTTGAAGAAAGATAGAACAAACGGTTTTATAATATAGATTTCATTATCTCCCTATCCTATCTGTCCGCGCATATACTGTTTGGCCGGTTTTAACCGATTGAGATTGGGATTATTGCGAATGAAAAAGTAGAGAGGTATTTACATGATTTTGCGAATAAAATGCCCAGAATAGAAGAATGCATAAATATATTTAATGACATTGGTATACTTTAGAAATATTGTGCTTGGGCTAAGAATTGACCTCTAGTATTAAATGTTCATGAATCATACCGTGAGACAAGTGTTTGAGTCAAAACGGCTATTTCTTTAACTTCTTCAAGTTCGTAACTCCTTTGTCTATATCTTTGCATTTTGTCTCGGTGAACAATTTTGTTATTGAACAATATTTTTGAAGGCATGAGGTGAAAATCCCTCAAAAATCCGGAAGGGCATTTAATTATGTTCAAGTGAATTTTATTCCACTTTAAAGTTTCTCTTTCAGTGTTTCATGGACCTTTGGAGCTACTCACCATGATAATAAACCTTCCAATATCCGTGGGGGAAAAAGACTTTAACCAAATCAAGCTCGACGGGATTTAGTGCGCATACATGAGCTTCTGGGATACAAAAGACAAAAGTACAAAACCTGACCATCATTCCGATTCTGCTGTTTGTCTCACTCTATTCAGCGAAAAAAGGCAGCAGCCAAAATTTTGCCCCTTTCGTTAGATTTTGATTAAAACCCAAGCCATGTGGAGGCAAATAATGAAATTTCCATTTTCTCGCTACCGGCCAACTATACTCAGCGCTGGTCCATGCCTCGTGGTTTTAAGTCGCATCCCTTTTCGTAGAGGATTTCAATCCGCTGAATTTTCAAGAGTACTCTCTGAAGGTGGGCCGCAGAGGAGCGCAGTTAATTGAGTCGCAGAATCCCTGAAATGCGAAATCAGACCCGCCCGGCCACCCTTCGAGCAGAATTGGGACCGCAACTCCAACACTTCTCTATACTCGAACGATGCCACGTTTGTGTCAAAATTAGTGTTATTGAAATTTCATAAAAGGCGAAGATGTATAAAATTAATCATTACGCGTAACTAGTATGCAACTATGGGTCTCACAGGCTTCCACAGTGCATTCCATGCACAGGCGAATAGAATCACCATAGCGATTCTATAAGCTATGCAACAACATTCCGCATTGACACGTTCGAGTTATTATTTTTCAACGAGTCTTTTTTAGATTTGCGTAAAAAAAAGGAAACACGATACAAACGGAGCTGTTATAGTGATCAATTAAAGCAGTTCAGTATATCGCACTCAGTTGGGATGAATACTGCGCGAACTATTATAGCACATCACAATATTTTTAACTTAGGTATAGGTCTGCTGTATATGCTCTTTTAATGTGACGTTATGAAACTCAACGATAGATCAATGGAGACCACTGATACTTTCATCAAGTTAATTTCAGAATGGCCTTCCATTCTACAATCTCTTTTTTTTTTTTTTTTTTTTTTTTTTTTTTTTACTGTAACTCCAGTATTGCAATTTTATCTTTTTACAATGTCAAATGTTAGAAAACAAGATGCATTGTGTGCTCTGATTTAATTGATTTGCGGCTGTCTTTTACGAAAAGTTCAAGTCTGCTAGAAAAACTTGAGAAAAACCTAAGACAACACATACAAATCGAGTATAAAAAAATAATTATACTTCCAGACTAAAAAAATGACAAGAACAATGCTTGCAAAATCCGACACTCAATGTAAATTCAACATACCATATGGTCTCTACCTAATCATTAATATTGTTCCGATGTTAATCCAACATCAAACCTTTCAATATAGCCAAAGACCTGATTGCAAGGAGGCATCAGCATTTAAATAATATTTTTTGGAGAAAATGCGTTACTTTGTAAAGAGAACTAGGCACAGAGCACTCAACAGAAGTAGCTAAGGGGAAAGAGAAATCAGATATAGTTGCTTGAAGGCAGGAACAAATAGAATTAACAAATGGAATGAGGGCTGTGGCAAACAAAAGTTGCCTACCTCATATATACGGGCGCTTTCGATTAATTTTGACTGAAGCAAGAGAAAAAACAGTTACCTTAAGAAAGGAAAAGAGAGGATGGCTGATTTCCTTTTTCCTTTTGAGGTCAGAGCTTTGATGTAAACAACTTTGACGTTTTCAATATGCGTGATTGCACTGGATCATTATTTGCTCTCAATTAGCAACTGCCGCATTGAGCAAAGGAACAGCCTCAAAGTTCGTCGCTCTCGGTAAACAGCTGTTTGCTTTTCAATAAAGGATAAAAGATCCCGAGGGAACAGAAGCAATCCCGAAGCAACAGGTGTACGACTCTCCTCGGTAGAAAATAACTGTTCTTGGGCTGTGTATCACTTTGAAATTGAGGAAATTTACCCGAGAAAGCCGGACAAGGAAATTTATAGCTCAGTGATTTCTTTTTTCTTTCCTTGTTTTTTATTTTTTAAAGAGGGGAGAGAGGTGGCAGAAATTAGAGTTAAATCTGTAAAGTGCAAAATTCGTGATTCTGTTTCCTTTTCGGGAGAGGTTTCTGAGCGTTAATTGAGCTGTGCAAACGCAAGTTGCTTCTCGGAGCTTAGCTGTCGGTAATTATCATTTATCAGCTTGTGTCTGTTGCTTTTACTTAGTGGTTCATCTCTGGTACAAACACTGGTATAAAGTTTCAAATAAGCTGCTTTTTTCATTTCTTATAGGAGTCTCACTCATTTTGCAAAGACGCGGCTCTGATATTTTCCAGTATTCTTTGAATCATTATATTCATACTTCGAAATACATTGACTGCGTCTCTGATCTATTATTCTTATAATTTGTTTATTCTTATTTTTATGTTCTTGTTTTTACTGTCCACAGCCAGGGGCTTTGGACTTGGCTACGGATGTGTACGTCTCCTAGCATTCTGGCGCAAAGGTGTCCGATCTCGCTGCAGGGTCTCGATCCAGTAACGCGGAATTAGGAGCAAAAGAGCAGCGAAAAAAGGCGCATCTTCGGTTTGGAACAGTTCCAGTCCGCTGTCGCTTTTTTCACAACACGACTTACTACTTCAGTGAAACAAAAAAGCAGTATTAACCTCGTAAAATATTTCATTCACAAATAGCGGATTCCGTTTTGAAATCGTAAAACGCAACATAGAATATTGACGCACTACGGTTTAGGTCCATATTTAGTTTTTATTTAGTTTTTCTCCCATTTTCTGATTTAAATCCGCAACCGTAAAAGTCAGTCGGAAAATGACTGGATTGATATAATCAGTTCAAAGTGAAGAGATTTCTTTTCAATTCCTTTCTCTTATTGATTTTGAAGCCTTTTCACAAAGGTCCACCGAGTCATCGAGTGACTGGATGTTTCACGGTTGATTCAAAAGCCGGCGACGACTCGGCGAGTCTTTGATGTTTTTCAGAAAAATACTTCATACATGGTTGTCACCTTGTACAGAAAAAAACCCGTGGTGGCTTTTTTGCTCTTTAAATTAGACCTATCCGAATAGGAATAGTCATTTGGCCTGAGTGCATTTTCATGCATTTCTTCTTCAAATTCTGTGAAAATTTCAAGAAATGACAATGATTTGTTCTCTTTCAAAAGTTTGAAATAGGAGCGGACATTTTTAGACACCGCAAAGGAGATACGTGGTGTGGTAGTTTCCCCGTCGATGTGTATAAAATCAGATTTTAATCGCCCTTTTTTAAGTTTTCAAAATCAATTTACAGTTTACTGTAAATACAAAAGTAACTAACGAACGAAGATAAATTTTCTCTTTGAGACCTTTGGAAAACATTTTAAACCCTGAGTTTCGTCAAACATACCATGAGACTTCCTATTAATTTAACAGTATTCACCCCATCTGACATCCTTGTTTGCTTGGAATAGCTTCAGAGAACTTCTAAAACCAACCTCAACTCGATCAACGCATCCTTTGATATAAATACACAAACCCACCGTCTGAACGTTTGACCGCACCTGACCATCTTACCATCAAACGCTTCGGTTAACCTTATCGCATTAAATATTTAATGTTGCTCACATACTTGTCTGACTTTGCCTCAGAGCTTGTCACCTACTGGATTCAGGTAAGTAAGCGTTTGACATAAAAAATTGATAATGTCAATGTCTCCACAGTCAGCCTCTGAGCTGTCAGATCGACGGAATTACTGATGGACTGTATTGCAAGAGTGAATCCTTACCTTTTGTTAATAAGCGCTATCGGATTCACAAACCGACTAAAATAGATACCAATACTTCGGAACATTTTCGGCATAATTTTAAAAATGAAAACGGTGCGCGATATTAGTCACTCTGAGTGTAAAGAGGAAATTGAAATTTTTTTAGTGGGATTATTATATTATTATTTATACGGATACCATTTTTTCAGATAAAAAAATGGTTGTAAGTAATTTCGTAAACTTGCCGATATTGTGGAGGATCATTTGATGATATGAAAAGTTCACTAAGATGATGTTTCTGCGCTGTATGAGGTATAATTATTCTTTACCTCTTTTAATTTATTTACATGAATCATTCAGTCATTATTCAGGATTTAAATGAAGTAACTATAATTTTTCGTGAGAGGGAATTTCTTCAAAGAAAATCCACCAGTGCAACGTCAAATTTACTTGTAAAACCAACAGAAATAATTCATTCCATGAGTTCATTCTTCATCCTCAAAAAGAGGTAAGAATAGAAAGTGGTCAAAGATAGCACTCGTGCCTCCTTTTGGCTGACCTTCAAATGATGCGTATCCTTTGAACAGCAGGCAAACGCGTGTGTAGAATTATGTGAAAAAGGAAACATCCTACTACGACACAAAATTGCCGCAAAAAGAGACAATTCCGAAGGAAAGGTGAAAGTGGCTTCATATCAGACAAATGGATGAGACAGATGGATCTTCAGATGGTGAGACATCAGCCTCAAAAGAATTATCAGTAAAACATAGCCTTGTTTATCTCGACTCTCGCGGCTACCAGCAAGGAGTACTTTTTAGAGAACAAGCAACACTGGTTAATCATATTTTGATGAAACCAAGGTCATTATCTAACAAATTGCTCGCTTTTGTACGTGGGGCTATTTCCAGCGACGGAAGAATCCAGGCCGTTGCATCTCTGCAGGAGGTGGTGCGTTCTCTACGTCCCAGAATTTTGAGAGTAGGCTTATACAGAGGTCATTATATTTATGTTATTCAAAGCAGTCATCCGCAAAACTCCCTACTCGTGAGTCCACTCAAACCCCCTCCCTCGACCGTGGATTTGATGATCGCAACACACGTGTATATGGGCGTAAAAACAGGATCTCAAAGACTTCCTCGTTCAGCACTGAAGCGTGTGGTTGAAAAAGCAGCCTTGAGGGCATTAAAAAGCTCGTGTTTTGGTTCTTAGAGACACGACGTAGTAGTAGTTAATTGGCTAAATCCCTCGAAACATTGTACCTTATACGTAAGCCATTAATTAATTAAAAGAGCCGCATTCCCAGAGATGTGACTGCACGATCCAAATAACATCTCACAAAATTAAGTTGCGTTAATAAAGCAAAAAAAAAAAAAAAATCTGGGTTTCCTTTTTTTCCTTCTTTCTCTTTTTCTCATCATAATGACTGCGTATTCTTCCTTCACCCAAGGACGTGACCTGACGTGCCAAATTCAACCCAAAAAAACTCGCTCATGGCTAACAACGATTATGGTGTTCTTCAGCACTCGGTATCAATTGATGAATTGATCAGTTCTGGATCTTAGGACATTTCTTAAGAATTCCTGAGCATCACATCACACTGTCGTGCGTCAGGAATTAGTTCACATTTGACTGAGAAATACTTTGAAATAGGCAACTCCAAAGAACGATCTGTGCGGATATCGCAAATTAAAAGGCATGCAGAAAAATACAATTCTCAGAAAAATTTTACACTTTTTTTTACAGATTTCCTTGAAAATTCATATTTCATCAAACGAAATTTGGCAACCTCTGAAGTTTCATACGACGTTTTTCCTCAGCACGGCATTACTGGCGTCCAATTATCATTAATTTAGAAGAATTACTTTGAACACTCTCGTGAGTTAAGACTCAATTTTGTTTAGGAATGCCTTTTTTTAAAAAAGTAAACATCCAGACAGAGAAGGGGGGCCTTTTGAGTTGGGTAGGCCTTTTCAACCTTCTCTTAATCATGAGTGGCGTTACGCATAGAATGACATCTCTGAGTGAAGATGTGCATTTCCTCCTACTCGAGAGATTGAATGAACTTCAATCCGTCAACAAGGCTCCGTTTCTTCTTCTTCTCTTTTTGCTCTTTCTCTCACATCCACTCCGAAGATGTGAAAAATGAGGATCCTTTTTATAATTTCGAACATCCATCCGTGTCTCTAAATAGGCTGTTGCCAAGGTGTTTGTGAAATTCGTCGGTTTTAAAGGGATTTCCGTTGAAAAAATCGGATACTTTCTATACTAATCGGCGGCTGCTCGGATATATCTTCGTTTTAAATATTGGTCAGTTCTGAGCGTTATGTGACTCGGTCTCCAGGCACAACTATCGTGAGCCCTCTTCAAATGAGGGGTTAGTATAAATATGGCTCATGTGGAGTTGTAGATATATCCTTTCTCCGCTTCGTGTTATTCCATTACGGCTCAGTCAACACTCTGGACCGTGAGTTTTCCATAGAGTTTTCAATTTGCATTTGAATTTATCTGGGACAGCGAGAATATGAACCGTAAGCGTACGTTGAAACTATCTGCTTAAGCCAACCGGTGCTCAGATCATGTGTTCGGAGTCTTATCTCAAAGTTCAGACCAGGAAAAAGTTTACCTTTCATATGAAGCGTGGCGTGGTTGGAGGAAAGGAAGGGGTGGACGAATAAAATTAAAAAATAATAAATTTAAAAAAGCCCACATCAAAATTATGTTTTTTTTTATTTCTATGAGAATGATAAAATGAACGGAGCCAAATAATTTTTTCTCATGACATTTGGAGATAGTAACTAAAAAAAAAATACTGGAAAAGTCTTTTGATTTGAAAAAAAAGTGTCTCCAATTTACGGACATTTTTTTGGCAGTAATAACGCTTAGATGCGTGAGCTATTTTACGGACATTCTGTCAACGATTTTTTGTCCATGCACCAGTCTGGCCAAAATTATAATGACAATATCGAAATGAGAAAATTGAGAGAGAAGGAGATGTTGTGATAGTAACTCAATTTTTAAATGAAATGTTACTTTCTCCTCTTGATTCATCTTTTCAAAATGTCGTTGGTGAATATTTGGTTTTATTTCTATCTTTAAAAGTGTTGACATAAAATAAACCTGATATATACTTTTTTTCTTATGAAAATATTACTCCTTTTTAAAAGCAATTAAATTTTTAAAGCCTTTCCGAGCGATGGCATCGATATTATTGTCAATGAGCCGTAATTGTGTTGAAAAAGACTATACAAACATGAATAAAAAAGAAAAAAAGGGTGTACCCTCCAGCGAGCGCGCTCAATGACCAAGAGGCAGGCAATTTTTGGATTTAACTCATTGGCACATCGATCTTTTAAAGTTAAATACGTCCAATTTTAAGCGTTTGATTGCGCGTCCACAACGGAGCAGCACGGTAAAATCACAAAATATTAAAGGAAAAATTAAAAAGCTTCGGAAATCATCAAATTTGACAAGAGATCACCTTAATATTAACAAAACCCACATTATATTTTCCATTAATACATATTTCCAAATTTAAATGAGAATAATCCATGCAGAGTGTGCAAACATTTCAAAATCGTGAGGTGAAAAACGCCGAATCCGTGAGTTTAAATATCAGCGCCTAACTCAGAGAGGAGCGGCGTGCTGCTATCGCAAAATGCGCACTGGCGCCTACAAACCTAACAGGGATACTTCACGCATTGCGCAATGCGTGAAGTATCCCTGTTAGGTTTGTAGGCGCCAATGCGCCATCGCGCAATGCGTGGAGTATCCCTGTTAGGTTTGTAGGCGCCAATGCGCCATCGCGCAATGCGTGGAGTATCCCTGTTAGGTTTGTAGGCGCCTATGCGCGTTCCGCGCCTGCCGGCCGCCCGCAGCGCCGCAGCGTGCCTGAAGCAACTATTTCACTACAAAGATGTTGCACAGCATCCTACAAAATAGAGGACGAGCCAACATAATAAGAATGACAGGCATCCTTTAAGAGCGCAAAGCTTTCCTCGCAAAATAAATCTAGATACTTCGGCACAAAAAGAGAGCGGTAGTCCAAAAGCTCAATTAGTCCTAGCAACAAGAATAAAATCGCTAAATGAAGGCGGATTTCTGCTTGATATACGTGACTTTTCTGTTTATGTAAACATTATTTTCTTTATTGGTTCAAAAGGAAATCTTCTCGGCGGTAAAGAGCATAATTCTGCTAGAATCAAATAACCGATACAAATAATCAAATCAGGCTACATCAGAACAATTCATACATTTTTGACCCATTGCATAATTTCACAAATCATCAAAATCATCAGAAAAGTTAGTATCGATGTATTAATTGTTTCTACAAACTACAATAATGAAGCGCGATGCCTATAACTCGGACTGCTAATTTTGCTGCGTAATAAACAACAATTGGAGTTTAAGAACAATAATTATTTAAATTATATTCCCAACGTATTGATCAAGCAGCAATGAAATTTGTCACAAAAGGTTGGTCAATGTTAACATTGGCTGTGCATATTAGATGCTGTTGACTTTGATCAGTCAATGACGACATGGTCGTAGCATAAATATTATTTTAAATCTCCTTCTATCCATTGCCTGTGGAAAGGGCTATGCTTATCTCGTCATTCTCAAGGGTCAGACGTGTTTTGGGACCGAGCTTGAAAGGTCGCTTCTTCGGTGAATGTTATCGCAATAGCTGGCAGTGCGGCCCTGCTGGGGGCGGAACGCATCGATTAACACACAAATCAAGTTTGCTCCATTCGCTTAATTAGTCACCCCTTTTCTAATTCTTAAGAATGAATCTCAGGGGATTAAAAGTTTCACAAAAACGTTTAAGATCTGGTTTATTTTTTAGTTCCACAAAATATTTGTCCCTTGCCCTGAGGAAAGGAAGAAAGGAGGGAAACAGCTAATTAAAAAAATTCAACTGACTAAATTTATCATTTTTGGTGCATTTATTTCAATTATAATAGCTGAATAAGTAATAAAAATTTGAAAGTATTAGGAACTTACCGAAGAAAATGTATAGCATGGTAAGATTTAGGCATTTCAAATCTTTTTTTTTCATGCAGAGTAACACAAGCAACCATAATGTTTCTACGGTGAGAACACTGTTCTCGCAAATCTCAATCGAACGCTCAATATTAGAATCAATGTAGGGAAGGCAAGGAACAGATAATGAGTAATATCTTATCTATAAAGAACCGAAAAAAAAACAGTCAATGTTCTTGTCCGAAAAGTTATGCATCTATAATGATGGATCATAGTATGTTGTATTTTCTGGTCACCCTGTGAAAAATAATAGTCTAAATTGGTTTCCCGACAAATGCAGAGGGGAGTGAGAACATAGAGTGAGATATACTCCCTAGCGACACGGACTACACAAAGTAAATAGTGAAAACATTACGCCTATAGTGCAGTTTTTTTGCTCCACCGAGAGTAGACAGAAAGTAAACCCGCGACTTTGAAGTACTCTTGCCTAACAAAGAATTATTGTTTGGGAAACTGCACACGACTCGAACACTTTCCTCTCCTTTAACAGTCAATTATAATGCCAAGCCGGTGAAAATCCTTTTTAGGCGCACTTTATCAAGGACCCAAGTAACCCACTTGAGCGGCGCATCCTGCTCTTTGTTCCGATTCTTCGTCCTACTTTCATCTGTTAGCGTTCCTCATGCTTAAAAAGTTTTCCGGCGCGGTGGCTGTCCCTTTAATGATATTTGAAAACCCTCTTTTTTCTTTCAAGCTGGATCGTTTTCAAAAGACGCGTCGGCCTTCTTTATAAAAAAATACGCGAGGACGTTCCCTCGTGAGGGGACCCTCATTACGAAAATAAAATCCCTTGCATTGACCTCGATGTATGTGGCGTGTTATACAAGTAAGCCAGCTGGTAAATTTAACTGTCATTTTTTTTAAATAGAGCTTGTCATTTCGCTTGCAAATAAGTGAGATTTTTCGTTTGCCTCATTGAAGATTTTTACAAGTATCTACATCTCCATATTTTTAGATTCCTGACAGAGTCGCATATTACATTTATGAGGAATTTTTCGGTGAAAGAGCGCAAGAGACTTTCAATCCTGCTAGGATTGTGCAACGGAATTCTCCAGTTGGACGTATTTCTGTCGACAGAACTATGTGCATTGAGACATGAGCCCTGAGGCCCATAAGAATATATCTATAACAGGGCTCACTTCATAATGCACATAGTTCCGTTTGGCAGAAATACGTCCAGTTGTAAGTAACTTTTCCGACAGTTCTGCAATGAATTTTTCCTTGAATCTTTTCCGAGTTTTTCCTCACTGTTGTAAGGAAGTAAATCTACTGTAAATTAATTCAATCTGCCGAAAACGCTATAAAAATAGCATAATTTTTGCAGTATTGCAAGCCTCATACGCCCTTTTACCAAACAAGTCTTCAATTATCCAAAATTCTAAAACATTGATGAAAGCAGAATCTCTCTATTCCACGGAATATAGGTAGCTGTTTTCGAATCGAACGATTTCTCACTTGTAAGAACGCTGTTTTTACCCAATTTTAGATCAGCTTGGAAAGCATGTTCATAAAACCTACCCCTGGTGAAAATCGGCTGCACAATAGTACTTTGGCACAAAGCTGGGCAATAGGATTCCTTGTTGTCACTATAACCAGCTACTTGGGTATGATAACAAATCCTATAGCCGGGTTACACGAAGAATAAGGAATTCGGTGGACCAGCTATGCGGGCTATAACAAATCCAACAACTAGACTATATGCAAAATACTAGCTTACAGCCAATATGTGCCAGGGATGGTTATTGGCTACGGCTAACCACTTCATTTTCTTGAACAAAATAATAATTGGAGATTTCTTTCATCACGTAGGTACGAGACACCGAAAACTGATTCGAACCCCACTACATGTTACCCGCGGCGAAACGTATATCATCCGTTATCGATGTTTTGCCCTTTAAAACCATGTTAAAGAATCGGTTCTTTATATTTCGACGCAAAAACCCCGATAACCGATCCCTTTGCATTGGTTTCAACGGCAGATCAATCGAGTCATCGCAATTATATACGAGAACGTCTTTCCCTATAACTGCAGTTAAATCTTCTGAATGAGATCATTCTGCTCTGAGCAAAATTTCGCATAACATTCATTCCCAGGCTGCAAATCAAGAATGTCTATGAAATCCACAGAATTCATTTCAGCAAGAGCATAATCCCCCAACCATTCTTCCCGCTTGCAGATAAATTATCTTGTTTTTACACTCAAAAGTTACAAGAGACAATAAATTTTGCTAATAAATTGATTCTGCCGCGAGCATTTCAATTCATCAACGCCAACTTAAACCTAAAACTTACGAAATTAGTCTCTCGACTCTGGTTTGGTTTGTTCATCACACTCTTCGCAAAATCGAAGCGGTTTCGAACTATTATTGCCGTCAAATTGCGTGTTGCTTTCTTGATTTGTGATGAACGATGCCTGAGACGCCAAAATTCGCATAAAATTAGCCTATGTTAATTGTAGTCTCATGAGGAAATGCAAGTGCGTTATTATTCATAAAATGACAACACTGGTAGATGCTTAGTAACTTCGAAAGCGCGGAAGTTCTGGCTTTGAGTTTAATCCAGGGGGTGTGTTCCGTAATACGACTTCGAATAAGGCGGTGCGATGTAATTTCAGAGCATTCACCATCCAAATTCATTAGCATCTTCCGTTCGGAAGTTTGAAATATTCGAAATATAAATTACTCACCTTAAAATTCGCTAAAATGAGTAGAGTGATTCCAAATTCAAAGTGCAAACATACCTGTAACAAAAAAAAATATGTCATTAATTTCAAAATAGAGTTTAAAAGTGCAAATCGACGGTGAAACTGCAAAATTGCTTATCATGGCTGCGGTTTTTCAAAATATCCGTTTTTAGTTTGTTTTTCAAACAGAAAACCGAACCAACATCATGGTTTGAAATGTACACAGAATATACTTCACACAGAGGAAAAAAGCTACGGAAGTTCTAAAGAAATGACTTTCAATAACTTTCCATGTAGAAAATAAAGTATGGCGGGAAATCTGCGAACGTCGCAAATAGAATCAACACTCCTTCAGTTTCACCAATCGATATGTTTCAGCCAGGGGTGTAAATTGTTCTCGATTGCGCGCGGTCTTGACCAAATTGTGGAGTTACTTTAAAAATTGTGAGAACTAAACAATTTTTTTTTTTTTTTTTTTTTAAATTTTCGATTATTCACTTTTCAAATCGGTTCTAAACTTTTGTGGAATAATGCAACTCTAGCACACATTCTAAAATTAACGAAAAATTCCACACAGTTTTGATCAGCGCGTTGCAGAAAATTGCGGAGGCCTAGAATAAGTTGGACCGAGTTTATCAGAAAGGAACTAACCCACATAAGATTGAAACTGAGAAAGAGAGGTTTGAAGTTTTATTCCTCCAAAAGACTCAATGTAGAAAATAAACTTTAACACCTCTTTTCACAGACTAATTTTCTATTTCGACTCTGAGTTTTCGGTGGTAGAAAATATACGACTAGAAGAGCTCAAAAACATTCTTATCTCAATTTTCTAAAAAATGTGAGTAAATTCCTCTCTGATAAACTCAGTCCATTTATACCCCTGATTTCAGCTGCTCTTGGGGGCTAGTAAAAGATGACAAAAATATGCGCTAGTAAAAATAAGTAAAAATGGATAAAAAGACACATTGGATAAATTGTGCGTTTTTGATGAATAAACATAAGAGCACGTTCCACCGCGCCGCACTGTGGGTCGAGTCAATCTGAGAGGTCAGTCATAAAATTTTTGACTAAAATTACAAATTTTGATATTCATTTTGTCGCATTTTAAACTTTAAGGGGTGCTCCCAGAGGAGAATTTCACGAGGAAACCAATAGCACCACTTTTAGAACCTCAAAGCGTTGCATAAATGAAGTTATGAGCTTTTAAAGTTTCCGAATTTTGCCCGACCTCTCCAATTGACTCGATCCACTGTGCGCTGGCACGGGGCACATCCGTGCGAGGGAAACGAGTTCAATTCAGACTTCATTTGCTGATCTGCTTCGTGGATTGTTTTCATTTGAGTACGATTGCAGGGTTCTGACATATTCCGGCTCCGCGTCGGGTAGGAAACATTAAAATCACCGCGGATTGCTTCACCTCAAGTTAAATCCGAGATGCGGCGAGGCAACAAACCCGATGCGCTTGCACTTCACGGATGCCTCATTTCTGAGACTGATGCTTGACCCCGTCATAAATTACGGATCCCATGGCAAGCTTCCATTTTTCAGCGCTCAACATCTGTTTCCCCTCGTTTCAGACGTTTTATCATTTGTTCCGTCGCCGCGTCGAGAAAATAGGAACCCACCATCACCGCTGGAAATTTTGCTTTCGTGCGATCCCGGGCATTATTCACCCAATTTTGCGGTTGGGCGTTCTCGCTTCTTTCTTGGATTCAAATGCTATTGCGGTTTCGAAATTTGGCTTAAATGGATTGTATTTATTACATCAAACAGGTGAGATTGTATCGATATCGATTGGTTCAGCATGTAAACATAGCCTCAAAAGTCAATTGAGTATTCTGAGGGAACGCGCTTCTCGTGATAGATTTTTGATACTTATGAGTATACAAAATAGCAATGAAGATTGAAATTGATAAGAATTTTCTCATTTACAGATTTTCCGAATTGAATCTTAAAATTTTTGTATGAGGTTCTGTTCCATTGTTTTGAACCAAATGATACAGCGAACCACCATCGAATACGATATATTTGCTGGTTTTATATCGATGCAACTTCGGGAAATACTTATCGCTATTACTAGAAAGTAAAAATCAGATTATTATGGAGCTATAGAGTTGCGTCATCGCACAGTGGATAGAGTCAATTAGAGAGATCGGACATGAACTTTTTGACTAAAACTGCAAATTTTGATGTTTACTTTGTCACATTTTCAATTTTCAGGGGTGCTTGTAGAAGAAAATTTTACGAGGAAACCAATGAAACTACTTTTAGACCCTCAAATTTTTGATGACGGAGTTATATAAGCGTTTAAATTTTGTCCGACCTCTCCTATTGACTCGATCCACCGTGCGTCGGGCCGCTTTGCGATCCAACCTCGCGAAGAAGAGAGAACTGCAGACGAGGAAATAGGAAGTGGTAATAGTAATATTCGAGAGGAGAAGGTCTGAAATAAAATTAACCTGGCGAAACGGAGATGGGATTCGTAGGCGCAGGAAAGAGACAACAGCGGTCAAGTCGTGAAGAGACGTGAAATTGAAATGGAAGAAAGGGCATTAGCTGTGGGGGAGGAGCAAAGGAGGGGGGCGTGATTGAGAACCCCGTGCTACACCCTTTCCACATTACGCGTTATCTATTCTATTTCTATTTTTAGCATTGCCTACCTTGTAATGCTTTTACTTCCGGTCGGCCGAAATTTTTTGCAATGCTGCTTTCGTTTTGAGAGTGTAAGTCAATTCTAGGCATTGTTATTTGAATTTTTATTTTTATTATAACAACAAAGGCATAAATACAGCCTCGATCCTAAGATCCAAAAATCCTCCTAAAATCCATCTGAGTAAAAATCAGATGACTTAAGAATGTAGTAGTAGTAGTAGTAAAATAATTTTATTTTAAAGCGGTGCTTTAGCATCATGGCACACTCATAAAATATTATTTCGCGAACAGTAACTCTCTGAAGATTTTATATGGTGGCGTGGAAAAAACTAAAAAAATGTCCATCGACTTGACATCCTTCGATTACGTCACCTGCAGCCAAATAAAACCCTGCGCACATGCGAGGGGAGCGTGGCTTGTAATTATGATTTATTTTCTCCCCCGCGAACGATGTTGTGAACTATGAACTGAATGCACTCTGCGTCACGGCGAGTACACAATTAATTCACCGGCACTAAATCCCAAGAATTATGAGTGGTGGTCTCGTTATTGAATTCTTTTTCAGCATTGCTCTCGATTTGACTGTTTGTACGTCCCGGTGACTGGAATGAATAGTTCTTCATAGTATACCACCCATTTTCCACTCACCATTAATGACACAGTCGACGTGAGTTATGCGCTTTTTGAAAATATAGTCAGGTGAAAAAATCGCGACTGTTGCACCTGGACCACACTTTTTAATACTTGCTCGTTTTTGAGAAAGCGTGAGTGTCACTAATTTTTATAAGAATATAGGTGCTTCCAGGGTAACGAGACGGAAATGGAAGTTTCTAATTGCAAAACGGTGTATGACTTTCAAAATTTGGCTGAAGAACAAGTATAGCTTGGTGTACAAAAGTGAACAGAACATATCTATCCTCAAAGTTTTAAGTGAAATCCGTGTGCAGTAGTTTATTTAGGACTGATGGTTTTTCTACGTTGAAAGCGTACCTCAATTTGCGAAATAGATAGACTTCTTTACACTTCACGTATTAGACGTAAGAGCAATCGACTTTATTTTTTTGGCGCGTATACGTAGTATACCGCCTTTGCGATCGTTTCGACCCCCCCCCCCCCACAATAACCGAGTCCCCTAGTTCCTTACCGAAAAGTGACTACCGCGAACTTCTGAGATTTTCCAAAGCGTGTAAAAAGTTTACTAATCCGTCAATAATAATGATTAAAATTTGTTTCTCATTCTGGGGCTCGCTAGTTTATGTGTAATGAATACCAAGAGTCTACGTTTCTTGGTTTTTTTTAAAAAAACCTTAGAATGGGGCGCGCTGATTTAAAATATGCATATATAAGCGGAAGCAAGCGAACTGATTCGAGGATGGCTGACCAGTTCGGCACTCCTTGAATGAGAATTTCACTCACTCCGTTTTGTTCACAACGTTGCTTTGACATATCTCCACAACACTGTTATCCTTTTCAAAAGTTGGTACTCCTTGCTCTGATAGCCGGGGCCACCAGGATAGTGGTAAGTGCAATCTGTGATGAGCCTCGAGACTCATTAGACCATTTGCTAAACGTGGCTCATACAGGAGTCCACTAAGCCCTCTCGTCCCCACGCTCCTGATCACTGCGTCGGCGTCACGAAGAACAATGGGCCTTGGGTCCCAACGCGGCCGATACCCGTACCCCAATTACTCACGCTTCATTAACCATTTCACCGTCACGCTAGGATTCATCCAATTTTCAAAAAAAATTGTTTCGCATGTATTTAGCAATTTTTTCCTTACTCTCCGTTAAAACACAAATAAAAAGAGACCTCATTCATAAAAATCGGCCGAATAGAAGAGAAGTTACAGTAATCGAAATCCGAAGAAATCAACAAAACCTCGACTCCTCGATACGAAAAATAAAATGAAGGGGAAAAAAAGAAAGTATAAATTACAATTAAATATAATTGACCTCAAAATTTGACAAACAATTCATTTATATACCTAACGCTGAAAAAACTGGGAGAAATTACAAAAAATTTGCCTCTTGCAAGGGGCTTCTTTGTAAGAATTTTGACCTGAAGACAACGGTCGAATAACAGCAGTACTCCATACAATACACGGTGTGCCTGAACGAGTTAAACATTTTTCATACGTCCAAATCGAAAAATCTTTATATTTTTAACTACAATGTTTCTTGAATCGTTTAAGCAAAAAAAAAAAAAAAAAAAATTCCGTCGAGATTCTGGAACGCAAAGGCGCTTTAAAAGTATTCTGGGGCTATAATAGCTAAATCACCGGTAGTAAATTCGTTATATTATTAAAAAGAAATTGACTCCATAGTTTAATTCCTTAGTTTCTTGAATACGATTATTTTAAGCACTTAAACATTTATACCACCAATTTTAGCCATGGGGTGATTTCCTGAGAGCCGATAATATCACGAATTTCTCATAGAACCCCTCAACAGTGGCTTGCTTTTTTGGCAGCCGATTCGGCCATCGAACCGGAGTTTAAATGGAAGCTGATAATAACCCAAAGCTCTGAGAAAAATTTTGAGATGAGTATAAGAACGGTTTGTTGTAAGTAGCGAGGAGAGGCGGGCAAAGCGGCTAAAATCCTATCTAATTTTTACAGTTTTTCTGTTGAATTAATGTTGCCGCGGGCTTCTGACTGTCCACACATAGTTCTGTTCAGCATATCGATACATAAGTATTTACATTTTACATACGTAGAATCTAATTTTCACGTCGGGGAGTTGACATATTTTGATTTTTTCGATTTTATACGGAAAATTGATGGTTTTTCGGGATTGAAATTATTATTGTTTCATGAAAAATAAATGCACCCAAAATGACTATAGCATATTGATTCTTACACATTTGCACTCACAAAATTGGTTGGTAAATTCAACGAGTGGGTGCATCGACCTGGTATATCAAGTTTCTGCAATTTTTTACGGCAAATCAGTAGATTTTCGGGATGTAGATTGCTTACTTTCAATTCATGAATGAATAAAGCAACGACATGGTTGAACTTCTTTGCATGGAAAGACGTTTAAAATAACAAAATCAAGACGTATTTAATGCAATTGCATTTATATCGAGTCAATTTCTTTTCAATAATATAACGGGATTTTTACTACCGGTGATTTGGGTATTTTAGCCCCAAAATACCTTTAAATCGACTTTATCTTCTAGGAGTTCGACAGAATTTTTCCTTTCTTCGCTTAAATTATTCCGTAGCACTTTTCTTCAAGAATCTGATAAGATTTTGCTTGAGGCAGATCAAAAAACTTAAATTCGATCGAATAGCTTTCTACTTTCACAATACACGGTCTCGTCAAGGTGCGTCTTTGACCTCGCAGTGTTGGATCGTGAATTCTCTTTTTATGCTGTTTGCCTATTTTGAAATCTCTGTAAATGAAAACTAAAGGGGTTGATATGTGCGAGTTAATGACGCGCCTTATCAACACATTGTGTTGGAGTTCACTGCTTGTTTTAATTTCCGTGATTTTTCATCTGTGGATGAGGGACATACTTCGTGCATTTCAAGGAAAGTTACTGGTTTACTCTTCTTTGAAAAATAAAATGATAGATAGCAGAGAAAATGACTACAATTGATACATGTTTCTGAGGTTTCACCGGGAGGAAAGTTAAACCTCGAGGCTCGATTACGTCTCTCCTATCTTCGGCTGTGTCGCTTATTGGAGACCTTTGGAGCACAACTACAAATAAAATACACAAAAACAAACGCACTGCGTGAACAGAGCATGGAAAGGACCTTGCGTTAATGACGGCGTAGAGATACAACTATTCGTGCTTGATGGATGTCCGTGTTGCGTCTGAATAATTGAAGGCGCGCTGACGCGAGATGCTAACTCTCAATACCCCGCTCTATGCTGGCAATGAAATGTCGCTTATATGCGGGAGAAAAATTTGAAAAACGGGGCCCGAATAAATCCCTCCTATCTTCGACTGTCTGGATTCTCTCATCCCCCCCCCCCTCACTTTGATGTCTGATTCTCTTTGTACGATGTATTTTTATACCCATATCTGAAGCTAGTAAAGTATTACCCAAATGAGTGCCCTATACAACCCTTTCGGAGCACTTGCTGTTAGCAAGCGCAGGTTTAATTTGATCCAGCTTGAGGATCGAAAGGTCGAGATATTTTGAAATTAATTTAAGATATTTTTACACATTTTTAAACGTATGAGAAAAAAATAAAACTATCGATTATTTTAGTCAGTTAATTTTGAAAAAAAAAACAAGCTGTATGGGGAGAAGTATCTCAAAAAGTTCAAAATGTACAAAATAGTAGTGTAAGTGTATAAGTAGCCTTTCTTCAAAAATAACCGATGACAACCATGTAACATAAAAGTATTATTCATTTGTTGCTTTATCAATGTATGAATTAAGATTAATAACATACGTTTGTGGAATTCCTTTCTCTTTCTTCTATAGATTCAACTGATAGCTGTATTCATAAAATGAGCCTTCACTTACTGAGGCTGACTTAGCATGGAACAGATTTTTGGGGTACGCTTTTCGAAGCTGCGTTTTTCTATCAGAGATATTTCGCAGACAGACCGGAATCCAAAATGAACAAAGAACTTTTTTGACATCATCCTCTTCGCGTTCCCTATCCGTGAACAGAACATGCGATTTTGAAGCGTATTTTGCACAGCCTCGATAACAGCGGTAATCTATCAACGTAAGCGCATATCTCGAACCCCCAGAGAGCGAAAAAAATGACTGAGTAATTGGCAAATTGCGCGGAATGCAAAATCCCCGCGAACCCCTGCCATGCACACCCCCACGCCATAGCGTTGCACCAGCTGGTTGAGCACTCACCAAAATGGAACGACCATGCAAACAGAAGCTTGTGTTATAAGTGCTCAACCGCTTATCGGAAGCAGATTTTCCTATCTCAGACATTTTTTGAGACTTTCATAACAACGTGCCCTATAGCATAAAAACGTATTAAAATTATTTGCTGCCTTTGAACAACGCCTTTTTACAAGGAAATTCATAAATTGTTTTATTAAGATTAAGAAAACGATTATGAAAAGAGTATTGAGTAGGGAGGGAACATTAATTTCATGGAAACACTAACTGCATGCGCGTTTAACAATTTCTTGGTTGAAAAATAAAGATCCGGAACAACTGTTTAAACATGAGAATGCTGATGCTGTGCTTTCACCTAGGAAAGCACGTTTCTGGTGGCCAAATATTTTCTTGTTCTCATAAGGAAAAATCTTCTTATTTATTGCCCCTAACTGTAAGGAGAAGGAGGAAATAAAATAAACCGCAATCTTCAAATCATTCCCCGAGGTGGAACATTTTCTTTTCTCTTTCCAAATCTTCATTTTTGCTAAAACGCTGGCGCGGAAAAATCCCAGAAACGGGAACGGAATTGACCAATGAATATTAATGCTTACGGTTATTACGTTTCATTGTCACGAATTCATGGATATATTGAACGATTACTTATAGGCTGTTGGGAAAACATGTTCACCCTATGTGCGGAGCGTGAGTAACAAATAGCTATTCATAGATATCGATTGTTTCACACCCACGGTTCAGTAACCCATCCCCCCATCCCCTCTCAAGAGCCGCTCATCAATTTGCGGAAGGAATGCCAAGGATCCGTCACAAATGAGGTGAGATGACAATTTTACCGGCTGGAAAATGAGAAAATTTCATCGTACAGGGACAAAGACCAAGTACTGGTGAGGAAAGGGATCCTTAAAAAAGAACAAAATGTTTTCTCATATCCTTTCTCGTATCGCTCTTTTCCTGACGTAAAACGCGTATTTCTATTTTAACATGAGCCTTGGAAAGCATCAAACATTTTGGATGACAGGGCTCACGTGGTAATCAAGATACCCCCTTCCGCCAGAGAAGTGACGATATATTCCTCCTTAAATATGGAGGACATAGAAGCTATATAATTTAAGTTGAATCGAATCGGTCCAAAAAAGTATCCTTCGAAAAATTATCAAAAATTGCATGAGTATTCAGATTTTGAAGTCACATATATTTGGACCGCGCTAAGCAGAAAGGAACCAAGCCACATCAGCTATTGACACATTTAATTGGGTAATTTATTTTTTTATATGAACACGGTTGTGCAGAATTTGGTGAATTTTCCGCATATGGTACAAAGCAAATCCCTTAGAATTCTCAAAGGAATCTGCACGAATGCTATCTTGTAAAAAATTAAATTGCTCAGTTAAAGACGACAACTGTGTGGCTTGGTTCTTTTCTGCTGAACGTCGTCCATTTAATTCACGATCACATCATTTTTAGCAAAAATTCCCTCTTAAAATAATTATTTACTTCAAAGTTTCATTTTCAAAGTCTGGTTTGCTGATTTTAACGAAAAACTTTCATTTAGTTTTCATACCATGGTGCATGATCCGAGTAAATTTTGGCTTACGCAATACCAGTTCTCGTCTCTTGTACGTCTCTGTCCATTGTCGATCCGTAAACCTTGAGGGATTCCGAAAAGGCAGGAAGTTGCTTATCCTCTGACACTGAAGGGTTTCCAAGACGTTCAATGATTGCTGGCAGAAAAATTGCACTCGGACTCTCACCGACACACCGCGATTTTAATTAAATCCACAGAGTATACTGTCTCGGTCGTCCACCGTCATTCTGTAACACCTCAGATAAAATCACGATTTGTTAAATTATAGAGTCTCCAATATACCAGGGACTCAAAGAATCTTGGTTGTGTGCCTCGGTTTAATTCTCAGGTGTGTGCCATCAAGTTACGGGATAAAGATACACCGCGTTCGCTTCACTTAGTTCTTACGAGAGTGATCTGGGTACCAGATACCGAAGTTTAAGTTAACTGATGGGATTCGCTCAAGCATGACAAACTCAATTATTACGGAGGAGGGGTCTTTGTAAGCATTGAATCTAATCACTTTAACTTTCCGTGTGACAAGTTTACCGGATCACTGTTGGGCAGTAAAAGGTACTGGTACACCTTACAACCAGTAGTTTTAGACTGTAATTCTCTATCCGTCGCCGTCTTAAATTGATGTTCGGACGAAAGTTTTAACGTTCCAGATTTTTTTAGGATTCAAATTTTGTACCATTATAATGGAGATGTTGCATGTGTGAGGGATTTGCGATTTGACCATCGATTCTTACATATTAGTTCACGAGAAACACGATGTTGCCACTGGTTTTCTCTGAAATCATCTCCCAAGCTCAATAAAAGCTCTCAAAGTGAGGCCAAAATGGAGGGGATATCCCACCCTACCCTGAGAGTCCACCTCTACATCAAAACAAACTCTCCTCACATAGATAGGGAGCAAATACATTAGCAGGGTTGCCACTTTATTTGGGGACTCCAAAACTGAAAACACGGCAACCCCACCTCTACATCAAAACAAACTCTCCATGTAAAGATAGGGAGCAAATACATTAGCAGGGTTGCCACTTTATTTGGGGACTCCAAAACTGAAAACACGCCAACCCTGCTAATGTATTATTGCTCCTTGTCTTTGCATGGAGAGTTTGTTTTGATGTAGAGGTGGACTCTCAGGGTAGGGTGGGATACCCCCTAGATTTTGGACTCACTTTGAGAGCTTTTTTTGAGCTTGGGAGATGATTTCAGAGAAAACCAGAGGCATTATCGTGTTTCTCGCGAACTTTTACATAAGAATCAATGGTCAAATCGCAAATCCCTCACACATGCAACATCTCCATTGTGCGGCAAACGCACGGGACGGCACGACGCGACGCAAGGACGCATCATGAAATTCAGCGCCTGGATGCAACTATACGTGATCGGCGGATATCCGCATTGCATATTCAAAAATTGAAGGCGCTTGAAAATTTTGCTCTTGTTTATGATAGCATTGGTGTGGCTGCGTGTCGCAGTGCCATGAGATCTGATATTCTGCGGCAGTAGCTTGAAACTAGGCGCTGTTTTGATAAACATTGACATGGAAGACTGTCTTTTCCGCGTAGCTTTTTAACGAGTTTCTACGTGGAAAGCAGTTACGCAGGAAGCGAAAGATAATTATGTCAGCCTCATAATGATAAGACCGCGTGCTTTCTTCCTGACGACATGAGCTCTCCGATTTTCCTCTAGCATCTCACACATTATCTCAAAATGTACGCTAAAGTGCAAAATTCCCTGCGAATTTTCTCAATGCCCTTATGATTACCTATTACTTTTTGACCGAAATAGAATATTACAAAAATAGTTTTAAGGCAAAATTGAATTTCGGAAAAGAGCTAAACTAAATACTTCACAGGAACAGAAGAGACTAGGCATCACAGGTGTCTATCCTCAAAAGAACGTGTTGGACGTCTTAAAAAGCAAGCTTTTTAAAATAATTATTTTTAAACCATCGCATGGGGTAAAAAAAATGAAATTCCTGGTTTCCACGTTTGAATTTGTTCTTAGGAACACATTTTCAATGCTTCGCTGCTTTTTAGAGTTAAGATTAGTGCATGACTCTCGATTTGAATGTTTTAGCGCGAAAGGTGATAGAAACCGGGAAGACGCGTACGTCGATTTAGGCAATTGAAGATTTACTGTGAGGATTGAAGATTTACTTTTTTAATGGACACTCCCTCATCGTCATTGTATAAAAAAAAATCTAAAATTGTATGTTATTCTGTTGTGTTCTATTAAGAATATTCTTTGGAAATTTTATACAACAATATTTACAAGATGTTCTTCCTGTTGATAATAATTCAGCGATCTGAGAAATAAGTCAAATCATATCAGAGCGAGAGCACTCACTGATATTACTTCAGCAGTGGCGTGGCATGCATTGCGATGTATTGATTGTTCTGCCATTTAAACCTATGGTAAAGAATCGATTATTAAGGTGTTCGCTGCGAACACCCTGTTTATCCATCCTTTTCCATAGGCTTAAATGGCATAAAAATCGATATATCGCAAAGCACGCCACGCCACTCTGCCCGGATTTGACTTGAGGAGACTTTGATCCTTCGTCGGGCGGCAAGTTCAAACTTTTAAACAAAGATAATGCTAATCACACACTTGTGAGTGAAAGTTGGAAACTTTTAATGCGTCTACCGTGTATTCTATATGAAATTTTGATAAGCACTCATCTTTTGCTGCCTGATTGTTTACCCTGTCTAATGATCTATTGCAATATTTCTTCAAGCCATTTAAATAAGCCAAATATGTCCGACATGTTTCAAATGTACATTTTACAGTGGTGAAAGGCTAATTTAACCACGGGGGAGGTTAAATTATCATTTTGTTACCGTAAAATCTACATTAAAACATGTCGGATACACTGAAAAAAAACTCCGGCCGTGGGAGCCGCAATTACGGGCTATATAGACACACCGTCCGTTCCGGGCTCAAAAGCCGAAAATTTCGGCCGCTGCACCCGGAGCACTCAAAGCTACGCCTACAGCAGCCGGAATTTTTGGCCTTTGAGCCCGGAACGGACGGTATGTCTATATAGCCCGTATTTGCGGCTCCCACGGCCGGAGTTTTTATTTCAGTGTACTTTTTAACTACAAAATTGTTAAATCAGCTATTCCATTTTTTCCGTGTAGCTCAAAACGTTTGTCCGAAGAGGGGAGGGAGTGTCCGTCGCATACCAAGATGACGTTGCAATGCTGCCTGCGAGCACGGTAAAATACGGTGGCTGTCGAGGCGCGATAATAAATAAGCAGGATAAACGCAAACAGAGAGGTTATCTTCTTGTTTAAACCTTCGGAGCAATTATAATCCAGCGGCGAGCTGTGATCACACCGCACCGGGCCGAGCCGAGCCGAGCCGGAACGTATTTCATTAGACTCCCCGCGGTGCGAGTGCAAAGTGCACCCTGCACCGTGCACCCGTGCTCATCGAGTATCTCCCCCGTCATAATCGTCCTCCCCCTTACTGCCGAGCTAAGGACTAACGTCGTATGAACAGTCGAGAGTTGCCAAAATTACCTTGATAAAGCGTGGATTTTTGACGCAATTTAAGCATACAATGGAGATGTTGCATGTGTAAGAAATTCGCGATTTGACTGTTGATTCATATGTATAAGTACGCGAGAAATACGATGGTGCCACTGGTTTTCTCTGAAATCAACTCCCAAGCTCAAAAAAAGCTCTCAGTGAGGCCAAAATGGAGGGGATATCCCACCCTACCCTGAGAGTCCACCTCCACATCAAGATGAACTCTCCATGTAAAAGATAGGGAGCAAATACATTGACAGGGCTGCCACTTTATTTGGGGATGATTTGAGGACTCCAAAACTGAAAACACGGCAACCCTGTCAATGTATTTGCTCTCTATCTTTGCATGGAGAGTTTGTCTTGATGTAGACGTGGACTCTCAGGATAGCGTGGGATATCCTCTTCATTTTGGCCTCAACTTGAGAGCTTTTTCTGAGCTAGGGAGTTGATTTCAGAGAAAATCAGTGGCACCATCGCGTTTCTCGCGAACTTTCGCATAAGAATCAACAGTCAAATCGCAAATTCCTCACACATACAACATCTCCATTCCTTGAAACTTGCAGATACTATAGATTAAATTGCGTACGAAATTGTCTGAAAATTTTTTGGGGAAAATATTTACAATTTTTACAGTAAATTCGATTTTTATCGAAGGAAAGTCGGCAACGTCTGAAGGCTCATACGGCGTTCTTCCTTAGCACGGCAGCTTACTGGACGCCCGCACCCTTCGTCCTAGCTGAGGGATTTCTAATATGCACCCTTAGTTGTGCGGGTGTAATATTGGTAGCATCATCATGATTACGTCCTCTCATTTAAGTTTGGTGCAATATACATTGAGGGCCATTCAAGTGTTGCGTAACGCACTGAGGGGGGGGGGGG
>NW_017549038.1:5950205-5987467 GCF_001854935.1 Bemisia tabaci | reverse complement strand
AGAAACAACTTTAAAAAGAACGTGCAAAAAATTGAGAATCCTGCCCTTTCAGAAAGAATCTTTTCGGGGCATGACTCAGTCGTCGCAACGATTTTTTGACAATGGGGGGAGGGAAAGCATTACGTAATTTGAAAAGGGAGGTGTAAGGCTGCGTTACAAGGGGAGGGGAGGTCAAAAATCGAAAAAATGCGTTACGTAATAATTGAACGACCCATGTGCTGCCGTGCTAAGGAAAAACGCCGTATGAACCTTCAGGCGTTGCACAATTTCCGTTCATAAAACACGAGTTTCCTAGTAAACTTATGAATATTTTTCCTCTAATTTTTTAGATAGTTTTGCTTGCAATTTCACCTAAAGTTCCTGAAAATTTCAAGGAAAAATATTCGAAACTTTCCGCAAAAATAAACATTTAATTGAAGGAAATGTGGCAACTCTCGAATGTTCTTACGGTGTTCTTCCTTACCAAGGCAGTGTGTACCAAGATTGAGCGGTCAAACTGCAAGCACGTTCCATGAGTTCAAAGAAAAGTATGTTTCTCTAACTTTTAATCGAAATTAGCCATCGACCCTCATCGGGGAAATTTGAAATTTTCTGAAATTTGATCACGGTGATTTGTATTTTTTTATTTATTTATTTTTTTTTTGTTTAAAAGTGGGGATTAGAATTCTTTCACAAAAATAAAGAATCGGTCAAATAATAGTTCAAGAACCTGCGCTGAGTGTAAAAGTTCTACTCGAACCTGTATTCGAACACGTAACTTTACTCACTCTTCTCCCGCCTAATAAAAATTGATGTCTCAGCCTACCAAGCTGAATAACTCCTCCGTTTCAATGCTTGTCCTAGTTGAACTCAGAGACAGCTTGCTTGGGGAAGGCAAAACCAAGGCATAAAGTTAAAAGCCGAAGTTCATGCCAATTTGAATTTGCGGCGAATCGAATGCCATTAAAGTTCTAAAACAAGGGGAAGCTCTAAAGCATCCATATGCCGACCAGTAATTGATATTAAGGCCAATTATTGTCATTGGAGCTGGGCTTATTGCTCTAGTTTAATGCGCGAAGAAATTAGGTCAAAGTTCCAAAACCGGTGAGGAGTATTTAAACCACTCCACTGCCAACTTTAAAACTGTCGTGCGCGATGAAGCAAAATGTGACTTTAAAAACTGCTCGAGAGGTCATTGTATTGTCTTTAAAATATGTCGAAATAAGTTTCATATCAAGGTCTAAAGTGCGAGACCACGGATCTCCGTTTGAGATGTTGCAACTTTATTTTTTTCTTGCAAAACTGAACAACTTATTTTCTTGAAAACTTCCTCGATCTTTCTTCTCCGTCAGTAAAATATTCTAGAGTACCTTTATAGACAGAGTATGTCCATTCGTATCTTTTTACTACAGGAAAACTGTGCCGCTTTTTGATTGATCAACGAGTTTTTAGGCTTCATGATGCTCTTACGGCCGTTAATAAACAAACAAGATGGCGGCTCACCGTAACATCGATAAGAAGCTAAAATTTGACAAAAATTTAAATTACACGGCAGTATCAATTTAAATTAGCATATCTACGAATAACACATAAAAAACACACGAAAACACTGTTAAATCGCCTTTCGCCTTTATCACAGGAGGATGTAAGATGTGCATTACCTCAAACTTGCTTGCTGATAACAGTCATCTTGTTTGTTTATTTACGGCCGTAAGAACATCGTGTCAGCCTATTTACACGCAACCAATGAAAAACCGGCACCGAAATGGCCATACTCTGTCTATAAAGGTACTCTAGAATATTCTGTACAAATTTCAAGACTTAAAGTTGCTTTGTCCCTCTTCGAAAAAGTAAACTACGAACGGAGATTTTGAAACACCTTAATAGAAATATTTGGTGCCACACCTTACCCATCGATAAGACACTGTCGTGTTAAAAAGTGACTAAATAAAACACTCAATCAAAATAGCAAATCCAGAAACTGGCTGATTTAATCATATTCATTTTGTGCCCATGGTTTATTTCCGGATGTATTCACAAAACCGCGGAATGTTCCAGATCCGAGAACATATCTCCGTCTTCCTCTTCCGGCATCTTAATCTTCACATTTGATAGAAACTATATTTACATTCTCAAAGGCTTAGGGTGAGGCGGGGGCTAAGTTAGTAATCGACATTAGCGATGACTTCTTGGAACCGTGTCTGAGACTTGCGACGTCGTTCCCCCAGAATTCTGCGCTTGAATGAAATCACCGCGTGAGATGATTGAATTTCGATCCTCTCTCCGCAGTAACAAAAAACCGGCAACGCTGTTTCCCGAAATTTAGTTCCTGGAAACGTTGCGATGAGGCAGGTTCCGACGATGATTTAACGCGGCTCAGCTCTAATGGAATTTCCGGGGCTCTGGCTTTCAGTGCAACGTCATAGGTGAGCTTGTTACGAAGTCCCTGTCCCACGAACGTGATTTGAACAAATTATTATCAAAAAGAGTGACACGTTTTTCGGAGTCATTGGTCTCATTTTGCAATGGACCACTAGACAAGGTACGAATTTAGGCAATCTGATACATATTCCTTAACCAGAATTTCACGTAAAACACGATTTACACAACGAAAATTACTGAAACTAACTCATAACGAAGATATTAACGTTTTTATTTCACATTGGTTATGAGGAATTTGAACTGCCCGCTCACAAGAAACTCAAAGCTCTACGTGAGTCAAATCGCGTACTACAACGGTTTCAGGAAGCTTCTCAATCGAACAATGTTCATTTCCCACTATGTGTTGTTCAAACTATTAGCAATTTGCTATAGCTGAGCCAAAGCGTCAAGATTGACGTTGCCAGATTTTTATATCGCAGAGACTATCATGATAACGTTTAGCGCTCGATGTGAATCACGTAAAGCATTGAGTTTTCATGAGCGGGTGGTTTGAATTCACGCACCAAGAATCATTAAATATCTTCGGAAGGAGTTGATTTCGGTAATTTTCTTTGTGCGCATCGTGTTTTACATGAAATTTTGGTGAAGAAAAATATATCAGAATGCTGAAATTCGTACCTTGTCTAGTGGTCCATTTAATCATAGCACGAATGTTTCTGAAGGCCGCGGCCCGGCCAGTGCGAAGCGCGAATTGGCGCCTACAAACCTAAGGGGATACTTCAAGCATTGCGCAATGCGTGAAGTATCCTCTTAGGTTTGAAGGGGCCAGTGCGCGTTTCGCGCCGCGCCGTGCGGCATCCTTATGGACAACGCGGACAAAAATCGGTAAGACACTGAACTTGAAATAATGAAAATTAGAATACCTTTATAGACAGATTATGGTCATTTCTGTGCTGGTTTTTTATTGGTCTCGTGAAAATAGGCTGACACGATGTTCTTACGGCCGTAAATAAACAAACAGGATGGCTGTTATCAGCAAGCAAATTTGAGGTTATGCACATCTTACATCCTCTTGTGATAAAGGTTAAAGGCGATTTATTAATAATAAACTATTAAAACTATACTATTACTGCTATAAAATAAACTATTGGTGAGAACTAACAGGTGCTTTGAGAGAACACATTGATGCGTCGGCTTGTTAATACTGAGACTGAACGAGGGAAGGAACACCGAATTGAGTATTCTTTGGAGGGATGTGGTTCAGATAGGCAAATAAAAACTACTTCGCATGAATACAAAAAATCAAGAGCCTCGAGCAACCTCAAATATTTAAAAGACCCACTCACAACACTCGCGAGAAGATGGAGAACCACGTCCGTTTACAACTTACCAATCAAAAATATCGGAAAAGTAAACACAAGTCGAAACTTCCCTCCCCATTGGTTCCCGCCAATTCCGTGGCGCGCGCGGCAAAATATATAAATTGACGCGCCACTTTTCAAATAAGCGGGGAGTCCTCTCGTTGCGCGCAACCCGAAAGCCTAGATACACACGGCCATTAATCGCCGCGCTTGAAAGACGGAAGCCAATGGAGAGCCTTGATTCCGATCCAGTGACGTCGATATATCGAAATCAAGGCTCTTCATTGGCTTTCGTTTTTCAATCGCGGCGATTAGTCGCCGTGTGTATCTAGGCCTTGAGGCCGGCACCGTACCAGTGATTTTTTCTCGGTTGTTTTAGGTCGCTCGAATTCAGGGATCGCAGGGTTGAATAGGGAATCCACCCCAAAGAATCCGAATTTCATCGTTCCGAAGCCTCTCCAGTTCCCCTTAGGAGATATAGAGGGAGGGGTAATGATCCTAAAAGCTTGGGTTCTCGACCGCATTTCGATCCATTTGCATTAGATTTGAAAATTATAGAAAATTCTACTCTTAATCGACGAATAAAAATCGAAAATTGGGCTATTTCCATGAAAAATCGAATAAGATAAGAAATCTCCAATGTCGCAAATCAAGAGATAGTGTCTTTTGACTTTCTCCGTTGCTTATAATAGCTTATACCTGAGACCAATAATACCTGTGACATTTGAATAAATTTTTAAAGAAATAAAATTAATAAATGGATGAAATTAATGAATACATGAATAAATTTGCATACTCCTCTCAATCTCACACGGTGCTCAGTTTATAGGAACAATTTAAGAGGTTAAATCAATAGCGATTATCAGGTATCGGCGAAGGTAAAAGAAATTATTTCCACGCATCGCATACACATTCCCACTGCGGCAGTTTCATATCATAAAGAAAGTAGAATACATGCATTATAGAGTTTTTTTTTTTTTTTTTTTTTTTTTTTTTTTTGCAGTTAACAAAAGGAAAAAGTCAGCGCGCCTTCAAATATTTGCTATACACTATGCACATCCGTTGTGTGAGAATTGTTGCGTCCGAGCATTCGATCGTGAGGTATCTCTATCGTCGCGAGTCGTGATATGGAACGGCGTGTAAGTATTCGAGTATTATTCTAAGTAAAATATTCAATTTTGAGGAAGAAAAAAATTAATTTTTCCCCTTACAATTCTCAGGCAAATTACACATTAGTAACGAATAAAATTCCCAAATGATCTCGATCAATAAGTTTTCCGAAGAACTCGTTCGAGTATTTAATCGAAAGAAATTTGACTGTCTATTAGTTAATGCGGTGTTTTTCTTTAGCACGGCAGGATGACAAAACCAAGGCCTCAATAATTATATGTCCGTCTACTGGATATGGAAATCGATAATTTACTTTTTCCTTTTCATCAAAGCATAACTTTCTTTCTTTAATGATTCATTGGTGTAAAAGAAAGCAAACCTGATGAGAAATCGATGTTATGCTTGTCATGAAGTAGCGTTTTCTTAAACATGAATGTTATAGGCTGGACAAAGAAACCGTCGGAATATAAAATGCATGCGTTCATGCGCTGCGCCGGGGACTACGTCGCTTTGGCGTTCGTCATTGTCTCTTCCACCTCGATATCATGTGCCTAAATAATATGCGCGCGCAGCAAAGATTCAAAGTTGATTCATAACAGAAAGGCGAGATCAAACATGAAGAGGTCTTGGCACGGTGGATGACGTCATTCGTCGTATTTTCCAGAAGGACATGCATCCGTTAATTGTGGGGATATAACGTAAAAAGAGCAAATTGGGTTTTTCCCCCTGTGAATCAAACTTTGAAAATACCATTCTGTAATATACAAAGAGAATTTTTACAGAGAACAGAATGCGGGAAAAGGAAAAATGGTGTCTTGAAGTTGAATGAAAAGTGTCGGATACTTTTCAGATAAAACCATTTAAAAAACCTAGACCAATACATTATGCTAGCCAACAATGCTAATGCGCTTTTTACACTCTTTTCCTCAGTAATCGGCATTGGAATCGCTGATATCGGAGATGGGATGAGCATCCAGAATATAACAGTTTCCCTCGGAGCATAACAATAACAGCACGTGGGTTAATGACCCGGTTCATTGAGTCTGAGCTTGAATGAGTGCGATTTGTTCCGGAAACTTTTCGCGGGTGCGTAATGCCTGAGGGATCCATTCCTCCCGCCAACTCTCTAGCTTATCGCTAAATGAAACTCTAACATGGAATATGAAGCAACTTCTTCGCGCTGTTACATGATATGGACGCGTTTTTTGGGAAGTTAAAAATATTTGCTAAATTTTATTATAAGCCATGAACTCTCAGGAACATTTTCAGGAGTATAATGGATTTCATTCTTTGGACGGTAGATTTTATCGATGAAAATGTCTACGGATAAATTCGCTTCACAAACAGTCATTGCTCTTTCAGAGGGTTTAAAAAATTTCATAAAGTTTGATAATGAGGACAGTTTTGTTCTTTTTTTAGAAAAGTGAAATGAAATGGGGTTGTGACACCGCAAACCGATAATTCTGTTTTCCGATCCCAGATAAGACATAATATTTTTACAATATTGGGCAAATATTGTCAGTACTGTCGCAATATTTACACAATACTGACAATATTTTGATAATATTATAATCAAAATTATTTTTTTAGAAAATATTTAAAGAATCATCATTTAGTATTTTTAAAAATAATATGTTTACCCAAAACATCATAAAAATATTTTCAAAATATTTGTATTTCAATACTGTAAAAATTTATATCGTGAGAGTATTTTTAAAATATCAGTACATATAATATTTATATTCAAAATATTTATTATATATTTTAAAAACATTTTAAAAGACAGTAATGCATTAGTAAGTATTTTCAAAATATTTTGAAAATATTTTAAACAATAATACTGCTATTCAAAATATTTTTAAAATATTTTCGATATCCTAATCAGTATAAGTCATCATACTAAATGCCTGCCCATAACGAAAAGTATTAAACATAATAAGGCTTAGATTTAAGACGTAGCTCAAATGTGTTCTTTCTGAACAATTATCCATTATTTTCAACCTTATTATTCATAAAGGTTATTGCAGCTGTTGTCAAATTTAATATAATATAATATAATATATATTTTTTTGCCTCCCAAGAAATTGTTGAATTTCCACCTCTTTGAGGTAATTTTCAATGTATTTGCGCGTGATCTCAGTTTATTTCTTTTTTTGTTTCGTTTGTAGTATTCATGTACTGTTGTGAATATTATCATTGAATGAGAATGTTATCATTCATTCACATCTGGTTGTTTATTTTTTATTTTTCAAATTTCAAATGAAACATTTAAATTCAACTGAAGAAGAAATTCTTGATCTCGTGTGCTTATTGGTCTCCTGTAGAACTTGCACTTAGTAGCTGTGCAGCTGTGAGATTATGGCAATCGCACCTGCATAGTCTTTATGAGGAAGACATCAAACTGCAATCAAATGCAAAATGCATCTCAGAATGTCGATGAAAAATTTAAAGAGAAAAAAATAAATAAAATAATAGAATGGTGGAAATAATAGAATAACAGAGACAAAAGAAGAGAAATAAAATGAAGTAAATCAAATTAATGATAAAATGAAGTCAAAGACTAAACTGAAGTAAAACATTAGAGGGAGCAAGGAGATGAAGTAAAAAAACTGAGATGAAGAAAAAAATAAAGTATAAGGGAAAAAACTAAATGAGGTTAAAGAATAGAATGAATTTAAAGAATTAACTGAAGTCAAAAAAATTATGATGAAGTATTAAAATAAATTACAGTAAAACAAAACAAAGTAAAGGAATAAGAAGTAAATAATTAAAGAAAAAAAATGAAGTGCTTGAAAAAAAAAAAAAAAAAATAGAGTGAAGAAAAAAATAGAGTCAGCAAGGAAATAAAACAAAGTAAAACGATAAAATAAATTTAAAAAATATAGTAAAGTAAAAAGTAAAATAAATACACGGACAAATCCAGGCAGATGGAAAATATCCTAGTTGCCCGTCCAACTCGACGTTAAATACCGGTTTTAAGTCACTAAAATACATCGTCTAGTGAAGCTCAATCGGTAGGGTCGTCGGTTGGTGTTAGGTAGATCCCGGGTTCAATCCCCAAGGTGGATGAAAAATTTCTAATCTGCAAAATCGATTCAATAACATCCCAGTGGTTTCATTATTTTTATTTTTCATGGTTTCTAAAATTATTTCCACAATTAACCCTTTTCCACCATCCCCTAGCTGCGAACCCCTAAATTGATTCAATATTGGTGTAGTATTGTCTCAATATTGATATCCAAATACTTTCCCTTTGAAGTACTGGCACAGTATTCTCAGCCAAAGTATTGGCACAGTATTTATGCCAAAAGGAAAGATGGTGTACGATTTTAACATTGGCTCAATATTTAACCAATATTGCGGCCCAATGTTTGCATTAATACCAAAACAATATTGTTTAAATATTGGCTAAATATTCCTGTCTTATCTGGGCGAGTTTCACCATCAACCTCTTGTAATGATTTGAAATCCTTGTATAATTACCGTCAATACAAAATTGCCCACTGTTAGTGTTCCAGCTATTATATTCCAACCCCCTTGCTCAAAGAGAGGGTGGGGAGGAGGGATGAAAGAGGGCCGAACGAGGAAGAGGGGGAACGTAAAAGGAATAATTGAGGGGCTTAGAGGACAAGGCGCATAAGTGCAGTTTTTGCTGTTTTGAAAGATACGTGTTTGAAGTTTCAAAATTACATGGAACCTTATGGCAAAAAAGAAGTTCAATCTGATTTTTTGATACTCAGAGAATTTGGGAGAGAATTTCTTACAGAATATGCATTAAGACTAGTTCTACATGAAATCATGCGATTATCTCAAGTTTTCAAAAACTGCACTTATGCTCCTTCCTTGTCTTCCAAGCCCCTTTATTTATAATTCGTATATGTATGAAGTCTTTTATGGTCATGTTTTGCACTGTCAGCCTGAAGTTTGTCAAGTTCAACAGTTTAAAGCAGTGTCAAAGTAGTGTTTTGTTTAATGTGCAGAACTCCTCAGGACGAAAGATAAACCTGAGGTTTGTTTATGATTGTCTATAAGTGTCGATGTGTCTATATGTGTAGGGTTATAAAATTAAAATCTAAATCTATCTATCTATTTATCTATCTATCCATCTGGTGCCTCTATAGAGAGCAAAATTATCGCTTCAATTCAATGAAAACCTAATATAGATCTGCGATTTTTGCTTCGCACGAAAGCAAGACCATAAAAGCCATTGTTATTTTCGTTTGTTTATTCTACGAGCAACTTAAAGTCTTTAGTCGCCATTGAGATCACTCCACTAGCAGCAGTGCAAGATTAAGTCAACAGTAAGGTGAGGCACGCAGGGGCGATGCAATTTTTCACAAAAGCGCTCAGGAGACACAAAACCCGAAAGAATGAGGTAAGTAGGGATAAGGACTGCTCGTTGTTAATCTAGGAAAAATGTCAGCCCTTTACAGTCTCCTTTGAAAGAGGAGCTAAATAAAAGACTTTGCTGAAAATGTCGGAAAGGATAATTTAAGTGGGTATACAGTTTGC
The DNA here is from genome assembly GCF_001854935.1 of Bemisia tabaci. Taxonomy (NCBI): domain Eukaryota; kingdom Metazoa; phylum Arthropoda; class Insecta; order Hemiptera; family Aleyrodidae; genus Bemisia; species Bemisia tabaci. The sequence goes on along the minus strand of NW_017549038.1, from coordinate 5,978,123 downwards.
TGGAATAGTTAAGTAGGGCCTGTCAGATCTGTCAGCGTGGTTTTTTTCAGCGCCTCCACGCAGGGAAATACCGCGTTGCCAAGTTATCTATTTAAAAACTTAAATGTTTTACCAACGCAATAATAATAGACCAATGCAAGAAAGATGTGATTTTTGACTTGTGTTCAGAATTTTGTGTAATCATGTGCTATTACTTTTAAATGATCCTGAATTTCACTAATTTAAAGATAGAACCATGTATTTTCCTCTCTCTCTCTCAAGCGCGCATTAATACCATCAATATTTCAGACCTCAATAACTTTTCCAGGTGAAATCACACTCCACGACAAAAATGTTCCCACGAAAACGAAACATACTCAACTCATCTATTTAGGAAGGAGTGATCATAATACCATAAATCATGTTGAAAATCGAAATTACGGTCTACTTCAGTCAGGAAGTAATAGTATTCATTTAGCGAGTGATTAGTGAAACAGATAAGAAAAATGATTCAGTTTATTCTGACATTAGATGTTGAAAAAAATCTTGCAGACAATGTGGAAGATTTTCGACAAGAATTATAACTGGGTTTCTGTCAACTTAACTTTGCCACAGTAAATATTTACTAATTAGTGACCTCTTTCTATCCGCTACAAACTCGGCGAGAATACATTTCTACAGTTGTCTCTATTTAAGAAGGGAAACCCTGTTTCTGAAACTATAGTCTTAAGTTGTCCCAAGCTCAATTGGCAAGATGTTTAAGCCAAGGGGAGAGTCTCTAATTATTATAGCAAAGGCTCCAGGTCTCAAATTACACCTTCATCGTTAATTAATCCCTTCATCGTGTCTTATCTGAAGTAGGAACAAAATGCTTCCTATATTGTGAAAGGTGTCATGCCGCAGGCAGCAAAATGTGGGAACAGAACAGTTATGCATACATTTAGACCCTTTATCTTCATCCTAAAAGCTCATCTCTTTTGGTCGTTCGATAAGGACTTTATCTTTGCCTAGTTATACGTAAAAAAAATAGCATTGCCCCCGCGATCAGTCTATACAAGAGTGGTGCAGTTTTACGATAATTATACATAGAATCCACGGGTTTTTTTGTCAGTTTTGTCCTTACAATTCAGCAAAGATATACTGAGACGTTAAATAGTGAAATACTGCAAGGAGTCAATTCTCCGTGGCTGCAAACCGAATTTAAGATGAATCTACATTAATATACTCATAAAAATAAAAATAGGAAAACCAACTCAATTTAAGATGCGTAAACTTTCACAAACTTTTTGCGCGCAACTTGTATTTTATTTTCTGTAATGAGCCTGCTTTCAAAATTTCCATAAACTTAGCTGTAATTTCTCTCTGCGAAATCAGAAGTATATGTATTACAAGTGTACCATCTGTTTATGAGAGTATTTAATTACTTGCATGAGATGTGCAGTCGCTCCTAGTCCATTAGATTCGACCGTGACTGGCGCTCCAATTTTGTCGAAAATTGTGCCAATATTTTTCGTTCGATCCAAATAAAAATGTGTGAAATTGTGAAATTTTCAATAATATATGCACACAATTTTTATAGTAAAACTAAATTTACGAACGGGAATTTTACATTGCTGAAATGTTCACGTTCTTCTGTCTGGAAAACGACGCATCAAAGGATGAAAAAGTCTCTTGGATCGATTACGCTTCATTCTATCCACAGTTCATGGACACCACGAACAAAAATCTTAAATTAGTGTGTTCAAACTATCCACGTTCGTGGACCCCACGAACACAAATTTAATTACAAATAACTGAGTAAATTTGGCACCGTGCATAAGCTTGTACAAGTTCCAAGTTTTTAAAAGTTCAAGTTTAAAAGTCTAAAGGTTTCTTCAAAAGTTGCAAGTNTGGACAGGATGAAGCGTTAGCTCTTGGATCCAGAGTCTAGACTCTTAAAAAATTTGCCTAGAAAAAACATTCTTGATTCAATCAGATTTTTGCTTCAATTGAGAGCCAAGCCTCTTAATCTAAGCGGTTACCCTTTTGATTCGAGCAAAAATCCGATTAAATCAAGAGTATTTTTTCCTGTCAAATTTTGTATGAGTCTGGACCTTGGATCCAAGAGACTCTTTAATCCAGTGATTGACTCGTTGCCTGAAACACTTTCAGCAGAAATCCTTAAGATTTGGTATGCAAGCTCATAAATTGTGTGTTTCATTTCCTTTTTTCCTTGTCTACTTTATTTTAATGCCAATAAAAGATACGCGTACATTTTGGAATATCGCAATCACGGCCTTTCAGCTTTGTGAACCACTGAAGTGATACCACTTCAGTGGTATTTTTTTACTCTTATGATCTCTAGACTTTTTGAGATTTATGATCCACACAGACGCTTTTATAATCTCAGTCTTAATTGGTTTCCTGCTTTTTTAATTCTATTGTTGAGTATTTCTGAGTTTTGGTGTCTAAAGTCTTCTATTACCTATTGGTTTATATATTCTTTTATCATCCTTCTTAACTAAAGAATTAATCAATTTTTATTCTTATAACAAAATAAAAGTTAGAGTATTTTTATTTATCTCTTTATTTTTGTTTATTTTATTTATTAATGTTTTGGGTTTGATTCCTTACGTGTTTTCCTGTTCCTCTCATTTTGTACTTTCTACTAGTTTCTATGCACCTTTATTGAAAGGTTTGATACGCTGGTGGAAAGAAAGAATTTTCCATGCGATTGAGAAGCAAACTTTCATAACTTGCGGAAACTGGCGGAGTGATACGTACGTGAAGCGTCCGATCGTTGGCCGTCGAAGTTGAGAAAGTGCAAGATCAACATGAACACATCTACACCATGATGAATGGGAATCATGAATTCTTAAATTCAATCTCGAAGAAGTTCGGATCCGTATTTCCGTCACTCACCGAGCACTTTAGATCCCTCGCAGCGTTTCAAATCGTCAAGAAGCCCAGTTCAAGTCCTATCATTTTTTCAAAATCGATATGATGATATTCAGAAAGCTTCGTGGTCATCCCTTCCCCGCTTTACCCGCATCGCAGTAACCTAAACGCACAGCTAAAGAACGATGAACTTAAGATTTTCTCGACTTTTAAAGTTGCGGTTTCAATGTTATTAAACGCGTCTGATTTAAACTGCCAAAATTTGAAAATAGGTTTGAAAATTGATGTGAAAAATTACGAAAATCATTGACGAATTAAAGAAATAAGCAACAGAAATTTAACTTTTTATTGATAAGATCTTTTTAAATTTTAAAAAATTTACTTATTTATAATTTGTTTTATTAATATCTTTTATAATCGATATAATGTATTTAAATATTTGGTTAGTTAACTCTAGGTTTGACCGCAACTGCTGGCACCTAATTAGTTAAAATTTAAATAAATTCTTTAGGTAGATTGCTCTAATTTTTAAATTTTAAATGAATCATAGCTATCTTAATAGAAATCCTTTTTAATCGTACGCAGCAGATATTAACCGTACCTGTATTTTTTATGAATGCGTTTAAATAATTTTAAATCAATTTCAATAAAACTCAAAATGTTTTAAATATATAGAGATGATGGTAGACGAATCTGATGATTGAAATTAAGATAACTGCAATCTGCCACTTGTTTTTCTTCTTCTTTTAGTAAATTTAGGTCATATTTAAAACAAGCATGTGGAATTTCCTAGAAAAATGTTACCGTTATAGTTATTCTTTTGTGACAACAATTAAAATGAAATTGAAATATGGCAGCTTTTTCCTGACAGACAACGAAAATTTACGTTGAAGCACCAATCAGTCGATAGACAAACAAGGAGATGATGATTAGACAAATTTCGTGTCGTTCGCTTGCATTGTCGCATTGATACAATAAATCCTGTTTCTTGGATGCTAAGAATGCATACTCACAGAAATGAAGGCACTCTAGTTTCACTAGCTTCTACTATGAATTTCTCGGTTTAAATTCCCAAAATGACTGTCTAATTTGAAAGTAAGCATTTGTTCCACGGAGATCTCAGCGTTATTGGGTGAGATACAGTGGCGTGGCGTGAATTGCAATATATCGATTGTTATCCCATTGAAACTTATGGAAAAGGATTATCATGTGAACATTTCAAAGAGTGATGTTGTTTTATTCTACTTAAAAATTAAACAAGCGGAGCATAGACTCTCAACCACCGGACTCGAGAAACGTGGTTTTAGAATTTCAATGTCGATGTGCTTTTAGTAGTAGGTATCGTAAGAGTCTTACTTGGACGCGGTTTTAGATTTTTCCGGAAGCGTGCTTGAACAAATACAGAAATCATTCTCTCATTGGTGATGGTGTCATTTGCTGACGACACTTCAAATATCTCGCTTGCTAAGCAGAAAAAACATTGGACCCGATTCCGTAATTTTTGCTGTCTCGTTTACGAAGACCCACCGCCTTTTCCCTCGCTTCGGCATATCTTTACCGCTCAGGGTGTATTTATGAGTGAGAAAAAGAAAAGAGAGAGAGGCAGAGAAGGGAGAGGGAGAGAGAGAAAGAGACTGAGGTGTATAATGGTATGTATTTTTCTTTGGGATAATCAAAAGATACTGGAAAAATAACATTAAAGGATGAAGAAGTGCCTTCTCTTTCCCCGCCCCCTCCATCCCGCCACTCGTTAGCCCTCCTTAAAGCCGCTCTCTTTTCAAATGAGGCAAATTGTGGGAAAAGATGGGGAGGGGGGGGGAGTTAGTATAAAGCAAGGCTCAAAGAATTTTCCTCGCCTGCAAATGTCTTTACAATTACTGGTGATGTTATTTTTGAATCTGCGGCGTGATTCATTTGTCGAACCCCTTCGTCTTTATCACAGAGTTGTGAGCTTTTCTTTATTTTTGTCCACTGTCTTTATATTACTAACTGTTTTGTTAACTGTCTTTAGATAGAAACATCACACAAACTTCGATAGCTTAATCTCTTAATCAGTTACCACCCTTGTCAAAATTGTCTCATAGAGGCCCCTTATTTTCAACGGGTCCTGATGATGATTTCATGGGGGCCCATAGGATGGAGAAGTATTGCCATTGGCTAGTGAGAAAAAAAAAATCTTGTGAAGAGGATGAGACTACCCACTCTGGTCATGTCCTCGTTTGGCATCTGCAACTGATTTATATCTTTTTCAGTGTCTGGACTTCATTTGCATTGAAAAGGAAACACAGTCTACATACTGCAGCGGACATTACATTTCAAGGGTACACAGGGCAAAGTAGGTGTATGCATTATGCATTTAAGAAGTTCGTCGAGAAGATGAAGGTTTATAAAGAAGGTTTAATCATCTACGTTTACGGGTGACCAACAATGAATGGTAGAGATTTCAAAAGCAGCCTCAAACAATAGGACCGAGCTCACAAACAGATTGTCCGTACATGATAAATACCAGCACCGTGTTTTGATTCTGGATTCGAGCTACAGCCCCACAATCCTACATTTGAGAGAGAAAGTTTCCTTGGAAGTTTGGTAGTCTAATTCTAAGGGATCGGCTAGCTCCGCTTGAAAGTTTTCATCAAAATCCGTCACATTATTCTGACGAAAGATGAAGACAGTGGCTTATGAGGCTCCAACATGATTATGTGAACCCTATATGAAGAGTTTTTGGCAAGAAGGACAATTTTGAATACGATTTTATCCTTGAAAATATGTGTGCAATCTAATTTAAGGAGCAAAAAAACGGAATGGATAGCAAAAAATGTACCTTAGATAATCTAGATAATCCTGGAGTAACCTGGGTAGCGAAAAAAATAGGATATGTATGTTTCACATTTGGTGGCGTGGCGTGCTTTGCGATATATCGATTGATATGCCAATTAAACCTATGGAAAAAGATCGATAGACAAGGTGTTCGCAATGAACACCTTAATTATCGATTCTTCACCATACCTTCAAATGGGGAATTATCGATAATCGATCATTCACGCCACGCCACTGCTCATATTATGGACTAACTCTATTTAATATTGGACAGAATAACTTTACACCGATTATTAAACGAGAAAGGATGACCATAGGCAACTGTACTCATTGACCTTTAACTATTTAACTAAACTATAGTCTAGGAAATGTTGATGAAATGCCGGGAGAGCTACGCCGTGTTCGATGATGAATTCTCTAACTTTGCTGAGCAACTCTCAAAAGTTTCTTTACGTCAAACAACTCGCGCGGAATATTTTCATGTTATTTTACACAGCTTTGCATTTGTATCGGATGGGAAAAAAACTTCCTTAAATGAAGAATAGATTCCTCTTTTTTGCCTTGAAAATCTCCAAGAATTCCTCATTCTTTAAGATAATCGTGATTTAACGGTTCTGAATAATTTTTATTGATTGCATAAAATTCAGCTACCAAAGGAAGGGAAATCTTTTTAGTTTGGAACGAATTAATGACGTCTTGGATTTTTATCATATTTGCGAAAGCAGCTATAGTGTATGCTGCTGCTTGAAAATTGCTCAGCTCTTCACGGCTACGATGAGGAATTTGGAAAATTATTATTCCATGAGTCACGCTGATCGATATCCACCCCCCCGCCCTCTAAATCCAGGTATATACAACTTCTGTACAATGGAGCCTTATAATCGGTCACATCACACAGAACAACAGAGCACGCGCATGGCGCACGATCACCTTTCATTTTTATACACGTCAATGTAGCATTGAGAGTTCACTTATTACTTCATTACTTCACACGACCAGTGTATAATTTTAAAAGTCAAAAAAATTAAAAAGAAAAAATTACACGATATACGAATTTCTCCACCAGGGAGCTCTCCCCGCAAGAGATCGTTCACAACCATCCTGTAGGGTGCGCGGCGGCGTGCTGCCAGTGCGAAAAAAACGCGCACTGACGCCTACAAACCTAATGGGCTACTTCACGCATTGCGCAATGCTTGAAGTATCACGTTAGGTTTGTAGGCGTCAGTGCGCGTTCCGAGCTGGCAGCGGCAGCACGCCGCACCGCAGCGTGCCATAAACTTGCCTACAATTAATAGGTGAGTTCAGGGTGTTGAAATGTAGGCAATTTGACATCAAATTCGAAATTAGCGACTCAAAAAAACATCATTTACGGAACTTTCGTGATCTTTCAGTAATTATCCGACTTATTTCTTCCTTTTCTTGAGTTTTGGACCATGGTGCGCCGCGGGCGACGGTGCTCACGAAATTATCCCCTGTGCTCAATCGGACACAGAAGAACGAGTCAACGCAATTTCAGTGTTGTAAAAATCATGCGTCCTCATGATTACTTTAAAAAATGTCAAGAACAGCTAAGCTGTGTTTTTTTATCAAAAAAAAAGGAGGAAAAAAGCGAGTGTCCATACAGTCGAAGATAGGAGGGACGTAATTTGGCCTCATTTTTAAACTTTTCGCCCGCTTCTAAGCGACAAAATTCCGTTGACAGCATAAAAGAGTAGAGCACTGCAAGATCACGCATCTAGTCATCGCGCCTTCAATTTTGCAGATGCAACACGGATATCCATGAAGCACGAATAGTTGTATCACTGCTCCGTAATCAACGCGCGTCCTTTAACTTGCTCTATTTCAATATTGTGTTTGTTTTTATTCGTCTGATTTGGGCGCATTTCTGCCAAACGGAACTATGTGCATCAAAACATGAGTCCTGAGGCCCATAAGTATGCGTGTATAACAGGGCTCACGTTAAAATACACATAGTTCCGTTTGGCAGAAATGCGTCTATTTGTGCTTCGACAGGTCATGTGAGCAACACATCCGAAGATAGGAGAGGCGTATTCGGGCTTCAGTTTTAGCTTTTCTCCTTAACCCATCGCTTCTTTATTCATGCTTTTACTCGCTTCTTCATTTAAAATGAAAATACTATACTAGTACGAATACAATTATTATTCATTTTTCCCTTTTAAACTTCAACCCAACATAATGAGAAATGACGAATTGACGTCTCCGATCGAAACAATGTAATTTTTAGAAAGGGAAACTGAACATTTTAATTCATGACGTAGCGTAGTGAGGGCTCAAAATTATGCGATGCCACCCTGTAACGAGAAAGGAATATATTCCATCAGATATCAAAGAGTGAATTCAGTCAAACACTTAAGAAGAGAATTTGCAGGTGTCTGAAATTTGATGAATGTCGCGTTTAAGTGGAAAATACTAAGTGTACTGAACACGAGGATAACCTTGGTTCATGAATCGAACAATTATCGGAGAAGATATGACAAAATGATCTAATCTGCTAAAATACATGTGTTTAAATGGGAAATGCCGCCAGATGACGTCACTTGGCGGTGCGTTTTCTCACTTTTAAATCTATTTTTACACTATTTCCCGTATCAGGAAAAAATTATGAAAAATACTGTGAAATAAGCTCTTTAAGCACTTTCAGATGAAGCAATAAAAAAATTGCTTGCAAATACTCCATTCCAGTTTTGCAACTCTACCGCTCTTCTGAATGTTTCCCATCGTGCAAGAAGCTTTCGCAGACGACCACGTAGATCATCATCATTAGTTCATCTTCATGGTTGCATTAGTCTGATAAATTAGCCTCATTATAGAGCACTCGACATAAAATATAAAGGACGGTCATTCCAGTTCAAATCAAGTGACCCTAGCTTCTATTCAGATAAGTTGAGGTTTGCACTTCATCTGTGGAGCGTCATAACACGTTTAGTGGTGCGACAGGGAAAAAAAGGACCCTTTAAAAATCTACATAAATTAGAATAGACTCGGACGTCGTTCGATTTCACAGAGTCGGGTTTTTAGTGGAATAAATCGTCACTAATAGCTCCCCTCTCACTTTCCTTCGGGGACCACCGCCCCCTCAATTAAGTCCATCATCATTAGCATACTCCGCAGATCTCCGATTCCTAACAATGTACCAGACCTTTGGCCATTTGTTTCCAATTCTGCCGAGCTACGGAAGAACGCCGTATGGCCCTTCAGACGTTGCCACATTTTCTTCAATGAAACCTTAATTTACTGGTAAAAAGGAGAGGTTTCTCTTCAATTTTTCCAGACAATTTTGTTCGCAATTTTGTCCAAAAAGTCTGAAATTTTCATGGGAAAATACGCGTAATCGTTCTCAAAATACGTGTTTTTCCGAGACAATATGGCAACTCTCGAATGTTCATACGGCGTTTTTCCTTAGCACGGCTGAGTTGTCGTGCGGCTTTGCAAGCGATGTTGCGAAATTTAAAAAAATTGCCCTCGGTGACTGAAGCGAAAGGGATTTTTTTCCGGGGAGATTCGGCGATCCCGTTCGCACATTCCGTCATTCCGTATTCAAGGAGCGTGGCCCACTTCCAATTTGCATTTACTTCTGTGTCTTCGCGGAACGCGCTCAATCTTCCCAGTCAAATTACGGGATCTCTTTTTTCATCCCAATCCTGTCGAGTCGATGAGAAACCTTTAATCTACTGACGGAGCAAAAGTTCCGAGAGCAGCTTAGCGAGGTCGTAGAACTGATACGAACCCTTGATGCTATGACGGGTGTATGACACTAAATACTCGAAGAGGGGGAAAATGCACTTTTGGGAGTTCGATTCCTGATAGACGATTAATTTTATTCCGTACCAGAGCAAATTTTTGAGATCATATTTTGCTGAATATTTTAAATGCGTTTCATGAATTTAACGTTAGTCAAAAATTGCGTCTTATTAAATTGAAACATAGTCGATCTTTTTCAAGCTGCCGCAAAATTCTTACACTGAAAAAAAAAGTGGCTTGGATGATATTTCTTGAATTTGCCGCCAAGAATTTGTTTTATCTTCCTTTAAGCTGACTTTTTCTTGATACAAGAAAAATAATGCTTTGGTTAAGCAAAAAAGTACCTTTTATTTACCAGCAAAATTCTTGATTTAAGAAAAAATATTTCTTGGCGGCAAAAAAATTCTTTTTTTTTCAGTGTAGAAATTGTTATTTTTCAGTTGCATGAAAAAAGGAATTGGAATGTAAAAATTAAAAACCGTATACGTCGACAGAAACTGAATTAATCGGCTTCTCCAATTTGAAAATGCACTGAGTCTCGTGGCGTAGATGTTTGTAAAAATAGAAATACGCGACTCAAGTATGCCAAGTTTCTGAGGGAGAGGGAATGTTCAAATTGAAGAACGGGGGAATAGTATTGATTTTTGCATCTTTTTCAAAAGAAAATAAATTTCTGAGGTCACCCCACACTCGCTCTTCGTGCAATTTTGACCAGAAGTCTAGCATGCGTTTGCTCTTATAATTAGTTTCTAAAACTCTCGACTGAGATATTTAACGCCGCACAGTGGATCGAGTCAATAGGAGATGTCGGACAAAATTCGGAAACTTTAAAAGCTTATGACTCCATTCATACAAAATTTTGAGGTTCTGAAAGTGGATTCATTGGTTTTCTTGTAAAATTTTCTTTCAGAGGCACCCTTCAAAATTTAAGAAGTGACGAAATAAACATCAAAATTTTCGATTTTAATCAAAAATTGTATGTCCGACCTTTCTCATTGACTCGATCCACTGTGCGCCGTCGCATATGCTATCCTATTGGGAAAAAAGTCTAGAAATCGTTTATTATTACGAATCACCTTGACCGAACAAATTTAAAGTAAGCGCAATTTCAAATAGACTTCCTCATAGATGAAGATTGCGCAAACCTAGGTCTACCCTCATTTTATCTGTGTGTACCCTGTAAAATGCAGTCTATTAATTAGTTCTAAGAGTCTCGTTTTGCAAGTAACTTGATGAAGGTAGGGGCTGGGAGCAAAATCGACAAAACTTTGGGGCGGAAGTGCAGGATCAAGGTATTTATTAGGACCCCCCCAATCGGAAATTTGACCTTGGTACAAGCTTAGTATGACATTTTTTCACATTTGAATAGAGTTGCCAAGCTTATCTTGCTAATGTTCCCACAATGTTAGCAGGACATTTATTTTACCTCTGGGACAAGCTTGAGCCCAAAGATTGTGCCAAGGTTAGGTTTGTAAGACTGCTCCAAGCCTATCCTGACAATATTGCCACTATATTGGTGGGACATTATTTTACTTCCGAGACAAACTTGGAAATTCAACATTGTGACAACGTTATGTTAATAATATTGCTCCAAGCTTGTTCAGCGGATATTGTGACCATGATGTTGCCATAGGCTTGATGTTAAAATATTGCCATAGTATTGGCAGGACATTTATTTTACCTCTGAGACAAGCTTGGATTTCCAATCTTACCTCTGAGGCAAGGTAGGCGATAGAACGCCGTGTTACCTGCCATCCTCGCGGAAGAAATTTCTTACCGTCGCAATGCCTGATGTAGGCATATACGGAACATTGGAGTGCCGCGAAACCTTCCTAAGTCAGCTACTTTCTTGGCTGCTTGCACTGGCTGAAACCTTCAACTTGGATCCCTCTAGTAACGGGCACTGCCCAGGCGAAACGAGAACCAGCCCCATTGACGGGGCGGCCGCGCGCGGACCGTTGCCAAAAAGCTCCATTTGAGCCCTTGGCCTAAGAATATCGGTAAGATGGGTTAGACGCCTATGGATCATGTGCCTATTACGTCAAAAAGCGAAAGGTCGCAGCTTTTGCCCTTTAATTTGCCCTTAAAGGGACCGCAACGGCAGATCTGTGGCGAGCGCGCCCTGGTGGCGGAAATAGCAAACGCGGTCGAATTGTGCTCGCCGCGCACAATATTGTGTTAATCTTATGACAATATTAGAAACAGAAGCCTAAAATGTTTATTTTCTTAATCTTGTGACAATGTTAAAGTGCGAATATTAACACAATGTTGTAAAAATAATGTTAGCATAATATCAATTCAGCATTTTTAGATATCCAATATTGTGTCAATATCATGACAATATTACGAACAGAAGCCTGTTATGTTTGTTGTTCTAACGTTAATTGAATGTTAACATAGTAACAATACCGCAGTATCACAGAGATAACATCGTCTCGATATTATTTTAGCAATTTTGTTTTCCTAATATTGTGTCAATATTGTATCAATATTATAAGCAGAAGCCTATGTTCAGTATTTTTTTTAATAATGCGCCAATGTTAAAACTAACATATTACTGCAATATTGAAAACATAACTCTACGACAGTATTAGTTTACCAATATTGTATAACCAATATTGTGGCAACATTGTGACAATCTTGGAATCACCGAGCACCACCTGACATTGGATTTCTAATGTTGCTAATATTGGTGCAATATTAAAATACTAAGGTTATATATCCAGTATTGATGGTATATTGTACCAAGATTCTCAGGCCAACCTTACTGTTGAAATATGCTCACAATCTCGCTAAGGTTGCCACAATATTATTCCGATCTGCCCAGGGTCAAATTTCCGATTGGGCCTCTTCATTTTGTCTTGCATTTTGTATCCTTGCCTCTCGGCACAGTTTTCATGCATATAAATGACCTCACTCTAATATGCGCTATCTCAGAACAATCTATTCGTAGGAAAGGGATGAAACTGAATTGATCGGACAACAATTTGAATGGAAATTAGGAAGCATTCGTCTTTCCTTCCTGCCTCTGCGAGGCTATTTGCATCCGAACCTCTAGCGTCCGGAGCAGACCCATACCTCCATATAATCAATGCTCTTAGTTCAACGCTAAAAAACTGCTTGCCATAATTTTGAGGTGTGAAAAAGTTCGTTGATTAAGATCCATCTGGATCAAGATTTTCCCACAGAAAAAAAGAGAGATAGAGGGAGGCAAGGAGAATTATTAGAGATAGGAAAAACGGTTGTTGTTATGATAGTTCATTGTTCGCGGTGTTATTTTCTCTTTGTTTTATTGTTCGTTTTCAGGAGCAAGGAAGAAAATTGAGAAGCCTAGGTGATTCATCATCCTTAAATCATCCTCACACTTTTGGATAGAGACAGAGGAAAGTGTTGTAGAATTATTTTTTTATTTTCCTTTTTTATACATATAAAATAAGACGAAAAATGACATCGTATTTGAGGTCGTGACCGAACAACTAGTCTGGTAAGGTCATGTCAACGGGATGACCGAAGGGAAGGAGCCGAAGTGGATGCTTGATTGGGTTCTTCCCGAGAGGAGATGAAGTAGACACCCAGTAAAAGGTTGGCGACAGGGGTTTCGCATAAAATGAGGGGGTGTCAACTCCTTGAAGGGTTTTGGGAAGACATACAGCAGTGGCGTGGCGTATTTTGCGAAATATCGATTGATCTGCCATTTAAGCCCATGGAAAAAGGTAGATAAACAGGGTGTTTCCTGCGAACACCTTAATAATCGATTCTCTCTCCACAGAATCAAATGGGGGAATATCGATGAATCGTTCATTCACGCCTCGCCGCTGGAGGACAGAGGACTGTGCTGCCGTGCTGAGGAAAAACGTTGTATGAACATTCGAGAGTTGCCAAATTTTCCTTGATAAAGCATGTATTTTTGACGCAATTTATGCATATTTTTCTTTTAAATTTTCAGATATTTTAGATTAAATTGGGTACAAAATCGTCTGAAAATTTGGGGGGGGGGGATATTTACAACTTTCCCAGTAAATTCGTGTATTATCGAAGGAAACTTGGCAACGTCTGAAGACTCATACGGCGTTCTTCCTTAGCACGGCAGTGTGGTGGTTAGGCGCGGCAGATCGTCAGAGAGCGCGGTTAAAGCGGTTCTTTTGTATGTATTTTATTTTGTATTGGAATTTGAGTAAATTCTAAGAAATCAATTCGTTTTTGTGTCGTTATTCGTTCAATTCATTTGAATACTACCGGTACACGTTTACGAGCTCCGTTGAGACCAGGGTTTCGAAACGGCCCGAAACGTGCCTTTTGATACGCTTACACGCGCACGTCATGAACGCTCAAAACAGAGTCCAATACTGCCGTGCTGAGGAAAAACGCCGTATAAACATTCAGGCGTTGCCAAGTTTCCTTCGAAAAACACCGAATTTATTGGAAAATTTGTAAATATTTTTCCTCAAAAATTTCAGACAATTTTTTTTCGCAATTAAATCTAAAATATCTGAAAATTTCGAGGAAAAATGCTCGTGAATGTCGTCAAAAATACATATTTTATCAAGGGAAATTTGACAACTCTCGAATGTTCATACGGCGTTCTCCCTTAGCACGGCAGAATACGGCCGTGCTAAGGAAAAACGCCGTATGAGCCTTTGAGCGTTGCTACATTTCCTTTGATAATACACGAATTTCCTAGTGAACTTTGGGAATATTCTTCTTCCAATTTTTTAAATAATTTTGTTTGCGATTTAACCTAAAGCTCCTGACAATTTCAAAGAAAAATATTCATAACTTTCCTCAAAAATGCACTTTGTATCGGAGGAAATTTTGCAACACTCGAATATTCATACGGCGGTTTTCCTTAATCCTTCCGTTCTTCATCGGACAAAAGTAGAAGACTGGATGATATTGATTCTCCATTTCCAGAAGATGATCATATAGCTGAATCGCTCAAGCGCTGATTTTTAATTATAAACTAGAACGATTTATCTCACGCCGTGTGGCTTTGTTCTATAAATTAATTTCGCACGAGATAAAATATGAAAAAAGCTAATGCATCTAAACTTCCTCTGAATACTTAGAAGAAGTTGAGGAACGTGTTCGAAGTTTGCTTAAAATCGCGCTGAGCAACGACAGCAGCGATTTCACGCCTCTTCGAACTACGAAGTATCGATGTAAACTTCCAGTTCAATATTCATCGCATGCCTGTGAACACTCTTGATCTCCTTTATTTTCCAAGTTCCGACTAAACCACTTATCTCTAAGCAAGTTCCACAAAGCTCAGAGTTTAGGTTTCGAATACCACCTCGTTGAGATTTGGGGTCGTTAAGGATTAAGGTACGAAATTTTATTCTCGGGATGGTTTTTCAGCCTCAAACTCGAAGGAAAGTTTTGCGTGGGCTCCGTCAAAAACAATTTCGCTCCCTACATATATCCTCGCACTTCTATTATACTCTCAATGGATACCAATAAAATGAATTGAGAGAAAACCGACTGACCCAGATTTTTCTCGAATTTGACCTTAGATTAACTGGATCGCATTTAGCGAAAAAGAACCAGCGCGATCACAGTGTTTTCAAAATCGTTCAACTTCTTCTCTCCTTTGAAAATTACTCAATATTTGTTTCGTATTAAAATTTACACAATAATTTTACTCAGGACCGGATTAAGGGGGTGGCCACACGGGCCGCGATCTATGGCGGCAAATGTAGGGGGCGGCAAATGTTGTAATTTTTTCAAATGCAGGTATCTAGAAAAAAATCTGATTCAGAAAAAAAATTACAAACGAGATAAGGCGAAAAAATCTTTCATTTCCTGAGAGTTAAAGCATAGTAATTTCTAGTTTGTTCGTCTTTCGGTGATACAAGAGCCGGCGCCTTTCATTAGTCTAGTTGAGAGAGAAACCAAACACGCAATTTAGCCTGGAGCGGCGCGGCACAGAGAGGAATGATGATGAGGACTTGAGATGGATAGGAGAGGCCCTCGGCGCGCCGGTCAGCATGAAACACATATTCGCGCCTGCAAGACTCCATGAATACTTCACGCATTACGTCAAACGTAGTGTGGTCAGCAGCGGTGGGCGCGAAACCCATAGTGCCTACAAGACTGCACAAATACTTCACGCATTGCGTCAGAAACAGTGCAGTCAGCAGCGGTCGGCGTGAAACGCATAGCGCCTACAAGACTGTAGGGATACTTCACGCATTGCGCCAAACACAGTGCGGTTGGCGCGGTGGCGGAAATTAAAATCATTAAACCACATTCATGTTTATTCTTTCATAATTGTTTTGTTCTTTTCTTATAAATGAAAGGCCTCGTCCACACAGAGATAGGCTTACGGAACGTAATTTCCACGCAAATTTCCGTGAACTTTAGCTAGTGTTTACAGGGCTTTCACAAAAAATGTTCCCAACACGAGTAAACGCGTCTTATGCACCCCTCCTCCTTCGGCTCGTTCAATTGATGGTTTGTATCGATGTTTTAAAACGGATGAGAAGGGGTGGCAAAATACAGGCGGCCCATGGGCGGCAAGTAGGTAAATCCGGCCCTGATTTTACTTGAAAATTAAAAATTTCTTGGTGGGAGGTGGAAATTATTTGCTACTCTGGTAGCTTTTTTAGATAATTATGAGAAGGCGACATTTTTACAACACTATAATCGCGTTGGCTCCTCTTTGCTGAATGTGATCCTACTATGTGTCAGTAATGATGAGTGAAATAATGCCTCCGTTGAAAGAATTTTCGCGTTGATTTCAGTTGTTCCTCTCGCTTTTTTTCTTTCTCTTCTTCTTCTTTGTTTTGTTTGGGTACATTATGATGAGGATATGGACGTGAATGATTCAAGGATAAACAGGGTTTTAAATGTCATTACGAGCAAACAAAATACCTAGTCGAGTGTTCTCATCAAATAAGAATATAAAAATATCGCATACATTAGATCCAGGCCAGGGTTTTCAACGAGAAGAATGAGGTTGTTTAAAGATTTAAATCCATCTTGAAAATTAATTTCTGCAGAATAACTTCAGAACAGGCCGACCATGATTGTGGTACGTCATAATTCTCACTCGTGCGTGTTTCATAATTTCGGGAGGAAACCTACGTGCATTCCTGCATGAATGCTTTTGCAGGTAAATTTACGGAATGAGCAAATCCATTACGTCAAATTGCAATTATATATAAGTAGTTCATGGAGACAAAATGTTCGTTTCAATTTTTCTAGAACATCCTAGAATCTCGAGTCAAATCTTTTTTCATCTTTCGGGTTGTCGAGGTCGTCAAAAAAACTTTTGTAAGTTTTCAAGTGATAATCCACTGGAAAAAAGTCTCTCAAATTTAGGTTCCAGACTCTTAAAAAATTTGACAAAAAAAATACTATTGATTCAATCGGATTTTTGCTTAAATCGAGAGTCAATCCTCTAAATTAAAGCGGATTTCCTTTTCATCCAAGCAAAATCAAAATGAATTAAGAGTGTTTTTTCTTGTCCAATTTTTTAAGAGTCTGGAATCTGAGTCTGAGAGACTTATTTTTGTAGTTTCTGCTAGATACAATTTACAGTAATAAAAAACTACCAAAATTCTGATTCGAAAATTTCAGAGGAATAATGTTCATGTAAGGACGTATGGTAAAGTAGACCTGAATAAATCATGAAAAAATTATCTTGGCATTATAACTTCAATGTATAGGAAATAAATCTTACACTGATGGTGAGATTCATGATACCATGGAATAATTTTGTTTGCGCGACCACTAAGTATAAGAAACGCTGAGGAGGCCAGCGGTTAATACTGTCGTGCTGAGGAAGAATGCCATATAAATATTCGAGAGTTGCCAAATTTTCTACGATAAAACGTTTATTTTTGAGGAAAATTGTCGATATTTTTCCTTTAAATTTTCAGACTTTTTGGATCAAATTTTAAACAAAATTACCTGAGAAATCGGAAGAAAAGTATTCGCAATTTTCTTGAAAATCAGTGACTTATCAAAGGAAATTTGGCAACGCCCGAGGGCTCATACGGCGTTTTCCCTTAGCACGGCAGAACACTAATTGGGTAAGGGGGCTGCAAGATTTAAAACAGGAAGACTACAATAAACACTTTACCCCACTAAGTCACCCTCGTGGGCGCTATTTGACCGCAAAGATCAGTTCAATCACGCTTGTCCGAAAGCGTGTGTGCCACGCACGTATGAAAATAAATCCTGTCTCGCAAGGACTCAACGAAATTTCGTAGAGTTTCTTTTAAATGCAGCAGCGGTGCCTAGAGTTGATTTTCTTAATCACTAACATGAGCTGTTCCGGCACGCAGCTTGAATCCAAGGTAAGATTATCAAAGCTGCCGTGCTAAGGAAAAACGCCGTATGAACATTCGAGAGTTGCCAAATTTCCTCCGATACAATGTTTATTTTTGAGAAAAGTTATGAATATTTTCTATTGAAATGTTCAGGTGTTTTAGATCAAATTATAAACAAAATTATCTGAAAAATCGGTAGACAAATATTCAACAATCTTCCTGGAAATTAGTGGTTTGCCAGGGGAAATTTGGCAACGCCTGAAGGTTCATAGGGTGTTTTTCCTTAGCACGGTAGAAAGAGTTGTGAGCGCGTGCAAGAAATCAGGGTGCGTGCCGGGGTGGAGCTGCGTGTGTATGAGATGCCTTTTAGAACAATTTAGCGACCTCAAGTGCAGTGGCACTAAATAGTTTATCAGCATTTAATTTTTATTGTTGCAGTTGTGAAACAACCAAGGCCGGATTTAGGGGGTGGCCACATGGGCCGCGGCCCATGGCGGCAAATTTAGGGGGCGGCAAAATTTTGTAATTTGTTTAAATGTAGGTTAAAAAAACAGATTAAAAAAATTACAAACGAGAAGAGGCGACAAAATCTCTCATTTTTTGAGTGTATAGTAGTTTCTAATTTTGTCGTCTTTCAGTGATACAAGAGACAGCACCTTTAAGTAGTCGAGTTAAGAGAGAAACTAAACATGCAATTTAGCCTAGAGCGGCGCGACGCGGCGCATAGAGAGCAATGATGACGAGTACTTGAGATGAAAAGGAGAAGCCCTCGGCGCGCCGGTCGGCATGTAACACATATTAGCGCCTACAAGACTGCATGAATACTGCATGCATTGCGTCAAACACAGTGCGGTCAGTACTCAGCAGCGGTCGGCGGCGCGGCGCGGCGTGAAACGCATAGCGCCTACAAGACTGTAGGAATACTTCACGCATTGCGCAAAACACAGTGCGTTCAGCCCGCGCGGTGGAAGTTAAAATTATTAAACCACATATATGTTTGTTAGTTCATAATTTCGTTCATTTTTTTATAAATGGAAGGCCTTGTCCACACAGAAATTTAACTTTCGTGAAAAGGTTCCATGAACTTTTGCTAATAGTGTTGACAGTGCTTTTGCAAAAAATGTGTCCAACACGAGTAAACGCGTCTTATGCGTCCCTCCTCCTTCGGATTTAGGGGGTGGCCACATGGGCCGCGGCCCATGGCGGCAAATTTAGGGGGCGGCAAAATTTTGTAATTTGTTTAAATGTAGGTTAAAAAAACAGATTAAAAAAATTACAAACGAGAAGAGGCGACAAAATCTCTCATTTTTTGAGTGTATAGTAGTTTCTAATTTTGTCGTCTTTCAGTGATACAAGAGAGCCTAGAGCGGCGCGACGCGGCGCATAGAGAGCAATGATGACGAGTACTTGAGATGAAAAGGAGAAGCCCTCGGCGCGCCGGTCGGCATGTAACACATATTAGCGCCTACAAGACTGCATGAATACTGCATGCACTGCGTCAAACACAGTGCGGTCAGTACTCAGCAGCGGTCGGCGGCGCGGCGCGGCGTGAAACGCATAGCGCCTACAAGACTGTAGGAATACTTCACGCATTGCGCAAAACACAGTGCGTTCAGCCCGCGCGGTGGAAGTTAAAATTATTAAACCACATATATGTTTGTTAGTTCATAATTTTTTCGTTCATTTTTTTATAAATGGAAGGCCTTGTCCACACAGAAATTTAACTTTCGTGAAAAGGTTCCATGAACTTTTGCTAATAGTGTTGACAGTGCTTTTGCAAAAAATGTGTCCAACACGAGTAAACGCGTCTTATGCGTCCCTCCCCCTCCGGCACGTTTACTTGATGGTTTTCATGGTTGTTTCAAAACGAATGAGAAGGGGGCGGTAAAATACAGGCGGCCCATGGGCGGCAAGTAGGGAAATCCGGCCCTGGAAACAACTATCCAAATAGCAAAGTAGTTTTTACTTGCTCAATGCGAAAACATAATTTAATGGCCAGTGTAATATCGCCCTCAGAACTCCGTGTATACAATTTTGATTCAACCGGCGCGTCGAAATAATTACTCGTACCTTTTAAAATGCCGCGCTGCACCATGTGTGTGTCCATATCTTGTGTAATCTTAGCTTTTTCGCGTCCCATTGTTACTCCCATGTTTTTATGGAAAACGTAAATTTTTCAATGAACTCACTTCGTTCCTTTATAATAATTTGTCATAGCTGTCTTGCAAAACCAAAAGCATGAGGAATTAAGTTGGAATGAGATGTTCTAAATTTCCACCTTAGATTGCTGTGGACGCTCCGTTCCTAGATAACTTTTCAGGTTAAATTTCAGCCAATGAATGAATGGACTTTCAAAGAAAAAATTGGAAAGAAAATATTTATGTTGCACCGTCACGATGTTTTTGTTGTGCGTAAAACAAGGATTGTCTTAGAAGAAAGTATAAAATATACTAAATTATTCTAAACAATTATACCTCGGCAATCATGTAATTTAGATATAAGAAGTTACATCGAAACAATTTTGAATAATTTAAAAAGTTCGTAAGGAGGAAATAGAGAAACGTAAAAAATGCCTTCCGACAACGCAGTTGTGAGCACGATTTCGTGAGCCTTGGTCGTATTTTTTTAATTAAATCTTGGAGGACACAATATTCCGAGACTCGGGTAATTAAACATTTTATCGCTTCACCGGCCCTCAAAACTTAAACTGAATCATAGAAATCACTTCTCTGCCGTCTGCTTTCATCTTTCAAAACTCAGAACTATGGCTATAACCTCGACATACTCATCATTGTTTTGTCTTATGAACTTGAACTTTTCTCATTTTTTTTTCGCTTTAATCCTTTCTCCTTCAAAACTGCGTGTGCATACACTTTCTTTGCGAATTGAAAAGCTACGAAAATTCTAAGGCTGAGGAATTTTATTTTGTATATTTTGACGTAACTTTGAAGCTAAAAATGACTGTTTTTAATTCGCAAAGACTTCTAGATCCTATCCAGAAAGTCTAGACTTGAAGACTAATGTTAAAAAGTGGAAGTGAAAATTATTTCAAGCATAGACTGTCAACACTCTGAAATAATTGAATCGGACAGCAGAACATTGATGACTCCCCCGAGGAAACCCTTAAAAGCTGGAAGACGTTCTAAATTAATAGAGAATGTATGAAGTGGCGAATTGAGCTTTGCGTGACCTGAACATCAAGCAATAATGAGACGGGATGCCTGACAGCAATGATTTATTGATTCATCTCTTCACTTTGCTGAAACTTGCACAAAGCGAAGGGATCTCGGCTTCGTTTCCTTGTGAATTTGACTCCCATTTTAAGGGTCTTTTGGAGGTCATAGCTCCTAAACGAGGGAAAAATTCAATGAGACCCTACATTGATACTGAATTATTCATGTGAATAAAAGTCTCCTTAACTCGTTTTCAGAAAATTGGTTTAATTTTGTTTCGGGGAGTTTTTCTTTTTTGATTGAGACCGTACCTTTTCGCGATAATACATATATTTGCAGATTCTTTATAATGCTTGTTTACATATTCGACTTGATTCTCTGAAAAATGTTAATTGAGGTTGAAACTTCATTCAATGAGTCATGAGACTCTTCACAATATCTAAATTAAAGCATTAATTTCTGTATAATCATCTTTACACTTTAAAAAGTATCTTTAAAACTTCACATCGGCAGCAACGTACGAAATACTCTCCTTTTGAACCCTAAGTCCAAAATTGGATTTTGAGCTGGATGTTTTTACTTATGATTGAGCAATAAGCAAATATAGACATCCTTAATTAAAATTTCAATATTCCTCCTTGACAAATCTGTTTCGAAGAATCTACCATTTTGTCGAGTTAACATTACCTAAATCGTTATCGGCAAGCTATTGTGTTCTGCTTGGGGGTGGATTTTAAAACGTTTTGCTGAGCGCAGTCTTTTCAATGAAACGGTTGAAAAGATAAGTCAAATACCTTTAGACGTTGCCAAATAATTTAAAGATTTTTCGAATCATACTAAATTAATTGGATACAGACGATGTCTCTATCTTCGAGCATTTTTAAAGAGAAAAGTATGTTTCTTCTGAAACACTGCATTGAACATATGCTATTTTTTTTAAATTATGGATGAATCTGATCTGATTCTCTCTTTTTAGTCAGTCTTAATATATTAAATAAAATAATAATGAATAGACGTTTGTATGTAAATCGATTTTTCGCCTTGAGCCATCGATATATTTCACCTTTCTATTTTCTCCGTGCAAAATTCCCGCAAAGATTCAGATCGATTCACGTTTTCCGAATGCGGCAACACCAAAGGAGGTGAATGGTTGGTTGAGTGGATCTCATACCGGAACGAAACTTTCGTCCACTCCATGAGATGTACCGCCGTGCTAAAGAAGAACGCCATATGAGCCTTCAGGCGTTGCCAAGTTTCCTCCGATACAAACCGAATTTCCTGGTAAACTCATGAATATTTTCCTTCCAATTTTTCAGAAAATTTTGTTCG
Source organism: Bemisia tabaci (assembly GCF_001854935.1). Lineage (NCBI taxonomy): Eukaryota > Metazoa > Arthropoda > Insecta > Hemiptera > Aleyrodidae > Bemisia > Bemisia tabaci. Next base: position 5,955,913 of record NW_017549038.1, on the reverse strand, counting down.
CAATTTCATCTGAAGTCTCTGAAAATTTCAAGGAAAAATATGCATGAATGTTGTCAAAAATAAACGTTTTATCGAGGGAAATTTGGCACCTCTCGAATGTTCATACGGCGATCTTCCTTAGCACGGCAGTACACGGACACTGCATCATTAGCAACAACAAAGCAAGTTGCAGACATGAAAAATATGAAGTAAATAAGCAAAGAAAAAGAGAGCAGTCGAGAGGAGAGGGCGAAGGGAGGAAGAAGGGCATTAGAGGAGGTCGGATCTGGAAAAAGATACGTCTGGGTAATAGATTCAGTGAACTCCCACAATGATGCTCTATTCGAAAACGAGTGCATTTTTCCAATATGTGCCGGTAACTGCAATTTCTCGCAATTCCCATCGCGTGGTCGATATGAGGCGTATGAATGCGGTCTTTGCGACACTCCAACCGCGGCTTGGGCAGCTGTTTTCTGCAGTTCCAACCGTATCATATTTCATGGAGCTTCAAAGTGGATGTGTATGAAGGAGCAATATAGAGCACCGAAACTTTCTTATACGTATATGTTAGATCAAAACCCTTACGTATCCTCATTTAGTTTTTATCTAGGATTAAATTACATTATCGGATGGATCTATACTTTTTCTTTCCTTCCAGTTATTATTGCGTAAAATGAAAAGTAATAAGAAAAGTATCTGAGAAAAGAAAACAACAAAAATGGTGCGTAAAACGGTATGAGATATTCCAACTTTTATCCTAAGCTCATTTTGCACAGTAGATAGATTGAGAAGGGTATTGTGTCACTATGTAATGTGCACTGCTGCCTGATATTATTTTTTAAACTTCCCTGGTAAAAATTGGCGACAAGAGCTGCGTTTCAAAATACCAAAGGCATTCTTATAGCCGGCTAAAGAAGACTACACAAAATTATATAGCTGGCTATAGAATGCGGAGAAAATCATACGGCCGGGCTATACGAAGCGATAAAAAATTATGCAGCCGGGCTATAGTTCCTATAGCCGGGCTTTACACTTTATCGCCTGGCTGTTGCTTTGTCGCCATCGATTATAAAAGGCTATAAGAAATTGTGTAGAAATTCGTAAGCTTTGGGAATCATTAAGTTTGATACGGAACCACCTTAATATTTACAAAACACACGTTATATTTTCCTTTAATACATATTTTTTTTCATCAATTAAAACGAGAATAATCCATACAGGATGTGCAAACATTTTAAAATCATGACTTGAATAACGCTGACTCCGCCAGAGTAAATATTAGAGCCTAACACAAAGCGGAGCGGCGACGCACTGGCGCCTACAAACCTAACAGGGATACTTTACGCATTGCGCAACGCGTGAAGTATCCTTGTTAGGTTTGTAGGCGCCAATGCGCGTTCCGCGCTGGCTGCCCGCCTGTCGCACCGCAGCGTGCCACGGCGCTTGAGGCAACTATTTCACACCAGAGGTATTGCACAGTATCATACGAAACTGAAGGCGCTCTAATATATTAGGAATGGCAGGCATCCATCAAAAGTACGGAGCTTTCCTCGCAAAATAAATCAAGACACTATACGGCCCAAAAAGAGAGCAGTTGTTCAAAAACTCACTAATTGTAAGTCCTAGCATCCGTAATTAGTGACGTTTAGCAGTTGCTTAATCGCCATCGGCTATAAAAGGCTATAAGAAATCGTCTAGCCGGCTATAGAAGCTATTGGAAATCTTACAGCCGGCCGTAGGTCTATGGTATTTTGGAACACAGATTCTATTGCCAATTTTTACCAGGGTTAGCTTAATTAAAATGTTTACGATAGATTTCATTTTTATTTTTTTATTTTTCATTGAATTTAAATATAATAAAGCAAACAGTAAAATGAACTTGACTCCTTTTTCCGGTGCCTGCAAAGGCTTCTTACTTGCTCCTGTCCCCGCTTTAGGTCGGACTGGTATAGTAACAATTGATGATAATAATAGTTAAAATACGGAAAAAAGTATAATCACTCAAACTACATTTCTAGCAGATTTTGACGCCAACCATAAGTGTAGTTGCACCAGCTTGAGGTATTGTTGAATGAGTAAGAAATGTGGTTGAATAATACCTTTGTCTGGTGCAATCAAGAGCTAGCTGGCGCCAAATCTACATAGAATACATCTGAAATGATCATACGTCTTTTCCCATGCATGGATAATATGGACCGCGTTAAACAGAAAGGAACCAAGCCACATAAGCTATTGCCAAATTTAATTGGGCAATTTAATATTTTACATGAGGACGGTTTGGCAGATTTCGGTGCAAATTTCAGAGGATTTTTTGCATAGCACGAAGCAAATTCCCTAAAAGTTTCGAAGGAATCCTCTCAAACGTTCCCTCGTAAAAAATTAAACTGCCGCGTTAAATTTGGCAATAGCTGATGTGGCTTGGTTCCTTTCTGTTAAACGCGGTCCATATGACCCAACAGTCATCAGATGGTATATTTTCATCGGTATTGGCTTTGATCGTCTATCGGGGCTTTAAGTGAATTGGACGTATCTCTGTCAAACGGAACCATGTGCATTATGACGTGAGCCTTGTTAAGCATATATTCTTATGGGTCACAGGGCTCATGTCTTAATGCACATAGTTCTGTTTGATAGGAATACGTCCAATTGTTACCTACATACGGGAGTTATTTATTCACTCTCGTAAGGAATTTCAAATAACTCCCCGCAAAGCGTACTCAGTTCAAATTGCACGGGGAGAACTCAGTGGCGTAGTATCGATGGATTCGAGGAGTGAATGGATTTCTCGCTCTCTACACTACGGATGTGACTGTGATTTGGGATAATTCCAACAAAGCGACAAAATGCCCGAGTGTTTTAGTCGGATCCCCCTCCAGAAGACTAATCACCTCCCACAACATGCTCCGAATCCAATCATTCGAGCTGGAACTTCAAATGTCCTAAATTGTTCCGAACCTCGTGACGCGAACTTCGTCAGACGGATGGATGAGTTTGAGCATCATCACCGCGAATGTATACGGAAAACGAATTTAGATGTTTCGGTCAAACAGATTCAAGTTGGAGTTCGGCCAAGGTCCGATGTCCCCTGTAAACAAACACACAAAGTTTTAACAACTGATTGCGTGTTAATCCTTGCTTTTAGGGCGCTTCAAAATTTCAGTTTAACTTCTCGTGACCGAATGACGACGAGCCATTTCCCCTTTTGAATGTTTTAGGAAGTGAATTTACTCTCGATAGGCTTCAAAGAAGTTGCAGGAAGTTTTGACAGCGAATCAATAAAGTATTTTCCGATTTGCTGGTTGTCTATTATTCAGGTACTCAAACTGTTTTCTTCCCCTTGTGAATATTCAAGATGATTAATTGCTCAGGACAGGTTTTGCGCCGTTAAAACGATAGCAGTCATTAGCGAATGCAAGTATATTTAGTCACTCCAATACTTTGTGAAGTTTCATCCCTTAAATGAAGAGATTTCCTGCTGTCATTTGCGGTGAATGCGTTCTCAGACTTATTAAAAGTTTTGGGGTAGTTTGTTAGATTTTGTTCATTTTAAATTTCGAATTAATTGAACAATTTTCTCCGCTGAAGGATCGCTCGTTTTCAATTCTGAGTTGAAAATACTATGAACTTTTAAGCTTGTACTACACGGTTGTAAGAAGCTCATTTCCTGCGGGCTGATTGTTGAAAGTGATCGACAAAGTTATAGATAAAGATAATAAAGGTAGTATGGAGTGATTTTATTGGTTGAAGTGGGTGGTTCCTGTAAACTAAGGGCCAAACTGATGGACTAACTATAGGGTCTCTCGTGGATTTCCGTTAGTTAGTTTATTACCTACCTCCTTTATCCACTGTAACCACCCGTTTCCACCAATAGGATCCCTCCATATCCCTTTTGTCTTCTTTATCTATTGATTTGTCTATCAAATAAAATAATCAGCCCAACTATAATAGTCAGCTTTTCACTGTCCTTTTTGCCGTTAGCTAGTTCATCACCTACCTTCTTTATCCTCTGTAGCCACCCGCTCCCACCAATAGGATCCCTCCATATCCCTTTTGACTTCTTTGTCTATTGATTTGTCTATCAACTAAAATAATCAGCCCGCTGGTCAGCTTTTCACTGTCCTTTTTGCCCGGAGGCGACTTACATCCAGTCAGATAACAAGAATTCACGCCTGCTCAGATCTCGCTTTTAATGAGTTTTCAAGTTAGCGTTTTTAGACCGTGGAATGTTTCTGCCCCTTAATTACGAGCAATGCGAACGCCCCCAGAAGGGCTCTCGTTTCCGGATGGCCGGGTTTGGGCGCTGTACAATTGAAATCGACAATATAGTTGTAAATTAGTTTCTGCAACGCAAGTATCTCACGCTCCCAATGAGGGAGCAGTTAAATTTAATATTAGAATACCAAATTGGACGTATCCCTGTCAAACGGAGCTATGTGCATTAAGACATGAGCCCTGAGACCCATGAAAATATATGCACAGCAAGGCTCATGTCATAATGCACATAGCTTTGTTTGGTAGAAATACGTCCAATTGTGCATCGTGTGGAATTCTTTCTTCATTTGAGACTCCCGGGCTCGTTTCACTCGGAGAAAAGAATTTTGATATTAGAAATTCTTTGAAGTTGACTTGTGGGTGGAGTCTCGGTAGGCAATAAAGTTGTTACGAGCTGAGATAAAGAAAAACTGTTGATTGAGCTTTTATTCGAAGCCTCGCGGTTTCCTCCCAGGACTTGTGTAGACTTTTCACGATGCTTTAATCTTGTGAGCTCAAGGAGGAGGAAGGGTGGAAGTCCCCACGTGCTCAACTTTTTGAGACCCGCCAAGACATCATTCTCGTGAGAGAATCCACGAGGACAATTTGCTTATTAGTTCCTGGACGTGTCTCTTTCGAGTGTTTTTCTCCTTCTCCTCGTGTGATGCGCAATGCTATTTTCGCCTTGGTAAAAAACCTCACTACCTTATTTTAATTATTTTGTGCCTGTAGCTATTTTTCACTATGATCTTAATCGAGACAGAATTCATTTTTAAGTGCTCACAGGAGAAGGAGCCTTGCTATAAAAAGACTGAAAATATTGAACTTCAGAGCGTGTAGGCATATCTAACAAACATATATGCATAACAAATTAATGCTTAAGATTTCAAGCTGAGCAAGAATTGAGGGTCTTAAAATGCCCAATTCGGGATGTAATTTCAAGAAAAAAAACACATTTAAACTTTTAATCGGCTATGTTTAAAGCTTTAATCATTGGATGAAAATGCAACTTTACATTCCTTATTGACATAAAAGCAAACTGGACACCCGATATTTATTTCTTAATATTTTTTTTATAATAAAAAAGTCAAAATTCAATAATCTGACCCAACCTGAGGAAGATCGCTCTATTGGAAAATTTGCCTCCATTTATTAAGTTTATCGTTCCGGTGAACTGTCACATGCACAAAATAAGATGCATCACAAAATAAAATCCTAGGTATATAAAGTGACGACTACGGGTCTGTCATTTTTTGAGCTGTAAACCATGACGTTTCAAGAAAATTTGAAGCCATTTCCAACGTTTCTTGGCATAAAATATTCTTCTAAAGAACGTTATAAGAAATTTCAGACGCTTAGTAGCTTTGAGAGGGTACCTAATCTTTTCTAGTACACGCTAGATCAATGAAAAAGTTAAAGTCATAAAAAAAAAAAAAAAAAAAAAAAAAAAAAAAAAAAAAAAAAAAAAAAAAAAAAAA
>NW_017549038.1:5889939-5949196 GCF_001854935.1 Bemisia tabaci | reverse complement strand
CGACCGTTGTCTTCAGGTCAAAATTCTTACAAAGAAGCCCCTTGCAAGAGGCAAATTTTTTGTAATTTCTCCCAGTTTTTTCAGCGTTAGGTATATAAATGAATTGTTTGTCAAATTTTGAGGTCAATTATATTTAATTGTAATTTATACTTTCTTTTTTTCCCCTTCATTTTATTTTTCGTATCGAGGAGTCGAGGTTTTGTTGATTTCTTCGGATTTCGATTACTGTAACTTCTCTTCTATTCGGCCGATTTTTATGAATGAGGTCTCTTTTTATTTGTGTTTTAACGGAGAGTAAGGAAAAAATTGCTAAATACATGCGAAACAATTTTTTTTGAAAATTGGATGAATCCTAGCGTGACGGTGAAATGGTTAATGAAGCGTGAGTAATTGGGGTACGGGTATCGGCCGCGTTGGGACCCAAGGCCCATTGTTCTTCGTGACGCCGACGCAGTGATCAGGAGCGTGGGGACGAGAGGGCTTAGTGGACTCCTGTATGAGCCACGTTTAGCAAATGGTCTAATGAGTCTCGAGGCTCATCACAGATTGCACTTACCACTATCCTGGTGGCCCCGGCTATCAGAGCAAGGAGTACCAACTTTTGAAAAGGATAACAGTGTTGTGGAGATATGTCAAAGCAACGTTGTGAACAAAACGGAGTGAGTGAAATTCTCATTCAAGGAGTGCCGAACTGGTCAGCCATCCTCGAATCAGTTCGCTTGCTTCCGCTTATATATGCATATTTTAAATCAGCGCGCCCCATTCTAAGGTTTTTTTTAAAAAAAAACAAGAAACGTAGACTCTTGGTATTCATTACACATAAACTAGCGAGCCCCAGAATGAGAAACAAATTTTAATCATTATTATTGACGGATTAGTAAACTTTTTACACGCTTTGGAAAATCTCAGAAGTTCGCGGTAGTCACTTTTCGGTAAGGAACTAGGGGACTCGGTTATTGTATCGAGGGGGGGGTCGAAACGATCGCAAAGGCGGTATACTACGTATACGCGCCAAAAAAAAAAAATGGAGCTCCCAGAGTAGAAAGCTGCCACCGGGGCTTTGGGAAGTAAGGGATTTATGGCGGTTAGGCGTCGCAGAGCGCAAGAAACCGCTGTATAAAAGCGGCGCTTATAAATACATGTAAAGTAATAGATCGTACAAATTATGAAAAGGAAAAATCAGGCGAAGGTATGAATATTGTATTTTATGCGTATCAGGAAATACGAGAACTTATTCCGCAAAGAAAGTGAAGATTGCGCATCTTATGAATATTTTCGAATGAGATAGGTATGCGAGTTCTGCAGTTTTCCAAATTTTCTTAGTTGGGAAATTTGGGGAGGAGCACGTGCTGATAAGATAGAGTAATCTAGTTAATATATCTCATCTGAGTCGGAGCCCGAAAAGTTACTCCAGTTCCGTGGCAGTGGCTTTTTGAAGTTCGAAGTTAAAGTACGTTAACTAAGAGGAAACTTCATTTGACGTAAGTGGCGTGCACGTGTTAAAGTACGGCTCCTCATTCTTGAGAATTATGTCGCACCGCTGATGGAGTGTAGCATTTACCAACCTCGAAATACAAATTGAGTGAAGAACAGGAAATTCAGAAGACAGTGATTCTTTTCCAATCATCAAAATCACGCTTCCCAACTTTTCAACTATGGCATCTTTCCACATTCAAAAGTAATGATAATGTCTTGCACTGCAAATTGAGTGGATCATTACGAAAAATAAAGACGTGTAAATCGCTTAAAATATCACAAGAAGGTTTTTTCCCCACTTCAAATATCCCACGAGGGATGATCCTGCGCTTTACTGTCCCTAATAACAAGCGAGCCCCAAATAACTTTTGCTCCAGACCATCAAACTCGGATCACCTGGCCGCGAATCGAACCGGGACCTCCCGATCATGGGGCAAGTGCTACATCTACTACACTACAGGAGGCCCTGATAAAAAATGATAAATCATTCGTCGTACACGTAATAAAATCAGGAGGTACTCTCAGGGTCGGATTTAGGAGGTGGCCACATGGGCCGCGGCCCATGGCGGCAAATGTTGTAATTTTTTCAAATGTAGGTATCAAGAAGAAAATCTGATTTAGAAAAAAATGACAAACAAGAAAAGGCGAAACAATCTCTCATTTCCTGAGAGTTAAAGTATAGTAATTTCTAATTTTTTCGTCTTTCGGTGATACGAGAGACAGCGTCTTTCATTAGTCTAGTTGAGAGAGAAACCAAACACGCAATTTGGCCTGGAGCGGCGCGCGGCGCGGCGCAGAGAGCAATAATGACGAGGACTTGAGATGGAAAGGAAGAAGCCCTCGATGCGCCGCGCCGGTCAGCATAAAACACATAGCACCTACAAGACCCCATGAATACTTCACGCATTGCGTCAAAAACAGTGCGGTCAACAGCGGTTGGTGTGAAACGCATAACGCCTACAAGACTGTGGGGATACTTCACACGTTGCGCCACACACGGTTGCGGTTGGCGCGGTGGCGGATATTAAAATCATTGAACCATATTCATGTTAATTCTGTCATAATTTTTTCGTTCTCTTCTTATAAATGAAATGCCTCGTCCGCACAGAGATAGGTTTACGGGAATTCGCAAAGTTCCGCGAACTCTTGCTAGTGTTGACAGGGCTCTCCCAAAAAATGTGCCCAACGCGAGAGAACGCGTCTTAAGCACCCTTCCTCCTCCGGCACGATCAATTGATGGTTTGTATCGATATTTCAAAAGGAATGAGAAGGGGCGGCAAAATACAGGCGGCCAATGGGCAGCAAGTAGGTAAATCCGGCCCTGGGTACTTTATTGCTTGGATGTAGCCATCACGACGTTTTTAGCTGACAATTTTCAACGGATTACTTTTAATTTTATATAAAAAAATGTATAAATCAATTTATCAAAGAACTCTTCAGATATCCTAATGTTTCTAGAAAAAGTCCCTCCATAGTAGTTAACATGTCATTCAACCTAGCATGAATGTTGCACTGCGAAGTTTGTAGTAAGCATTTCTATCTTCACCAATCGACTCGAAAGACTCATATCTTGGTCCAAAAATACAATAACAGTCGATGAGAAAAAGAATCCAAGCTTCTATTTCAAGCAGTGATTCAACATCCGAATCAGAGGGCGTGTCGTGAATTGCGATGAATCGATTGTTATGTCATTTAAACCTATGGTAAAGAATCGATTATGAAGGTGTTCGCTGCGAACACCCTGTTCATCGATTCTTTTCTATAGGTTTAAATGACAGATCAATCGATATATCGCAAAGCACGCCACGCCACTGATCTGAATTAAACGTAATCCGTCGATTATTAGCTACCCTCTGTTGTTTACATTCAGGCTTGAGAAAGGAAAATGGAGGAGATAAGATTCATCAACCGTAAATAATTATGTTGACTGTATCTTGATTCTGTTTGACACGGCGATAGTCTCAACCAGCTTCTTAAAGTCGTTTCTTCCAACTTTCATTTTATACCTTTTTCACTCTCATAGCTTGTAAATATTATTTTCTCCGTCAGCTTGAGGATTTATTTCCTCTCTTATTTATTCCACTAGTGGCGCGGCTTGCTTCGCGATATTGCTATTTAAACCTATGGAAAAGGATCGATTAGTAGGGTGTTCGCAACGAACACCTTAAAATCGATTCTTTACTATAGCTTCAAATGGGAAAACATCGATAATCGACCATTCACGCCTCGCCATGCTTCCTGGGTTTCCTATTTCAATTTTTTTTGCCGGTTTCATATTGTTGCATTGTCTGTAAGTCTTCATTACTCTCTCCATTGCGATCCCGGCTGTAGCTGTTTTGTTCTTGAATTGACGTGAATCAGCCGCCTCATTTTCGTACCAATGAAAATTATTCGCTCCATTTTCTAAAAACTCAGAGAACAAATAAACATAAAAGTAAGGCAAGAATGACAATTGCTGGTCTGTACAAAACCGAAACGTATTTCTCGTTGTAGGCTTTCGTGGTAGACTCACTGTGTATAGCCTCTGGTTAACATTTTATGAAATTGCCAACACCCTGAATATTTAAGACCTAGATTATATTATACATCAATAGGCAGATAGTCAAATTTTGACAGTTTACGAAATTTTGTAAATTAAAGGCAAATAGCTCACAATGTTTCGATATTTTGGTAAATATACCTCACCAAATCTACGAACTCCGCTTGTTTCTTCCTCTTCAAATGCTCCTTCATATTTACCTAAATGGTAAAAATTCCAAAATGTCTGTATTTTATGATAGGCTGAAAATTTCGAAATAAATATTCGTTCAAGAGCTAAAAATCGTGTAAAAGACGATTGTATAATACAAACTTTTACAAAGAATTCTTACTTACAGAGGCAATTAATTATTTTGTCTAAAATTAGGAAAAGAATACAAACTATCTGAGTAAGAATATTTGACTGTTTGCCTAGGCATTTGACAAAATGTCTGATCTTACTATTTGCCAGGGACATATTCGATGCACGTATCATTCTTCATTCTTCATTTTCGGCGCTAAAAGAGAATCCGAGTCATCTCGGCGTTTATCCCCCGAAAAGTCGATTCTAGAAACTTCATAGTCGGGAGCCTGACTCGAATTGGGTTCACGAGAAAAGTTCCCCAACTTCGTTTCGCGAATAAATCCTGCCAAATTCTTATCTGCACTTTGACTGAGGATTTGAATATGATTAAAGGAGCGAATATGTCTCGAGTTGCGAGGCGAGGGTGACATTCGTTCATAGGAGATAACGTCAGGGAACAAGGCATCTGATGTTCGCTTGACCTCTTTCCTCCTGGCTGTGTTCCCTTCCCGGCATATTTGCAGGCAACTCACTCCCACTCATTATTTCTTTCAGGTTCCTCCTATCTGTCATCTCACTCTCTTCCATGGATGTTCTTTCACTTGGATCACTCACTTAGAAATGGGGGTTCAATAAACACAGGCAATTTTTCTAAAAATCAGCACGCTTGAATTGTCCCTCTGTCAATGTCTCCGTCGTTGCAAACACCTAAGAATGTCGTAGTTTGACGGATAAACTTTATCGAAGGAAAAGAACCTGTCAAAAAAATTACCTTTTTGTGCCCCTTTTTGGGGGAACTCAGGGCTTCCGTTCAAATATAGTTTGAACGAAACCTTATGATGAGACAACCCTCTAGTGAAGGTTTTAACCTGAGTTCAAAACTCATATGCAGCGTTGCAAATTTTACATTCTTCCACTTAAAGAAATGTAAGCTTTGCAACACTGTATTGCCAAGATGAGTTTTAAACTCAAGCTAAAACTGTCACTAAAGTATTGTCCAGTCGTAAGGTTTCGTTTAGGCTAAATATGAACGAAAGCCCTGAGTTCCTCTATAAAAAGGGGCAATTCCTTGACAGACTCTTCACTAGCCATGGCCTTTGTGGGGGACAGTAAGAGCCAATATTTATAATTAGTGAGCTCCCTTCTTTTGTGCGGTGCAAGCAATTTTCTGCTAAAAGGAATGAATAATTGAACCAATTAAAATAGCAATTATCAAGCATAGATTACAGTAATAAATCATTCAGAAAGTGTATGCATCGTAACATTTTTGAAGGCTAATTTATCAAAACTTATGAATCAATGATTCATCGCGATCCACTGAAAGTCGAGCAAAGCTGAGTGTTATTTAAAATTTTAATTAGGTGAACGTGTAAAGTATCAGTCATTTTATCACAGCATACCAGTTATCTGTAGATACCATTATACGGCTGACTTAGCTGTGGCAGCAAACATTTTTGCATCAGGGGTAAAATTTTATTATCAAGCCGAAATCACTTTGCTGGTTAATTGGTTTGCCAAGATCCGATATTTTCTGGTCTATCAAACAAAACCATTTTTTACTCGTCCGAGGAAGGCTCAAGACAAGTCGAATCACTAGGCCCTGGATTTTTAGGACTTATTGTTTAATCAGTGCTAATGAGAGGATCTTATCAGTTGGCCGTAAATCTGATGTTTTGTATGGAACAGAGGTTTGCAAGAAAATGTTGCCAGAATGTCAATATGAGGTTCATCCCCAGATTCATGCAGCATTCCTCAACGTACGATGTTGCCAAATTTGTAATTAATTAGACATTTTTCATCTCAACGATACAAAGCATGCAGGTAGACATTCAACGAAAACAGCCAACTTTGCTATGGAACCGACAGTAGCCGTATGAAACTTTGCAACACGCAGTTTGAAAGCAGAGTAAATTGCGGTTACTGTGTTTATGCATACAGCGTGAGTAAGCACTTGTAAACCTATAAACTACTGCAGGGTGTTCATTTGCAATAAATCTATTACGCTACAGTGACGTCATCTTCCCTAAGTTCTCCTCGCTCTCCCCGCATTAATTATCTGAGATAGTGTAAAGTTGGCAGTATTCCCTCGTCCCAACTGAGAGTGAAGACTGGAATGTCAATACCTTCTCCCAATAGACTGGAACTAGCTGATTGAACGTTTATGTACAGAAACCGATTTCGCTCACACGCATGACAATGCTATTACCACGCAAGTCATGTACGAGAAATTCTTAACACCAAAATGTGAATTGTATTGATATCTTCCTCTTTCTTTATTTTTGCAGAAAAATTTGAATTAAATTTTTTTGCTTAAAAAAGACTTAGATTTAGGTGTGATTTTTTAAGTTGAATTTATTTGATTAGACTTTTTCTTAAAAAAAATGCAACAATGAAGCCAGCCATTATAAAACGTAGTAAGGCTGCTAACTTGCAAATTAATCAAGTTGCGTTGTAGCAAAATATTAAACGAGACACAGAGATTTGATTTGGCCTCAAAGGCATGGAATAAGCACAGATCTTGCAAGATTTACCTTTGAGAAATATGTTAAACGTCTTTACATGTTTGCAGGGTACGTGTCATAGTCAGCTGACAATCTCAGGACATACACTAATTCCTTCCCCGAGGTATTTCTTTCTTTTCATTTGACTTATCAAAGCAAAACAACTTCGAACTCGAACAAAGTCGACATTCAGAAGGTTCACAAGCAACTATACCAGACCCATTTGTCTTCTACCGAGGAATTCCATGTCTACATGTTTTTCCTTCAACGATAAAAGCTTAAGGGTTCCGTTCTCTGGGGAGAGAAAAGGTTCGGTTTGGATTTAGAGGACGTCTAGGGGAATAGATTCTCAATGAAGTTAATCCGGCCAAGAAGAATTCGTAGGAGAACCATTGCTCTATATCGGCCATTGGTAATTAAGATTTATTATATACTTGGATTCCAATTGGTCACTATTTCAAATACAACAGCACCGATATATTTCAAGGCACTGACAGGACGCTAGTCAAGTAGGGAAACGACATCGCTGGTGGTCATAAAGAGCCCTCACTGTCTCTGACCTTGAAAACGAGAGGTAGAAATAATGACACGATTAAAACAAAACGATTTTCCTGGAAAACAAACCTGCATCGAATAAAAAGGCAGGCGGGCCTAAAATTGTAATGCAAGAATCTATTTTTTGTTAAAATCTTGCCACCACCCTGTCCCATCTTGTATTTGAAAACTCGCGATTACTAAATTTTACCATTTTCATGATTTTTTTAACAGTTTCCGGATATTTTTGAATTGCTCATTCCAAAACTTAGAAATTTCATCATTTTCTTAAAATTTTACGGTTTTTACATTTCCTACCAAGTTTTTTTGAATCAGCGGTATGAAAAATGACCTTATTTTAAAATGTTTTGAAAATTCTGAACTAATCAAAGTATCAAAGTCAGTGTGCTCATATACATTTTCCACAAGTTTTACACAACGAAAAAAAATACTTTTTGCAGTAGGGTTACATCTCCTTCTTGATCAGCTTAGTTTTTAAAAAAATAGTAAAAACTACACATGATGGCGTTTTCAGGGGTAAAACCGCTGAAAACGTTCGCATATTCTTAAAATTATATATCCGGCAAAAGCTACCCAGCTATATATGGAGCGTTCTTGGCACACAATCTCGCAGTAGCGGAAAAAAAAATCCAAATAGCGTTTAGCAGTTGATAAGAGTTCCAATTCGACCTGTGCCGACGAAAAGTAGCAGTTTTTACTAGAGAAAACAACAGATTAATTTCATTAGAATTCACTGTACAAGCCCTCGAACAGAACACATTTTGCCTAGTCCAGTCATTTTGGCATCATTGCTCTAGCGAGTAAACCCTCGAGCCTTTCCAAAACTTTTGCAATCGAGGACGAACCTGACATAAATTTACCAGCGATCATCATCATTCAAAAGTATTCGGTAAGAGCTATATACTTAATTTCCGATCGCCGTGAGCCCTCAACGTATATAGAGCCAGTTGTTTGCATTACGTGGTATCATTAAAATTTAAGGAAATACAGCGTTGCCGGAACAAGGGTTTCCTACGGTGATCCCGATTTTAGTAGGTAAAATATCAAAGAAACCGAATAATAGATCGATTGTGCTCTCATAAAACTCTTAAAAGTTTGCAACGTCATGTTCCTACATCAAATAATCATTTACCTGTCGACCCTAAAAATGTGGGTCGATTGGCGTAGTTCATTGCGATAGTGCAAACTAGAGTACCTGTATAGCGAGAGTATGGACAGATCGCTTCATGGAGGGCTTAGGGCCCAAAAGTGCAGCCACCCTTCTAACCAACTTCTAACGCACAAAATTTCACTGCCAGTCTGCAGATTCCAATTCTAACCATGATGGCAAAGAATGTACAGAAATGAGCGTTCTTCCGCGAAATTGAGTAAATTTATGCAAAAACTGAGTCAAACACGTGCTTAATAAACGACGGTTCGTAACTATAGTATTAGTAAATCGTTCTGGATAATTGAAATTCATAGGTTGGCTGCATTTCTGGGCCCTAACTTTATTCGCAGAAACATCGGTGAAGGCCTGATGGATTTTCGGAGTTTCACATCTGTCCATACTCTCGCTATACAGGTACTCTAGTGCAAACCATTGTTTCCTCTCTTTAAACTTTATCAATGATGCAGGTGAATTGCGACCAGTATCAATGTGCGTATCGTGTACTCATTAAATTTTAGATTCCCATGCCGAAACAAATTGACTCGAGTTTTGCCAAAAACTTCCGCCCCGCGGGTCACATGGAACCGGGCCATGCAAGATTTAGATAGATGTAGAAATATGTAATTTAGAAAGCAGATATCAGTTTGGAAAAAAATAAATAAATAATTGACAACGCAGCGGAGGAAGGAAAATCATACTTGGGCCTCGTTTTAACTGTTCTCCCGGACCCGCGAACGACACATCTTTGGCAGCAAAGAGCGGAGCGACGCGGAGCGTTGTGAGTTCACAACTCGCGCCATAGCGCCTTCAATCTTGCAGCTGCAACACGGACAGCCATCAAGCACGAATAGTTGTATCTCTGCGCCGTCGTCATTTTTCGCGTGTTCTAATTCAATGTAGTGTTTGTTTTCGTTTGTCTTACTTGTGGTGGTGGTTAAAGGGCTATACTTGAGCAACCCGGCTATGGATAGGTAAGACATAAACCGGCCTCGTTTTTTAACTTTTCTCCCGAATCTGAGCGATAACTCATTGACAGCGTAGGGCGGAGCGTTGCATATTCACACCTCGCGCCATCGCGTCCTCAATTTTTCAAATACTACACGGACATTGATAAAGTGCAAATAGTTGTATCTCTGTGCTGACATGAACGTGCGTTGAAACTTCTCTTATTTCTAAAATTTAAGAAAAGTTAAAGTTATGAGATTGTTTAAAATATCCCATGATAAGTCCGAATTAATAATCATTTTGAAGAAAAATAATTAGAGGTATCTTGTGGGCTCTGAAGGGCGCACGTCTGGAATTTGGTATTTTGGCGAGAGTTGCGTCGTGTCATAGTGCAATTCAAAAGTGGAAAAAAGCAATGGTTGTTTTAACAATTCACAAAAATTCTAACATTTAACAATATGCTCGATTGTTTATTTAAAGAGTCGCTGAAGTTTGGAGAAAGGGTGCCGTCATCCCCACCTTGAACGCGCTCCCCGGGTTTTTTGTATCACACATGTTTCACTGAGTGAGATTCTCCCCTTAAAAGGTAAACATGAACAGATGCACATTTCGGGGCTTGGTTCAATATTTGTATTTCTATCGCGGTAAATTTGGGATTTCGTGATCTGTATGACTGAGCCTTCTTTAAAACTGGCAACGGTGCTCAAATGTTTGAGCTTTCAATCCATTCAAGCGTTCCACAATCAAGAGGAGACTGGATATAAAAACATCGGCTTCATCACGATCTCCGAGCACCTAGCGAGTGTTATGCGGTTGGTCTGAGCACTAAACGTACGTGTGTTGTTTGCGTTACGTGCTTTCGAAGGAAATTGCTAGCAAATCCTGAAGTTCACGTAATGCGCATGATTTCTGTCTCTCTAAAAATAACTTTGATAAAATTGAGAGTATGTTTCTCTACAATGAAACTAAGTAATAAAGTTGTATAAGTTTCATTGAGGGTTTAGGAGAGCGAGAGAAAGGGCTGTAAATTCACAATCAGCGTCTCTGTAAGTAAAGATAGTTTTTTTGGGCATGATTCTTTAGTTCTATCGAGACTTTTTTATTTCGTTAGTTTTGTGGTTGTTTGGAATTGTTTTTATTTTTTTCTTTCTTTCAAGCGACCTTTATTGACAAAAAATTATAAAAACAGTGGACATATAAAAGGTATACAACAGGAAACAGTGAGTAAGAGACAGAAATAAGTAAATGAGTTATAAAAGGAGCAAATGAAGTTATATACAATATTATCGAAAAAGGAGAGAGATTCAGGTGACTCCAGGAGTCAAGGTTGCGCCGGAATTACCCTGCGGTATACCGTCGGCGGAGGGTGGGAGGTTTCGGCGTGTGGGGGAACATCATGGATGACTTCTTCCTGATGACGCACTCAACAAAAGAGGAGATAAACGTCCCGGTTTTAAATTGTTCAAAGAGAGATTTTCTCCGTTCTTTTTTTATTCTTTTTTAAATTGAATGTAACAAATTAAAATAAACACACCTTTTTTATGCAAATGATACAAAAATTGGTGTAAGTGATAAATTCAAACATTCTATACATTTTTGGTGACAAACAGGATCTGAAAATGTTCGCAAAATTGATCGTCCGCCTATCCCCATGAAATGTCTCAAACAGGAAAATGCTACTTAACGAAAAGGTCTTGCTAGGCGAAAAAGTCAACCTCTCAAATGGAATTCAATTTTGGGACACTCTTCGTACTATTACAACACCTATTAAATAAATCACCCTTAAGGAAGATCGTACTTTGCGTGTTGAAGAAGATATTGATTTTCCATCTAAGCTCCCAGAAATGTTCACATAGAAATAGATGGAACGGACTAAAAATGGCACGAGAACTCACATCAGTAAACTCGAGATGAACGCATGGCGCACATACTGTCAAATGGGACGAAGACTTGTCCGATTTTAGTTAAGGTTTCAGCTTTCACAGTTAGAGGTATCTGTGTTTGACGGAGCTTCGTGCACATAAATCGAAAAAATAGCAACCATGTGCATAGAATCTACGTGCTTCATAGATCTTTTAGAGTATTATTTCACTTGTACGTAGCTTCTTTTAGCATACATACGTCCAATTGTTTCATCAGATTAAGACATTATGCCCACAGGTCAAATTTTCAGAGTTTGCAATTATTGTGTTAATAATCTACGTCGTTTGCCACCTGGAGCACCCAAGTATCCGCAAAATTGATTAGAGGGGTTGAAGTTGGAAGTTTAAGGTCGAAAGTGGATTATAAGTTTACAGCGTCTGACGCGCTTTGTCTCTCACACTGCCGTACTAAGGAAAAACGCCGTATGAACATTCGGGACTTGCCAAATTTCCTTCGATAAAAAGTTTGTTTTTGAGGAAAGCTATGAATAATTTTCCTTGAAATTTTCAGAAACTTTAGGTGAAATTGCGAACAAAATTATATGAGAAATTGGAAGAAAAATATTCAAAAAAATTTCCGAAAATGCGCGATTTACCGAAGAAAATTTGGCAACGCCTGAAGGTTCATATGGCGTTTTTCCTTGGCAAAGCAGCATAGTTGTCCAGTTGTGGAGGAAAAGTCATCTTCACGCCAACAGCTACGCAATTTGTAGCTGAAATTCGCATGGCTATTCCCTAGAGCATTTAAAATTGTTTGGTATCAAAATTTGGAAGTGGCGGTTTTCACTTTACCATAAATTAATCTTATTCGCGTGAAAAATTTTTTAAAAATTTGAGGGAATTTACAGAGCCCATCTTATTAGTCCTCCCTATCTGATTAACCATTTTTAACTTTCTAAGAAAAAATGTTCGCGTCTTATGTTGATCAAAAAATAGTTAGAAATTACTGCATAGGGCTTAGTGCTGACTTTGAATACCTACTTGTGCATAAATATATTCGCATGCTTGAATCCTCTGTTCGCATGCCATCCCACGAATTTTACATACACTCGCATGAAATCATTCAGCTGTTTAATTTAAATGTTTCATTTTGTGAAACTTTCACGAAAAACTAAGTATTGTTGCGGTTATCACCGTTTTCTGTCGCATCAAAGAAAATGAATATGCCGTCAGTGGACAAAAACTATTTAATTAGACTGGCATTGACAGATATCGTGACCTTCACCAATTTTGAGCGTTTATCCACAAACAAAGCCTTTCAATGAAGAATGACCAGAACTAGTAAAACATTAAAACTGTTCATTGCATTTGACAAACTGGAAAATGAGTCTAAATGGAAATAAGGAGAAAATGATAAGCGTTTCACGGACTAAGGTACCTAATGTTAGAAGCCAGATTAAATCGGACTTCGTAATGAGAAGGGGTAAAGTGGACATGACAAGCATTGGAAGAATAATTATGTTGACACTTTGAAGAGATGTCGGAGGCGAACAGAGAATAAAATATCAAGAAGGATATTCGAGAGGGCGCGCGTAGTAAGGCCTGTAAAAGAGATTATTTTATTAATTTTATTTCCGTCTCAATTTCTTGCCTGCGCCGTGTAATTTTAGAGGAGGGTTGCTCCAGGCAACAAAGAAAAAACGGTGAATCGTTGCATGAGGAAAAGCTGTTGATAATAAGAAGATATTTAAATGAAAGCCAAAAATACGTAACTTCAAAGCTTCGTTAAACCCACAGGATTTCAAATTTTTACTTCAACTTTTGATATGCTTATGATTTTTTTCATTACAATTCAATTGTCAAAGGTAGCACATTGAAGCTGTCAAAGAAGTAATGATGTAATTATAAGAAAGTTGCTCGAAAATTCCGTTCTATATATACCTCAAATATGTAAAGGTTTTCCTCCATTTCATACTTTCAAGTTAAATTATTTTAATACACAATCTGCGCTTTTTAATCATTTTTTTCTTTAATTTTATCAAGAGGAATTAAGAAAGACTATTGAAAAGAAAAATTAATTTCAAATAGTTCAAGCCATAAAGAAGGCACGTTTGTACCTTTTAATGTTTTCAATATATGTAATTTTAAGCGAAAAGCTGGCACCTAAATGATTAAATGTAACTTATGTGATGAAAACGTGTCTGATAAAGAATTATATTAGATGATAAAATTTGGAAAAATACAATGTACTGTTGCCCCGCTGACCTCCATCTCTTCATACAGTTTCTATAAAAAATATCTAGCATATTGCATGCAACTCACTCACCATGGACTTGAAAATCAACCCCTAAACAAGACGTAAGCTTTGTGAAATGACGTTCCTTCAATAGATGATAATATGTAGCATAGTTAATTATTCTCCATTTGATCACCGTCAAATGCAAACTTTAGAGATTTAATAGCTAAAGTACGAGACTACGTATCTCCATTGCGGTGTTCTAAAATATCTGCTCCTACCTTATTTTTTCGAAGAGAAACAAGTCAACTGTACAGTTTGAAATTTCTATTAAAAAGCTCATAGGGAAGAAAATCGAGGAAGTTTTCAAGAAATGAATTGACTAGTTTTTCAGAGGAAAAACAAAGAATAACCCAAAGTCTGCAACGTTGCAAACGGAGATAAGCGGTTTCGCACTTCAGCCATCGATGTATATATCGACGGTGTAAGTCGGCAATCGCATAACTCGTTTGCGGTGTCTGAAAATCTCCGTCGTTATGTTAATTTTTTAAAGGAGAACAAATTGACATCATTCCTTAAAGTTCATGCAGAATTTTCTTCGCACAGAGAGGAAAAATCACGGCAGTTTTAAAGAATTGCCGTTGAGTAGTTTTTCGTTTAAAAAATAAAGTATGACAGGAGTCTGCGACGTCGCAAACCGAGTTGTGTGATAGCCGACTTACACCGTCGATAAACTTAATCGTCGTGGTATCAATGGTTTGTCACAAGAACTTTCAAGGAGAAAATATGTGACTGGACTATTTACTCCGAGTCTCATATGCTTTAATGCCTTTATAAAACGTGAGTATGGTAAATGTCAGAGGATGTGGATTTTAGTAGATGCGGACCGCGAGCCATGAATATGAAAGTAGCCGATATCCTGCGTAATATGACTCGACCCCCGTTTGCCTGCAAGATAGACACGACTTTGAGAACCAGAAATCATATTTCCGAGGATTTTCAGCTGAAGGGTAGGATTTTTATCGGAGATTTTTTCCTCAATTCTTGTAGCGTGAATATCTGAGGGCGCGTGGACCGAGCTACACGTTCGACGCGGATCAACCGGGCGAGCGCAAGGGTGGAGGCGAACGTCGCGCGCATGCAAATCAGAGACCCGCACGAATCCGAGTAAACATTAGTGCGAGAACATGTTGCCATTTTAACGTGGTGTGCCGTCACAGTGAAGCTCTTGAACTTTTTTTTGTGATGAAAATCCGCCTCTGAGGACATAACATGTTACAAACTACACAAAGTGGAAAATTTGCAGTTGTCTTAAATTTGATCAATTTTGGGTTTGAATGCTCACTATACTGAGTAAACTGAACGCGAGAATATCCATGTTTTATCAATGTAACAATTATTTAAGTAGATATGGCAAAATTACCTCATCTGCTGAAATAAATGTGTTTAAATGGGAAATTCCACTCGATGACATCACAAGGCGGTGCATTTTTTCGCTTTTAAATCTATTTTTATCCTATCAAAACAAAAATTGTAAAAAGTAAGTAAGTAATTGTGAAAATCAGCTCTTTAGGCACTTTCCGGTGAAGCGATAAAAAAATTGCGTACAAATTCTTCATTGTGCGCTAAACAGATGATCTCAGGCTTTTTTTGATGTGGTCATCGTGTTTTTTGTGTCAGAATAGCCAAATTGAGTCTTCGCTTAACTGAAGCTCTTGCTTGCAACAAACCTATTCGTGCAGGAATCAAAATGGATATAAAATACTCTTCGAGGCTCCGGGAATTGCCGGTTGGAAACCGCTGGGTTATGTTATGCAAAAAAAAAAGTGTCTTCTCACACGAAACTCGAACGAAGAGTTTCATCCGATTAGTTTTTTCAGTTTGGCAACGGTGTGTAAAAAGTGAATTACATAGGTATCACAAAATAAGCCGTCACACCTGATCGTGGTGGATGCATTTCTTCGTAAACCGATCGCAATGGCTCGAGACCTAAAAGACACGAGTGCAATTTTAGGATGTGAATGCAAGAGCCAATCTCTTTACGAATAAATTGTATCTGAGAGTCGAGAGAGATGCTTTTAAGAAGTACCAGAATGTTCTGAAAATTGTTTCTCTTCTTCTTCGACGAGAAGTCGTCACGTAAACATGTGACGCAAAACTTTTAGTTAATTTACATTAGAGAAATCATCTTGATTTGATAAACTGACAAGAATTCTGAGTCTGTGCTCCGTTTTGAAGCTCTGCCTGCCATCCTATCCACAATATGACATTCTTTTCATTATAGCAACGTCTGATGCAACTATTCGGGTTCGAGGAATTGCCCGATTGCCCGTGTTGCGTGCACTCACAATTGAAGGCGTTTTGGTTTCCCCGATGGCATTGCAGCTGAAAATATTTGCGCTCGAAGGATGTCGGCGTTCATTTCCAATCTGTTGACTATATCAATGCATCATTTTCAGATTAGCGATACATTGATAATTGCAATGAGTGTAGTGAAAGGTTTTAGTTGGCATTTTTGTGAAAATGTTGTGTACATATATCCAAATAAACTTTTTATGCACTGGAAAAAAACACACATTGGATCTAGAGTCCAGACTTAAAAAAATCGACAAGAAAAAGTACTCTTGATTCAATCAGAACCTAGCTTGAATCAAGAACCAAGCCTCTTAATTTAAGCGGATTTCGTTTTGATTCAAGCAAAAATCCGATTGAATCAAGAGTATTTTTTCTTGTCAATGTTTTCAAGGGTCTGGACTCTAGATCCAATGTGTTTTTTTCCAATGTGGTTAAAACGTTAACATGAAAAAGTAAAGATAGCATTGCCTTCGAAAATTGTTGTTGCGTGAAATTTTGCTGCACCAATCGGTATCAGACAAACTTAGATATTGCAGAGATGAACTGCATGCATCATCATATCTATCCTCATGGCGCACAGGGTAGGTTGTTGAATTTTGATACGATCGCGACCATTTTGAGGGGCGTGAAGATTGAACACCGGGGTCAAGAATAACTCGAAGGTCTTTTGTCAAGCTGCGGCCGGAAAAAGTTTTCAGCCACCGCAGGGAATTCCACTCCTGTCACGCGGGGACGAAACTGCTCGGAACTCTGTGAAGTCGAGGCATTGAATGTTTTTTATGGTCTATCGGGAGTCAATTGGATGGAGTACGATAAACTTTTCCCCCGCGCGAAAAGAAGTCGACAAACAGAATGTGCTAAATTTTGTGTGAACGGATGGTAACTTTTCTGTCCTTCAGCCGAGGTTGTGGAACTATCGTGGTGTGAAAATGCTTTCAAACAACCCACATGTAAAGTACAGCAAGTGCGGTTTTATGAGAATCATCCGTGCGAATGAATCTTGTATGAAGCTTACTCAAAGGTCCTCTCTACTGAGAATTACATTGTGTATTAATTCAATTTTTCAAAGGTAGGAGGGTGGCCAGTTAGGCAAAGTCGATTTTTTAGAATTTTTTAGTCTCTTTGTAAAGGGAACTTTGGTAATTTTCAAGCTGTAACCGCAATTCGACGGTGGAACTGCAATAATGCGTACTTTGGTTGCGGTGCATGTTTCAAAATCTCCGTTCCTTTTTTATTTTTTGAAAGAAGGCCGGACCGACACCGCGTTTAGCAGAAAGGAACCAAGCCACATCAGCTATTACCAAATTTAACTGGACAATTTAATGTTTTACAAGAGAATGTTCGTGTGGATCCTTTAAAAATTTTAAGGAATTTGCCTCGTACTATGCAAAAAGTTCATCGAAATTTTCACAAAAATCCGCACAACCGTTTCCATGTAAAAAATTAATTTGCCCAATTCGATTTAGCAATAGCTGATGTGGCTTGATCCCTTTCTGCTTAACGCGGTCCAGATGATCGATTAGATACTTCAATGTTCTGTATTTTATGATGTATTCGTTACAAAACACCCAGGGGTCCCATTTCAAGCTCATCCTGCGGAAAGGAGAGAGGAAGGGGTTGTCGAGAAGGAGAGAAAAACTTCACAAAATGCCCAAAGTCAATCAAAAGTGACCGGAACCGTCCGAATGAGGGTCAATTCTCAAATGTAAGTAGATGAGTGGTTGCCCAACGCTCCCGCCCACCCCCTCTCCAAATAACGTTCCGGAAACTGAGCATTAGGACAACATCTGTCCAAACACCTATTTTACTCCCACAGCATTACTGAATTCACTGTTTACCGAGATGAGCTTTGACTAACGGATGTTGGATATCCTTTTAACGCGGTTGCGTTTCATTAACGTGTCTTTTTAGCAAGTTCAATTTAAGAACCTGCTCGGAATCTAGCGATCAAAGGAAAGAGCGGAAAAAAACTCACGATAATCAGGATGTAAGAGCGCGGAAAGGCAAGTAATAGCTCTCGGTTAATGAGAGGAAAAGGGGAGAGTGGATTCCGGTGCATCTGAAGATGCATACCACGCCGCAAAACTCCGCACCGTAAGGTTCTAAGGAAGAACGCCGTGTGAACATTCGAGAGTTGCCAAATTTCCTTCGATAAAATGTATATTTTTGAGGAAGATTATCAATATTTTTCCTTGAGATTTTCAGAAGTTTTAGATCAAATTACAAACAAAATTATCTGAGAAATCGGTAGACATATATTCAAAAATTTTCCTGAAAATTGGTGATTTGCCAGGAGAAATTTGGCAACGCCTGAAGGCTCATAAGGCGTTTTTCCTTAGCACGGCGGTACGGGCGAAAGGAGCAGCAGGATAGCTAATTATTCGGAAAATGAGGGAAATCCAGCTTTCTCCGCCGCCTCCTTCGCTTCGCCTACCTCTGCCTCATCCCGGCCCGTGGATGATATTCAACTTGGCGGCAACAAACTAATTTACCTCTGTGGGAGGCTGAGCGCTGCCGTGCTAAGGAAGAACGCCGTATGAGCCTTCAGGCGTTGCCAAGTTTCATTCGATAAAAACCGAATTTACGGGGAAAATTTTGAATATTTTTTTCCAACACTTTCAGACAATTTTGTACGCAATATAGTCTAAAATATCTGAAAATTTCAACGAAAAATATGCTTAAATTTAGTCAAAAATACATGTTTTATCGAAGGAAATTTGGTAACTCTCGAATGTTTATACGGCGTTCTTCCTTAGCACGGCTGAGCGGGCGGGCGTTTACCTTGAAATCTAACAGGTAGCTCCGCATTCTGTGTTAATAATGCGGAACTCGGTCACCAGCTCACTGATGCGTGTTCATTTTGCAAGTGTAATTTCGTTATTCGGTGATAATGTTATCAGATTAGCTACTATCTCCGTAGGCCGCCGGGGGTATCTCGAAATATCCATTATATTCGCCGTGGATTAGAGTGCCTTTATGGTGAGGGTATGGTCATTGTCTCCCTTTCATTTTCCTCATGCAGACTCAGGCCTAACAAAGGCAGCGATTCTTAATATGTGGAGCAGTGGCGATTTTGCGAGTTGGCAACACTGTTTTCCTCCGTTTGAATCCATTAAAAATATCGCTTTCAGGTGAAGCAAGCTGTCTCACCGATGGTAGTTTGTTTAACATACATTTAAATTGAGGAAAAACAGTACCACAAACTTTTGAGAATCGTCACTGTCTGGCGACAACAGCCGGTCATTGCAGACTTGCTGTTTACCTTTCTTTGCACGAAGTTTCGTTTAGAGGTAGAATCGTCGAATATAGTGCAACAATTATTATTTAATTACAAGCAACTTGTAATCAAGTAGGTATTATACTTAAAATTAATTCATAGCAATGTACTCGTAAGTGAATGAAATCAAGTACTGAATTCATATTGCAACCGTCCACTGGAAAAAGGACATCAATCCACAATAATTCAAACGAATTAAATTGTCGAATTAATTGTCGCATCAAATTATTGAAAACAGAGCAAAAAGAATGTGCAATATTTCTCGGTAATTTCTAAGTTCTGTATCTGCTTTACTAATCTTTGCCACACAGTTTCACTCTAGAATATTCGTTGTGACGTTATCTTTGTTTTAACATCTCAAAATTTCCACAACACCCAGTTTATTAGATACATAGTGCTTCCTCAAACATAGGTACCTACCGAAAACATTTCCACGCAATGATTCCAAATACCTCAAATTGCACAATTTGGCAACAAATCAGCTAAATTCTGAGTTTCGTCATGATTAACGCAATTGTTAATGCAAACCCAAAATCCCCTGCACACAAATATTAAGAGCCAAGCAATGCCATCAAGGTAACCAAAACGCCTGCAATTTTTGTGTATGCAACACGCGTCTCCCTCGAACACAAATAGTTGCATCCATACTTTGTCATTAAAACAGCAGGAGCGCCTTCAATTTCTCACTGCTTGAAATGGCAAAATATGTTACGTCATTAAATTGTCCGTGGCTACATATGAGTTACGTCAACAGTTCAGCAACTGGTCAGCACCATAAAATCTTATAACAAGATTTTTAGGTTTTTAGCTACTCATAATGCGATATAAAAGGCTGAGTTATTAGCTGATTTAACATAATGTATGTTAAGTCGGCTAATAGCTCAGCCTTTTTTATCGTAAAATCTTATGTTTTCCAGCCAATCTGAAGCTAGGTTTTCCACAACTGAATCGTACCATGCTCTCCTAATGGGGGGGACCAAGTATGTGCGTTTTTTCTGCGTCACGTCTCATCTTACTTTACTCGGATCGGGTTTACTAGCCTTTTCCGCTTACTCTCTTCTTCTAGGAAAATGTTCGCAAAATCCACAAAGATTCTTTGAAACACATTCTTGCATAAATTGGAGGAGAAAAATAGGTCGCAGCGTACGTAAAACAAACAGGCGCCTGATGTCAAACAAACTCAGCTGAATATGAGTAACGTATGTGTATTTTTTGTCTGTGCTAGAGGACCGACGCACTCCCGGATAATTTTCTCTTGATGAATTCAAATTCGAGTCAGGAAACTATGGGAACATTGGTGAATCCAGCAAATTGGCAGCATCGTTTGTCTCCATTTAAATCTATGAAAATATATCGATTCTTGGAGGGGCCATGTGCTCCGATAAGAATCGATTATTTAACATAGGTTTAAATTGAGGGAATCCGGTGTTGCCAAATTGCTGGATCCACCCCTGCATGGGAACCTTGATTGTCGATTAGAAATAACTCAATTTCATGCAAATATCGGCAACTAAGGTTTCCGTTTTCACGTGTGATGGCCGCTGGGTGAGATTTCTAGCTAACAACTAATAAAGAAGGGTATTTTCGTCTCGTCTATACTACTAGGGGGCTTAAATGGAGCTAGTCAGATGTATTAGCTTTTCCGTGCTCATCATGAGCTTTTGGCCCACAGTAAATCAAACTGGTTCGAGTATGTATCTTTGCAGGACTGCATTGCCGTGGTAAGAAAGAACGTCGTATGAACATTCGAGATTTGCCAAAATTCCTCCGATAATATGCTTATTTTTGAGGAAAATTGTCGATGATTTCCATGAAATTTTTAGACTTTTTAGATCAAATTATAAGCAAAACTACCCGAGAAATTGGAAGAAAAATATTCACAAATTTTCTTGAAAATTAGTGATTTTTCAAAGGAAATTTGGCAACGCCTGGGGGCTCATACGGCATTTTCCCCTAGCACGGTAATGCACGAGTGCACGCATTTGAAAGAAATTCTTCGTAATTCTATTTCACTCAGTGTTGGCATGAGGGTCAAGATCAAATGAAAATTGCTACGCTAAGTTTTTATTTTCTTTTACTCTTTTTCCATGATGCCCTTCAACATTTTCTAGAAGATTGAAGGATGCGTCGTTGTAAGTAAACAGCTGGAGCAATGAATTAAAATGAAGTAACACTGAAAACTGCGATTTTCTAAGAATTCCAGCCGAGTGAATTTATTCCTCGTGGATCTTTTTTTTATTTTTAGCCATAATCCTGTTCTTCGCGGAGACTTATAATTCTGGAATACTTTTTATGAAGTCCACCCTCCAAAGTTACCTTAATCTACAATTTTATATTATCTCCCTTCTTCATACGAATGTACACTCTTAATTTTAATGTTAAACTAATTGGGAACGCCTTAATTTAGTAGATTGTTGATTGTGTTATAAAAAAGTAGAAAAGGCACCATGAGATATATAACTTTTTTTGGTCAGTGATGAAAACAAATACGCATTTTTGTAAATGNGGGGGGGGGGGGGGAGAAGCGCGCGCGTTTGCTTGGATTGTAGCATGGTTGGTTTGTAGATACGTTTATTTGGTGCTTTTAACATCTGAGCCATTACACCTTAGCTGCCTTAAAGGTATATTTACATGTTCTGTGCTCTACTGCGCCGTGAAACTAAAGCTTTAAACATCGGGCTGTACCATGAAGTGATTTTGTTGCTTCATCGGAACCTTAGTTGCACGAATAAAATCATAAGAAGTCTCATTTGGACGTATTTCTACCTAACAGACCTATGTGGAGGTGAGAAATATGGAGTGTGCTCTAGAAAGCTGCATAAGAAGCAATGTAAAAGTGGGCGTGATTCCTTTTGAATAATTGGAAAAGCGGGATATTACATTCTATCAAAGAGACCTATGTGGCATCTGAATGCGGGATTCATGAGCCGCGGGCATGGCAAGAGAGCGTTGAGGACAGGGCTCATGAGTTAAAGCGCCCTGACGACGATCTTTCCCTAGCGCCCCGGCTCGCAACGGCTTCATCATTGCCGCTGACGTCACTGGCACTTTATTATTCTCATTCACTCTTACGCAAAGAGAACTAACTAGCACACCCCATATTTCTCACTTGCACATAGGTCTGTTTGGTAGAAATACGTCCATTCAATTATGAACCACTACTCAGCACAGCTAAACCCGTATGATTTTTCTTACGCAATAAACCTGCGCGGATATGTTCCTGAAAGTATGGAAAGAACCCTCTTGAACGAAATAATATCGCGAGGAATTCCTCCTCTCTCTGAACCAACCTATTCCAATTTAAGAATACGAAATTCTCTCTGGGCTCGCGAAGGCTAATTTATACTGGTTTACCTCGCCACGTTTAACTTTATTAAACGCTTGGAGGCCTTCGGCGGGACTTAGGAGGGAGGAAATAAAGTTCCGCAAGACGTTTAATTCTTTTTTCACCACTCTTGTTTGACTTAGTATGCTCTGCTTATTTTGTTCTTCTCGATTTCTTACCTCTGAATTTATTCGCTCTCAACCCTTCCTCCTGTAGAAAAACACAACTTCGTGATCCGGTTAAAACACGGTCTAGCGAATCTAGACACGAAGGGACGAGACGGGAGTTTAGCGATGAATTAAAAAAAGACGCTTCTCATTAGGAACTGTTGCTTCCTCAATTTATCATTTCTTCAAGGCGGACCTGAGTCGTTGGAAATTACGAGATACGCCTTTTTTGGTATTCTGTTTTGCTTGGTATTTTATTTTTCCTCTTCGTCCTCACCCTCTCCAGCCTCTTCTTGTCCTTAAGTATTCTTGTAGGTATTTTCTCGATATTAATCAACATGTCAACAGCGACAGTGCAAAAATGGACCGGGTTAAACGGAAATGAACCAAGCCACATCAGCTATGGCCAAATTTAATTGAGCGATTTAATTTTCTACATGAAAACGGTTGTGCGGATTCACGTGCAAAGCCCAGTGGATTTTCTCCATTGTACGAAGCTAAATTCCCTCAAGTTTTCAAAGGAATCCACATGAATGTTCTCTAGTAAAAAATTAAATTACCCAGTTTTTGGCAATATCTGGTGTGGTTTGGTCCCTTTTCTGTTAGACGCGGTCCGAATAGTCGCACTTACTGCAGACCACTTAAACGACAACTATTTTTGTTCACATGAAAAACGAAGTTAGCCCTCCTCATAACGTTGGGGGTTCTCCGTTGAACTATCGAGACTATTAACAAATCCTAAATTTTCTCTGCCTATAATTTTTTTAGCATAAATGAAAGTGCAATAAGACCTTTGCACCCTCGTAAAAATTGGCAGTAGAATCTTTGTTCCAAAATACCATAGACCTACAGCCGGCTGTAAGATTTCCAATAGCTTCTATGGCCGGCTACACAATTTCTTATAGCCTTTTATAGCCGATGGCGATTAAGCAATAACCAGGCGATAAAGTGTATGCTAAACGTTACTAATTACGGATGCTATATAGGACTTGATGACTTTTTGGACTACCGCTCTCTTTTTGGGCCGTAGTATCTTGATTTATTTTGCAAGGGAAGCTCTGTGCTTTTGACGGATGCCTGCCATTCCTAATATGTTAGCGCGCCTTCAATCTCGTAAGATACAGTGCAATACCTCTGGTGTAAAATAGTTGCTTCAAGCGCCGTGGTACGCTGCGGCGCGACCAGCGCGAGACGCGCATTGGCGCCTACAAACCTAACAGGGATACTTCACGCGTTGCGCAATGCGTGAAGTATCCCTGTTAGGTTTGTAAGCGCCAGTGCGTCGCCGCTCCTCTTTGTGCTAGACTCTAATATTTAATCTGGCGGAGTCAGCGTTTTTCAACTCATGATTTTGAAATGTTTGCACGCTCTGTATAGATTATTCTCATTTTAATTGATTAAACAAAATATGTATTAGAGGAAAATATAATGTGTGTTTTGAAAATATTAAGGTGGTTCCGTATCAAACTTAATGATTTTCAAAGCACACGAATTTCGACACAATTTCTTATAGCCTTTCATAGCAGATGGCGATAAAGTATGTAATCCGGCGATAGGAACTATAGCCCGCCTTCAAAATGTTTTATCGCTTCTTGTAGCCCGGCCGTATGATTTTCTCCGCTTTCTACAGCCAGCTATATGATTTTCTATCGCCTCCTTTAGCCGGCTATAAGAATTCTTGTAGTATTTTGCAGCTCCTATCGCCAATTTTTACCAGGGCAACCTAATGCTTTGGAACTTTCTTTCGATGAATGCCGAAATTCGAATGTTTCGTATCTAGGAATTTAATCTAACGTATATTCATTCAGAGACATTTCGTAATCAGAAGCAGACATTTACTGAAGCATTTGAAAAGCTTGGTTTTACCTGAGCATGTGTCATTATTGTGTAATATGTGTTAAAATTTGTCTAAAAAAGTCTTGTAACGTTGCATTGGAGAATAAAACTTCGACACTATTTTCGTCAAAAATACACCAACGTTCTGACGAAACATTTTCTCTTTCATACTAATACAAAAGTAAAATTCGTATCGATTAACACAATTTTGACGCTGTATATTATCCCCAGAGACAAATTATCCCCAAGAAAATTGTGCAACCAGTGACATAATCAACCAAATCAAGTTATTGCATCATCATCATTAGAATCTCGTAAAAATTAAGCGGCTTCTAGATTTATATATGTAGTTTAATATGTTCCTAAATTATATGTCTTAGCAGTATTTTCCAATTCTTTTTTCTTATTTCAAAACCTGAAATAGATTTAAATTTTGTACAAGGCGTGGATAATTGATGACAACTTTATACGAATAGTCTAATTAAAATAGGTTATAATAAAACTTGCACTTTATAACAATCTCTCATGTGCCGCTCTCTTGAACAAGCGCGATCATCATGAGCAGAACTAGGTACTGAGATAATCATTATTTTATGAGCCGGGTCACGATTCTGTAATCCCAAAAGAGGAGGAAGAAGATTGCACATTGGATTGGACTCATTGTTCCAGAACACTCATACTGAAGGTAAACTGCGCAATAAACCGGGTAAAACAAATACAGAGGACAGAAAAGCACAACAGCTTAAACCTAAAGCCCTTCTATCACGATTCAAACAGATTATGCGGTCGAAGGAATCACTTTGGAAAAACACTGCTGGCATTAGAACTGGATGATGGAATTCAAGGAAAATTTTCAGTATGTACTCATTGAGTCCAAATCACATATTTGGACCTATCTAACACAAAATGATTCCCCGGAAGAATTAATTCTAGGGGTAAATATTAGACAGAACAAACAAATGGACTGCATTTTGCAATCCAGAACTATAATTTCTGGCTCATCTATAAAAACACGTATGTGCATAAGGAAACTGATGGTACATACGTTTTTTCTAAACTGAGCCGGACATTATAGTTTCTAATTGCAAGATGTAGTCCAAATA
The DNA here is from genome assembly GCF_001854935.1 of Bemisia tabaci. NCBI lineage: Eukaryota > Metazoa > Arthropoda > Insecta > Hemiptera > Aleyrodidae > Bemisia > Bemisia tabaci. Next base: position 5,923,587 of record NW_017549038.1, on the reverse strand, counting down.
ATCCTCGGAGCCCTAAATCTATGTGGTTCGCTCACTGACGCACACCTTTTTTTGCAAAAATCTACTTAGACCTCCATGCGGTATGCTTTGAGTCAGAGTTTGTGGGCTATAACGAACAAATTGGAGCAATGTTTAAACATATAGGTATTAAGAAAAATTTGAGGACCCTTTCCAGTAGATACCTAGGATTGTAACCACATTGTAACTATGACCATTAAAACAGTCACTTCAAGCACTATGAGCTCCATAAGAGCAACGCTTCAATTTTCGCCGAAAACCCGCGATATTAAACTGTATCTTATCGATCACCATGTTCCAATTGGTGTGGAGTGGCCAGTGGGCTGACTTAGCTGCAAAATATTAGTAAGCGCAGCTTGAATCAATTGAGTCAACATAATATCTACTTTTTATCTAATGGCATTAAACAATACGCGATTAAAATGTGTCCCTCCATCGATTAAAACTTTTATCATGGATGGGCGAATCGCGGCGTATTTATGTAAACGAATTACCCTCGCTCACCACCCACCTCCCTCTAGATTGAGCTGGTAGAATCCGCTTATTCAAACCAAACAAGTATATTTCAATGATAATCGTTCTGAAAGTCAATTTAGCCACCATTGCACTATTCCTCCGAAAGGTCACCATGTTTAATGACTGTTTGTTTTCAAGCTTGGCCCTGCTCTGTTAACTTTGATTTGTGCATTCTATCTCGTATAGAGGCATCGTTTTGTGAAAAAATAACGATCGTATTTGAGCAGGATTTACAAAAAATATCCTCTTTCTGCCAGACGTGTTTCGAGAAACCCTTTGGCGGTTCAATTGCACATTACCTTGAAAGCAAAGCTGGAATACAATGTGAACAAGATCGTTAGACCAACAGTAATATGAGACGTTGATCCAAATATTTAGCTGGAGAGACATCAAAACTCACAGTGTGCACTATTGCGATAGTAAGTTGATACATTTGTCATTTTTAAGGAAATAGGTACTGGTATATAGGTTTCCGAAAATGACATCTCTCAACTTGATAACTGGCGACGATTCTATTAAACGCCCAAAAAACGTACCTACAAATAAACGCGATGTAAAATCACCAAAAAATTATGTTGGTCTCTATGTAGATCACCTAAACCATCCAGGTGTAACAAAATAGATGCAAACTTATCCAATGAGAGTCATAAAATCTTCAGTGACCTATCTAACTGGCAAATTTAACACAGATTAATAATTTTGAATGTCTATGGGGAAAAAACAGTTGAACAAAACCCAGTTTTTGTGAGTCTGTATTATTTGAATGCTAAATGTTTGCATTAATTGACCCCATGCCGGTTCCCAAATACCCTTTCTAGTATAGCTTGTACATAAATATGAGGATGCATTTGTGTGTATCCTCTCAATAAGATGGATCAGAATATAATCTGCGCATCACGGAGGAATAAGTTTCATTTTTAGAGGAACATTATGCGCTACGAAATTACTTTATACGCTCGAGTTTTGTAACAGAGTTGAACTCGGCACAACTAGAGAGCGAACACTATCATATCTGAGTTAGGAGAGCATCAGGAAACCCTCTTCAACTATTAGATGAAAGCGCAAGCGATTTGTTATTTTTGTCCACTGTTATAAGCCATTTTTTAGGAAAGGGGAAAAGAGTAGAACAAAAACCGGATGCAGAGCTGCTTCACGAGTCCTGCTAAGTTTTTTGCTTGAGTTTGAAAAAGCGCACTCAAAAGTTACGCAATAATGCATTCTGTTTGAAGAGGTACCTGCACTTGATATAATCAAGACTTTAAATTTTCCGTGCACCAACCTGAACACGCGACCGAACGCCACAGAAATTGATTTAGCCATCTGCCTCAAATCTCGGAGCGAGTTTGCCAACTTTTTAAACAAGTACATCCGAGAAAAAGCATGATCTTCTACGTATCGAGTGAACATACCTTCACTGTATTTGGCTGGTATGCTTAAGGCCGTATATACATAGTTTACATTGAGATTAAGGGAGCTTTGAGGACACTTTTAACGTACCATTATAAAAAAGACAATGTTTACTAAACTCGAGTCAATTTTAACAGTTTAATCACGAAGATATAGATACAGCCTCACAAGGTACTATCACGATAATTTTTCACCGCACAAAAGGAAAAATGAGCGGAGAGAAGTAACAGGTACACAGGTTTTGAAAATTTTAGGTAGGTTATATCTACCTTAAAATTTTCGAAAATTTAGAATTTTTGAAGAGCTGGCGAAGAAGAGGCGCTTGATACGGTTTTTTAAGCACCATCGTGATTCTCGCGAACTTTTATATAAGAATCTACAGTCAACTCGCAAATTCCTCACACATGCAACATCTCCATTTTCGAGGGAAAATTTGGCAACATTGAAATGGAGTTAAGCTCTTTCGTGAGAGGAGCAACGAGCTGCGATTGGAGAAAGGAGATGGGGGCCATCTGAGAAGTTCCACTTTCGGATGCGCGCGTGACCGGGTGGGAACAACAGTGGGTCAGGAGTATAAAGCATTGCCCGCGGGATATCTCTGAACGTATTTTGATTCTGTGATTGTGTCCGTTGATTAAGTTATTCCATCAAACAGCGGCCTCCACACAAAACCAAGATCATGGGCGGATCATTCTTGATTTCACCAACTTTTTCCGATGAGCTGCCGCCCGTCCATCCCTTCCTCCCTCGCCGGATTCCATCCCCAAGGATATCTCATCAGGGGGCGCTTCTGTTTGGAATTTTGTGTCATCTACTCAGCTAATGAATAGCCTGTTAAGATGGATCATTTGGGCCTGTGTCACAGTGACGTGACTCAAAAGTTTCTTCAGCTTGCTTTACATGTTTATAATTGAATCGTGTCGTCCGAAAACCGCTGATGTCCATTTTTCTAGTCTTGAGTTGTTTGGGGTTGATATCATACTCTTCAGAGTTAAATGCAACCATGAAAGTGGTGTTAATACTTGATTTAGAGTTATACTTATCCCAAAACAAGTATTGGCACTACTCTCATGCATTTGTTAACTCTTGGATAGTATTATCAACATAAAAAACTGGAAGCTGAAAAAATTGACTTTTGCATGTTTTCGCGCGGCACGGATATTCACTTGACGTCTTCACAGAGCAACAAAAATGCGCGAGGACCTGACATACCATTTCAAAACACTGGAAGAAAAGTCAATGGGATCTAGAGTTTAGGTGGTTTAATCATTTTAACTTTCACCGGTACCGCGCTGACCGCACTGTTTTGACGCAATGCGTGAAGTATTCCTACAGTCTTGTAGGCGCTATGCATTTCTCGCCGACCGCGGCTGATCGCACTGTGTTTGATGCAATGCGTGAAGTATCCATGGAGTCTTGTAGGCGCTAATATGTGTTACATGCTGACCGCCGCGCCGACGGCTTCTCCATTCCTTCTCAAGTTCTCGTCATCATTGCTCTCTGCGCTGCGCAGTTCCAGGCCAAATTTTGTGTTTGGTTTCTATCTTAACTCGAGTAATTAAAGGTGCTGTCTCTTGTACCACCGAAAGACGACAAAATTAGAAATTACTATACTCTCAGGAAATGAGAGATTTTGTTGTCTTTTTTTGTTTGTATAATTTTTTTCTGAATCCGATTTTCTTTATACCTACATTGAAAAAAATTGCAAAATTTGCCGACATGGGCCACGGCCCATGTGGCCACCCCATTAATCCGGCCCTGCCTGCCTCCTATCTTTGATCCACTCAATTATGTCATTGCGGCAATTCAAGTTTCAACGAGATAGCAGTCACAGGCAACTAAACTCATTGAAAAATTAAAATAGCGCTAACATTGCGTTATTCGTGCCTTAAGTACGTTTGAGTAAGGGTGCTTGCAGAGGTAAACTTTTTGAGATACTCCTAATTTCTATAAGCTGCTCTGAGACTAAGTGAAATGCAACCTTAAAGCGCTAAGTACATCTTTAAGTATGAAAAGTTTTGTTGTGATAAAAGCTCGAGTAAATGATTTGTAGAGTTGCAAAACGTGGGCGAGAAAACTGATTATGAGCTTCTGAAAGTTGGACTGCGTAACCGGCGGGAAAATTTTAAACTGCGTGGCGTTACACCAAATCAACTAATTACTGTCTCTCCGCGGGCTCTCTTAATATTTGCCGTGTTCCAACTTTAGCTTCGCGTAGCGTCTCCTCTTCTCCTTAGAAACATGAGAAAACTCAGATAGTTTCCGTCCATTCTTTATCTCTTTGAAAGGAAAGTAAACTGTTGGCTCTGAATTTTGAAAGCCACGCCGCTGTATAGTAAAACATTCGAAGTCTATGGTTAGGACAAACCAGGGCCGGATTTAGGGGGTGGCCACATGGGCCGCGGCCCCTGGCGGAATTTTTAGGGGGCGGCAAATGTTGTAATTTTTTCGAATGTAGGTATCAAGAAAAAAATCTCTGATTCAGAAAAAAACTTACAAACTAGAAAAGGTGAAGAAATCTCTCATTTCCTGAGAGTTGAAGTATGGTAATTTCTAATTTGTTCGTCTTTCGGTGATACAAGAGACAGCGCCTTTCATCAGTCTAGTTGAGAGAGAAACCAAACACGCAATTTGGCCTTGAGCGGCGCGATGCAGAGAGCAATGATGACGAGGACTTTGGATGGAAAGGAGAAGCCCTCGGCGCCTACAAGACTCCATGAATACTTCACGCATTGCGTCGAAAACAGTGCGGTCAGCAGTGGTCGGCATTAAACGCATAACGCGCCTACAAGACAGTGTGGATACTTCACGCATTGCGCCAAACACAGTGCGGTTGGCGCGATGGCGGAAATTAAAATCATTCAAGAGTCATTACTATCACTGTGGAATTTTTACCTCTACAGTAATGTTACTATATAGTAAAAAATACCATTATTGTTGGTTACGGCTAGTACTAATTAGAAGCTTATATCGATGGTTACACTGCAGAAATGTGTAACTCGGTTTGCGGTGTTGCAGACTTTATGTCATACTTTTTTCCTGCGTGGAGAGCTACCAGACGTCATTTCTTCAAAATGCCGGCAATGTCTACTCTTTATGTGACGTATATTATATGACAATTTCATATCATAATCTTCGTTGGGTCTCCTTTTAAAAAGCAAAGTATGGGCAGGAATTTTGAAATAAAGCAACCGAGACGCATTTTTACAATTTCACCGTCGATATGGATAACATCGCTATATGTACACGGGATAAAAGAGTTGGACGGTTTCGACCCGCAGAGAACCCAAATTGATTTTGTGCGTATTTTGCTTCAATTGTGAGTGATTTTGCCTCGAGGAAAGTTGCGATGTAAATTTCCATTATCGGTATCATCAATCATACCATTCAGTCACATTGCAATTGTATTTTTAGAACGAAGAAGATCTCTATTTGGACGTATTTCTACCAAACGGAACTATGCGCATTATGACGAGAGCCCTGTTATGCGTCTATTCTAAAGGGTCTCAGGGCTCATGTCATGATGCACATAGTTCCGTTTGGCAGAAATACGTCCATTTGTGATTCTGGTATGACAGAATCCAGGAGACGTCAGGCCGACGTAACTCAATTTTCCCAGTTTTACAGCCCCCGATTTTCCTTATGATACACCCGTCCCCCGTCCCGCAAAGGCACGCTCTCTCACAAAAATAAAATTCTGTTCTGAGAGAGGAACAAGGAAAATGTTTGAATGAAGTTTTCCACGATTTAGCACTCACGTGGCTATTATGAAGACGATTCCTTCAGATAAATGGAGAATTTAAGGAGTCTGTTCCCTTTAATCGTGTTTGACAATAATTTGGATAGAGAATTATATTTCATTACAGTCAAATATCGATGCTTCGAATTTGAAAATAGGNGGGGGGGGGGGGGGGAGAGAATCGAGCCATCGAGGTTGCGAGCTTAGGGGTCATTCATAGAATACATAACGCTAAATTTTGGAATTTTCAATCCCCCCCTCCTCTCCCCCACGTAACACTTTGGTCTTGTTTAACAAACACTTGATAAGGTCTACACTTGGAGTTTTTGAGGTCAATGTTGGTTGTAAATTAATATTAAAACTAAAGAAACCAAAATTTGATCCTGCACATCCGATTGTCACTGGACACTGGTTCATTTAAAGGAAATTGTGCATTTTATTAATGTAATAATTATTAATACATTGATATCAATTTTTTATAAACAGGGGGGGGGGGTTGGCAATAATGAGTAAAATAAAGGAATAACTCGTTTTCTTTGATACTCATGGCCCGTAGCGGCCTTGAATAACTGAGGTCGTTACAAAAATCTCTTCGGGATCAAGAGGCCCTCTCGGGCTATTGCGGTAAGAATGGGGCTAAAAAATGTCGAGTTCTCGAACTACAATTTTAAGAGAAGCAGTGATTTTAGCCTTTCTACGGAAGAGAGCGAGGGTCATTTTTCTGGTTATTGAGGCTTCAAATCATCGATCAATAATCAAGTTCGACTGCATAGTCCCTCTTTTCAACACACAAATAACCTCTAGTTTGAATTTCAACGGCGAAACTGCAAACACGCGTAATTCGATTGCGGTGTTTCAAAGTTTCCGTTCCTATTTTATTTTTCAAAAAGAGAACGAACCAACAGCATGGCTGGAAATTTCCACAGAATAGGTACAAACGGAGAAGAAAAATCACCATGGTTTTCAAGAGATGACGTTAAGTATTTTCCCAATCATAAAGTAAAGTTTGCCAAGAAGTCGGCGACCTCAAGATCTGTGATATGCGATTCTGCAATTTCACCGTCAAGTTGCAGAGATGACACGATAGGCCGAGAGCCAGATAATATTTAGCAAAAAACACCTGACACAAATTTTGACCACTTAAATCGATAACCTTACATGCACTGACACGAAAAATGGTCATCTGCCACGTTGTAGCGTTGTGCCATTACGTGGCAGACAACCATTTCCGTGCCAGTGGAGTTTTAAGTGGTCGACACTTGTGCCACGAGTGTGTCACTATCGTCTGCACCGTGAAAAAAAAGTTTTGGGCTATTTAAACACACCGTCCGTTCCGAGCTCAGATCCCAAAAGTTCCTGGTGCTGGAGCCGTGGTTTCGATTGCTTCGGGTGCCACGCCCGGTATTGTCGGCCTCTGAACCCGAAACGCGGACGGTATGTCTAAATAGCCGGTAAGCACAGCCTCCATTGGGCTGATTGTAGAAAGATAGACAAAGCGATAGACAAAAAAGACATAATGATAATGAAGAAAATGAAATACATACATATAAGTCGCTTTACAGCACTCCCTCGCGCTCTACGACTCCTAACTTCCACTGCTCTCTTTCAAACCACAAATCTTGGGGGATTAAGCACCTGGGTTGACTGGGTTCCTCCAGGGAGAAGACGCAGAGGTTGCCCAATGAAAGGTTGGAGAGAAGGGATTGAATCGGAAATGTATGGAGAAATCCCATTGGTTAATTTGGGTGGTTCTTATAGACTAAAGGAGAAAATGATGGACTAACAAAAGGGTCTCTCGTGAATTGCCGTTAGTTTAGTCTATTACCTACCTATCTCCTTTGTCCACTGCAACCACTTGCTTCCACCAATAGGATCACTCCATATCCTCACGGGAAAAACGAGTTTAGGGCTGGTACCTACGCGGAAGGTCCCAGCCCTAATCGGGTAGGTAAAATTGCATTACCTCAAACCCCATAGGGGCAAGCCCGGCGCGGGTAGAACCCAAACCTACCTGCTTCAGGATTCAGCCCTACTTGATAAGGGCTGGACCCTGTCTAGGTAGGGCTGGGTTCTACCCGCGCAGAGCCTGCCCCTGTGGGCTATGAGGTGAAGCAATTCTAGGGCCCAGCCCTAATCTCATTTTTTCGGTGCTGTTTGTCTTCTTTGTCTATAACTTACTCTATCAATTTCAACCATCAGGCCGCGGGGCCGGTGTTCTTTCTTTTCAGTGTGGCTCCCGGACTACGAGGATAATAAAACAAGAAAGAAAAGAGACCCCTCGGAGTTGAGGAACTTACCTAAGACAATCCAAGCAACGGTAGCGTTTCCAGTGACGGCAACAAAGAGCATTCCGGTGAAGAGGACGGTCCATGTCACTTGCTGCCACCAAGCCAGTTCGTAGGACCGTTTCGAGAAGAGACAATCCGTCAGAGACTCGCGAATCACATTCTTCCGCGGCTCGGTCAGGAACGTATCGTCCGGGCTCAGCGCTTGACTGATCAGATCGAAAAGCTGCGACTCGTTCAGCGACCAAATCGAACTCACGTTCTTTATGAACGGACCCGTCGCTTGGATGAACGACGAGCAGTTGAACAAATTCGGCGACGGCTCCGACATACTATGCTCAGACATTTTTCCAATTCTCTAATCGCCTTTTTTTACAAATGAGACTTTACTTTCTCCTGCAGCACCGTCAGGCGGCTGATTTCACGATCGGACACGGTCTAAAATTATCGCGAACATTATCGGATGTATGGAAATTTTGAAATTTGCACGACTCGCTGCGAATCTGCTTCACAGAATTTATGCGTAAATTCATGAAGCGGATTTGATAGTTTTTAGCATAAAATTGGAAGTATATGATTTGGTGAAATACTGAACACACAAGTAATAATCATTTTAGATGAGTTTGATTGATTTTCAACGATTCCGCAAATTATTTGCAGTCTGGAATAACCCCAAATGCAGCACTTCACTCACAGTCAGCACTTCACATCGATCCCGCTGGTCAGATGCTGTAATTCTCGAATCCGAAACGCGATTCTGTTGAAACAGTTTTGATCATGCTGTCACCGTTGTATCCATCACTTAATCGGGCATTGCTCTGTTACGATATAACTGATTATACTGTCCAAATTTTCGGCAACTTTATGGACGCTTAGAGATTAACACTGTGTATACCATTATCACTTCAATTTGGGAACTTCACAAAATTTTTGTAGAACTTTGTCACGCCCCAATTACTGAACAAAAAGAATACTGATCATCGGTCCGTGAAATCTGGGGATGTTGCTCCAGTTCGCATCATTTTCATCATCATAACTGTAAAACCGGTAGCTCCGATTTACGAGAGAGGACTTTTTCGCTATTTAGTTCCACGGAAAAAGAGCAGAATGCAACACGAACAAAACCGTCCAGCCTCAGCTCATCACATCACACAGCATGCGTTCCTACGGAGACGGAAATTCTATAAAATCGAGATCAGAGAAGAATTTTAGACGAGAGATCTTAAAAAACATTCTAATGATCACTGTATTATCCAAAAATATTTTTAAAGTTTTCTTAATATTTGAAAAAAAATGAGAGTAAAGAAAGGAGGCTTCAGAAATTTACTAAATAGTTAGACTAATAAAAGAGTTCAGGGATTGACTGACCCTGAGCGCTAAGGCCGGTCCTAATTTTGCGCAAAAGTAGGTATCTCTTTTGGCAGATTTGAGGCCCCACTCGGCACTTTTTATGGAATTTCGCAGAATAACTTAGGGTCTCTTTTGAATCTTTCCCAATTCATAATTGGGAGGAACCCCCAAAATCTCTTGAGTCTCCTCCTAAGAAAAAATGGAGCCGTTCAGTCTTTTAATGAGCTACTTATCTAGAAATAATGAAAATCAAAAAAGAAAGAAAAAAAAAGCAATTAAATATAGCAGGGAAGTGAATGTTAGTATCCAAAAAACTGCGAGAGCTTTAAAGTAACTCCTAGTCAATGAAACTTTAAGGGAAATTAATATTCGTGGCGTTTATTCAATAATACCTAAGTAATAATTTAAAGACGTCGAAACTCTGCAATGACGTCGAAAAAAATTTAGACTCTGACGATGAGGTCCTCCGATTAAAAAGGGTAAGGCATGACCATCAGCGTCAATTTATCTACTGTTTTGGAAAAAAGAGGTTATTGTATAAATGGGATTATTGCATCACCGGAAACGTCTACCCTCATAATTTTACGCAGTCAGCTGTGAAGCAGTATTTTTTTGTGAAATAAATTGGAACCTGATTTTATCCCCGATGGATCTGACTTACTGTATACGTGCCTTTATACTTCAAGACTTTTTAAATATAGCTATAAAGTGAATGAAACATATCAAAGGATGGTTTCCCCGCAACTTAAAGGTAGATTGATCTGCGGACCGTGAAAGTTGAACCAGCACATTGAGACACTGAAAAGCGATACAATATACGGTTGAGATACAATGTCCTGACATGTTAAGTATCAACGTAGATTCAATAATATTGGGCGGCAGTAGGTGAACCTGCTCATTTTTATGCAAGCAATATGACTTCGTTAGAACAAACGCACTAATTTACCTCTTCCAAAGATTAAAAGGGCAATTTATGCTAAATGTAATAAAGTTAAGGTAACCCTCACGCAATTTAATCACATTTTTGATCATCTAATCTGCGTTCAGTTCTATAAATAATCTTCAACAGAGCTACATATTTTCAGGCTACGATAGATAATTTTTTTCCGAATCATACTAACATACATCAATTTATCGTTACTTAAATATACCTTAAGGTTCCATGAAATTTGGATCACTCAAAACTAATTAATTTAAGATGTAAAAATCGATTTTTCAACAGTAAGGGTTTTTCGAAAAGAAAAAAATCATCATATGAATATACCTACTGATCTAGGAGAATATCTTTAAATTTAAAAAAAAAATGTAACGCGAATATTTTTGGAGGCAAGAATCACCTCAGTCAATATAAAATGGATTGCATTTTGCAAAAAGGAACCACTAGCATTGCAATGATGCTAAGATTGTGCAACTTCATCCTTTGCAATAAAATTGCGGAAATCGTGAAAAACTATGAAATTTAGATGGTAATTTTTGTCTTAAATTCACAGTTTTTAGCAAGTAAAATAGAAACTATTAATGGATAATCGGATTTTTCCTCCAAGACAAAAGAAGTTGCACAATCTTAGCAACATTGCAATGCTAGTGGTTCCTTTTTGCAAAATGTAATCCAAATGGTACCTGAAGTATGCAGATAGAGATAATATCTCTGATTATTTCATTTATTTTATTTTATCCAGAATGATGGCAGTAATCTCATTTCAGTCCAATATACCGAGGTTGGAGAACGGAAGGGCAATGATAGAGGAGCTGTATCCACGACCACGAGCGAATTAGTCGGGGATTTGGCGGGAATCGCGCACAACTTCGCGTGTTCTTATTCGCAAATGAGGAGTGAGAGCGCGGCCTTTGAGAGCCGTCGCGGTGTCGGAGTCGCGGGCGAACTGATTTCCTTTTGTGCCTCAATTGACGCTCGGTGAACTTGAATCGCGAGCTACATGCGCGGTAGCGCCTCAGTCCGTCGGACCTACCACAAACGTGCTATTGAGCTTTCATTCAGTTCTCATGCGTCTCGAAAGCCGGCCATAGGCACGGGGCCAGACGGGGCCCTCAATTCTGCCGTGCTAAGCAAGAACGCCGTAAATCCATCAAGATATTCCCTCGTTTTTTGGAACTTAACCATAGAGTACATAGAGTCGTAATGTAAATGGGAGAGCTGGCGTCATGTTCTGCTCGACGAATTCCGAGCCCGGTGTGCGCCGAGTTCGGGTCGCTTTTTCGATACATTTTCGATCCAAAATGGTGGTGTGGAATACGTGGTAATTCCTATCTCCTTTGTTGTTGTTGTTGTTGTCATCGGATGGCCGGGTACCCGTGTATCGCAAACAATCGATTATGTATCGAAAAAGTGACCCGGCGCGGCGTCACACAGGAGTCTCGGAATTCGGGACATGGAAAATGCTTAAAAGTGGCGCCAGCTCTCCCACTTACATTACGACTCTATGTACTCTATGAACTTAACACTCCATGCAATAAAAACTATTTTACCCATGCACCTAAAATTTTCAGGTTAAGTTCTTGACACTCTTTGCGAAAGAATTCTGTAAAAAGAATGTCCCAAGGTACACACGTTCTTTTGCTATGATACATTGTTTCCACAAAATTTTAAATGGCGTTTACGGCGTTTTTGCGTTGCACGGCAAAATTTAGCGATGTTCCCGAAATTGTATTTTGACGGTAGCCTCAGTTTCCGTCTGGCTCAAAAATTCTTGGTGTTCTGATACGTTTTTTGGGCCCTTTCTTTCAGGTTGGGCCCCCTCCAACTAACCTAAAGTCCTCCTTTATGTGGGTTTTTCAAGTTTTGGGGGCCCCTACAAGCAACCTACCGGGGCCCTTTGAGCCTAACATCAGAATTTCTGGGTTGCTAAAGCACCCTATACCCCTGACCATACCGTTCCTGAATAGCTAACATTTGGAAAGACAGAAGCAAAACGCAATTTTTTTTCAGTATGGGACGATCAGGGCCGGATGGCGGCAAATTTTTCATTTTTTTTTTTTTTTTTTTTTATAAATGTAGGAATAAAAAAAAATTGGATTCAGAAAAAGAGTACAAACTAGAAAAGGTGACAAAATCTCTCATTTTCTGAGCGTATAGTAATTTCTAATTTTGTCGTCTTTCCGTGATACGAGAGACAGGACCTTTCATTTGTTGAGTTAAGAGATCAACCATACACGCAATTCGCGGCCTGGAGCGGCGCTGCGCAGGGAGCAATGATGACGAGGATTTCCTGAGATGAAAAGGAGAAACCCTCGGCGCGGCGCACAGTGTGTCAAAACCCCAATCTAGCTGCTCAAAACCTCTTCACGTCTCCAAATTTGGTCGGATAACCACCAAATTTCGCACAGGCATTAGTGTAAGCTTGAAGAAGGTTCACCTAAAATTTTAAAACTTAGTCATCAAAATTTTCAAAATGGCGGCCATCTAAAAATCATGTTCAACTCATGTAAAAATCGTAAAATTTCAACTAAGTTTTAGGCGCCTTATGTGACCTGATGAACCCCAAAAATTAGTCAAATTGTGTTTTCCGATCCAAAATAAGGCCTGGAGGATGTCTTGGGCTTATGCATTCCACTTCAAAATGGCGAATTTCTCATTTGGCCATCCAAAGAAATATGAATTCCATATTATTAAAATGATACGTTTCGGCAACTCTAAGTGACAAGTCAAAGATAATATTTTCAAAACGTTTGCCTGGAAAGGTAAATTTCGGCGAGCCCCCCCCCCCTCCTGTTCATTTTCCTACGTTTCATAAACCATGTCCGAAACCTTCCCTCATTAGAAATAAATAAGAAAGTCTGTTTCGAATCATACAAGAAACTTGTTAAAAATACGATGCAACTTTGTATTTATGAGGACCCCCCCTCCCCCCTCCATGACAGTATAGACAATGGGAAAATCGTAATGAAAGAAAATAAAATTTTAAAAATTAGTCTGCTCGGGATTTGAACCCCGATCACGCAAGGTAATAACGAAAGAAGCGGTCAACTGAGCCACCATACATTCTTATCTGATTTCGTGAAAAGCCTCATGATAAGGCTCACTCAAATCAGGGGACCGAGCGCGCGTGGTCAGATGCTGCCTCCGTCTCAATTCACCTGTGACAGAATGTAAGGGGAGATTGCATAACGCCACATGCACGCTTTTACACTAGGAATCGCCGAAGAAAATGTGTTCTCACTCGCAAGGTCGCGGAAGGTCGCAGTAAAACTAAAGATATTTCAAATCTAGATAGTTTTCTGAACACTCTCATATAAGTTTCATGGTGTTCCGTGTAGTTCCGCGCTTTTGCGGCTCTATTCAAGCCAGGAAAAGTAAACGGTCTTGAGCACTGTTTTCAATGAGCAATTATAATACTTAAATAATGATTTTGGAGAAATCAACGGTCATATTTCCTTTCTCTGGCCTTTGGCATCTCGTTTCATCCAGACTTGACCCTTTTTCGCCACGAAGTACTCTAAAAAAAAGCAATACAGTGGCACCGCTCCTGATGGCGAGATTGAGGCTGGACGTTTACCGGCTGCAATCCCTGTCATTTTAGCGACCAAAAAATTTATTTTTGTGATAATCATGATAGATACGTAACCAGTGGGTGCCTATGGACCCACTCTGACCAAAAATAACACCATTTGTTGACTTGATATAAGGGGGGTTTTGAGCAGCTAGATTGGGTTTTTGACACACTGTGCAGCGGACTGAATTTATGAAAAAATGATTCAACCATAAATAAGTTGAAGGAAGTCGGCCTAAAGTTCTCGCATAAAATCTTAGGTAAGGCGTTCACGAAAATCAAGTAAATGTTTACCCCGAGTTTTTGTTCGTTTAGGTATTTGTGATTTCAAACAACCCTCACAAACATATTCACAGAAATTTTTTACAGCCAAATCCGAGGGATCCCTTCCTAAAGGATAGGATCGGTCGAAAATACGAAACCATTACCTAGTGGAGCCGCAAGTGGATTTCACGAGGCCTCAAACATTTCGGGAGGCGACCCGAGAAATATTTACGACCATGAGAGGAGGTCGGAGCTGGTAGTGAATGACCCCGCAAAGCAACAAAAAGAGACCGGACAGCGCCTAAACTTTAAAGAAATCCTCCTTTGTTTTTAAAAAATTGAATGATTTAAAAGGCTCAAATGTGTTGAAATTTGGTAAATCCTCAGGTGCAACGCTAAAATCGGAAAAAAGTTTCATGAGAATCGACCTGATAGATCTCCAGATCTCCCTGATATAGGAAATTGCTTCTTTTTTTAAATACATGGATATGTATAAAAAGAAAAAAATTCTGAGACTTCCCATGTACACTTAAATAAGTCTGGTCAAAAAGTACAATCCTACATTTGATTGTGAAGGGTATTTCCTCTATTATTTGTACATCTAATTATCGACAAACTTTACCTGAAGTCTCAATCGAATGCGGAAGAATTTTCCACAATCCTTTTAATTATAATTACGTACTCACAATCAGTAACTCATTCACATGCTTAGGTAAGTAAGTAATGTGCCCATTGACTTCAAAATTTTAGGATTGAGGCAATTTTAAAGGATGATCAACTTTTTTTCTAGTTGTCGATTTCATTGAGATAAACTCAATGTAAATTTAATTTTTCAGCAGTCAGAACTTGAGTGGGTATCTCTATCAATATTAACTTGCAGATTTCTTTCACATCCCTACCAACGCAGATAAATTCCTTATCATTAAGTAAATATGATTTTACTTTTTTTCTACCTTCGTCTGATAAAAAGTTGGGCCCGTGTGATACAGACAAGAAAACACAGCAAATGGATGAGAAGTAGATTTGAAACGTGAATTTTCCACTCTACTGACAGCGCCAATCTGATGGAAAGTTGGAACGAAATATTCCAACTGACATATCACAGCTGTATCTTTGAAAACCAGAGGCTGACAGAGGTACCTGAATTCCGATGTCCGGAGTTATTACAATGCCACACAGCAACAGTAATTGAATCAAAATTTTTGGCCACCAACTTTCCATTCAACTTTTCGTCCCCTTTGTCCGGACTAGAAGTTTGATCGTCCCAATTGGAACACAGCAAATAAAAACCAGCATCCTGGTACTTAATTATCTCAAGATGAGGGCGCATTGTAATCTGATCTTCTGCTTGGTCTACCTTTCGAAATAAGATGCACATCAAAGATGCAACTACCAGAGCACATATCTTGTTGGTGATGTTAAAACATCTACGCTCTCATTTTATTTTATTGAAGGAGAACAAATCAATACCATTCCATGAAGTTTTCACAGTTTGTTTTGCAGAGAGGAGAATTATTGGAAGTTTTCAAGAATTGGCATTGAGTAATTTCCTATTTAAAAATAAAGTGTAACAGGTAATCTGCATCAACGCAAACCAAGATACATGGTCTGGTAGTTTTTCCGGCGATCTGTAAACCTTGATATTTTACACAGAATATAGGATTCGATAATATGAGACCCACCACTCTGACTGGAACCATTCGATGAAAATTACTTTCTACATTCTTCATAATTATTGTGACTTCAAGATGCGAGAGATCAGGAAAGTGCATGTTTTCTAGGTCAGTTGCGGTGCAGTATGGATCAGCAAATCCGCTGTTGAATTAATTAGATCGTGGGTAAATAAAGTAGAAAGCAGTGTGAAATTTAGCATTTCAATCAGTGGAAAAGTGGAAGAATATCTCTGATCTAACGAATTGCATCATTAAAGAGGGAAATAAGATGGAGCAATGAGAAGGGAGGATCTCACCTGTTGCGTGCCAATTTCACTATTGCTGGGAATGTGTCGTTGGTACACCACTAAAAACGCGGACCCTAACACTAACACCAAACAGGTAGTTTGTAATAGTTTCTTAAATTTAAACATTTTGGAAGGATCGAGTTGAAACTCTCATTTTTTAACATCACTTCACCACGCGATAGCACGCATTGCACCGTACATGCTTGATTACTTCATCCGAACGTAAACAAAACTACTGATAAAGAATCCAACGTTTTCAAAAGTTTCGTTGTTTGGGGACTGCGAGTCGACTGAGAACGCCTAGAGAGCGCTAGTTCCAGGACTCTCCCACCACTTGCCCCCTTTTCGTTGAAAAAACATGGAATGCAGGTTTAGCCGCTCTCTATCGAGCAGATCTGAAACTAATACAAATTTTTAGTGTTTGAATTGCCCGCTAGATGTCAGTGTCGCTGAATCAGTCATCTAATCAATCGCTTTAATAACTCTGAGTCTGAAAAAAAAGATATTAAATCAATGGAGTTGCTGCACAACCGCTGCTGATGATTTAAGCAGTGAGTAATCTCAACTGCACTCGTCTAAAATTTTGGCCAGCTCCCATCAAAATTCAAGGCCCCAATCCGGATCTGACCTACATCTCACCTCGCAAGGTCATTGGCTGCTTACTACGAAGTGATAAGAATGTTGTGTAAATAGAGTTATAGGTTAGGTTTGGCAGTTAGTAGTACGGATTTGTTGTGTAGTGATAAGAAGTCATTTCCTTTTAATAATTATTTTATTGTTTTAATTTTTGTTCCAAAATGACTGTGAGTCAGGGTGTCATTAGCAACTTCAAAAGAATCATGAATACTTATCCTTTAGCAAGAGGGATGTTATCCTATTCAATAATCTGGCCCTCAGGATGTGCAGTACAACAAGTTTTGATAGCGGAGGAGGAGAAGATAGATTTTGCTCGGGTAGCAAGGTTTAGTCTTTATGGTGCTCTTTACGTTGCTCCCACCCTCAATATATGGCTAACAATTGCCCGACGAATATGGCCCGCCAACAATCTACGCTCAGCTATAACGAAGGTCAGTAATACTTCCTCATTCATAGAAGGTCAGCCAGTTCTCACAACAAAAGGGACAATGGCTCTCCTAGACTGAAACCCTTCTGATTCCTCTAAAGTATTTAGCCTTTGTGTGTGACAATATGTATAAATGAAATACCTACTGGTCTAGGTACCATGGAATGCTCTATACATATAACAATTATGATTAAAAAAATCAAGCAAATCAATTGCATGAGAAAATCAAGCTGATTTCACTTGCCTCACATCAGTTCAAATCTTCGGTATTGGGCAACAGTATTATTGTACAGTATGCGTTATCTAAATTTGCCTAATTCAAACTCATTCATCTTATCTTATCAAGCTGAACTGTAAAAATCAAACTCATTATGCAACACAAGCTGGCGGAATAAATTTTTTGAGAACAGCACTCTAATTAAACTATCAATAGGTTCTCCAGGCTCTGATGAAAACTACACCTTTTTTTATTATAAGAGAAACTATTAACTTTTTACATTCAATGTTACTGGCATAGATCATGATGGAAAAATGAATGACCCAAAGTCTAATCTTGCCTGATTAATTTATCAATTCAAAAATTTGAAACTCATTTCTTCAACACGAATACCATTGTTCTTAGAAATTTTTCTTAAAACTATTCTCATGTAAAATGGAATAAGAAAAATAAACCATTCTAAATTCAGTCTCTTTACCAACGCAGTAGTAATGTCTTTTGCACATAGTTGTTCATGGAGTCAGGAATTATGAAGATGTCATGTCTTGAAATGTTTTGGCCATCTTTGCGCAGCATCATGTTATTTTCAAATACCTTGCACAATCTTTCTTGTACCTATTTAATAAAACTCCCTTCTCATATTTCCATGGTCTGTTTACTTACTTATTTTAGTAAATCTATCATATAGTTCTATGTTTTAAACAAATTCTTTAATCCATGTAATCTTAATGTAAAAGACTGAATACATTCACATTTCTTACAGTCAATTGTAGAGCAAATAACATACACGCCCATCGCCATGACCAGTTTCTACTTCGGCATGACTTTACTGGAAGGACGAACGATCGAACACGCTAAGAATGAAGTGAAAGAGAAGTTCTGGCCCACTTATAAGGTAAGTATCTTGTAGGAGCACACATATATGATGATTATATATTTATAGCATTTTATAGCATGATTACATATTTCTCAGCAACAATTGAAGTCAATAGAAATGTCAGATGCACTTGATAGCAAATATCCTAGTACTTTCTAGGAAACAGAAATATTTGGGAAAATCTACCAAACATAATTTTTATGTTTGCTTCATAATCTGAACATCCCACCCAGTTTTTCTGTTGGGCTAAGGTTTTATTTTGCTAGCAGTTTTTTCATACTAAACCCTTTACTTAACCAAGGTCAGATTTATGAAACTGGGGTTTAACTGATTTCACCCAGGTCTTTTTGAGTTTTATTTCTTAAGGAAGAACACAGATGTCACTTGTAAGAAAGAGACAGCTCCTAAGACCCAGATTTGATTCATAAACCAAGGTATAACCAGATTCGGTGTTTAAGTGTGGGAAGTTTTTTAATATCAGATCTTTCGAAGCCCCCTCAAGGACTGAAAATTCAAGAGATGGACAAAAAAGTATTGGAAAAACCAGCCAATAAGGAATAATCATAATTTCGAACAGAAGCTCATTTTCATCAGTGTGATGAAATTCATCGGCAAGTATTGATCATCTAGTCTGAAAGAAGAATGCCTGAAGCACAATTTTGTGAGGAATCTTTCAAGTACAGTAATTGGTTAATTATTCCACTTAACGGTGTTTAATTTTAACCACAGCTCGACGATAGAAAGCTTTGTAATTTATGTTTCCTATTTGAATAAATCAATTAAATCAAAACAGTTCATGTGTGTGGGTCATTAGAAACAATCTGTATCAAGTCAACAAGTATAGACTTAAGTAAAGGAGTGTTATAAAAGAGAATGAATTCTGTAGGTACTCATGTAATTTGTCGAACACATTGTATAATTTTACTGCCCTGAGTATCCTAGGCCAATTTTTATACATTTTTTATTTTTGCTTTTTATATTCGATTTTTCAATTTTTTATACATATATTACTTATATAATTTTTTAAATATTATTTTTTTTATCTTTCATTTTAGGATTTTTGTCCCTATTTCTTGAGGTAGAAAAACAGTTTTTTAACGAATTAGAAACCTTGAGAGTGAAAGGAAACTCCTTTATAACCCTCTATTTTCTACTTTACATGCTTCTACCCTTCTCAGTTGTCTTCACATTCTTTTTACAAACTGAAGTCACATGATAACACAATCGGTTTTATATCTCTTTTACAGGTTGGGGCTTGCATATGGCCAGCAATACAAACCTTCAACTGGACTTACGTCTCTGACAAAAATCGCATTGCGTTTGTCAGCATGTGCAGTTTTATTTGGACAACTTTCCTGGCTTACATGAAGCATCACTACAATGTACCTGTTGAAAAGAGCCAAGCTTTAGTTCCATTAGATAGATAACGAAATCTCCTCCATGTTGAGCATTTTGCATTTTTTTTCTTCTCGCTTTGGAAGGTAAGTGCTTACATTTTTAGGAAAAGTCTACCATGCTCTTTCTACCTGGTTCCCAGTACTTACTACAGATATTATTCTAAACATGATTTTCTCACTAATACCATGGAGCCTCGCTCCTCGGAAATCCTTGCTGTAGTTCCACAGAATAATTTTCTGTGGAAGGAAGGAGTACTTCTTCTAAATGATCATTTGCTAATTTTACTTTTTAGTGAATGGCTAGTTTTTTTATTTGCACCTTGTTTTCTCATTGCTTTTATTTTGCAGGCATTATTTGTTCTTAGCTAGTATTGCACCTATTCATCACCAAGTGATTGATTAATTGATTGATGAGTAAGATTCCATGAAATATCAGTATGGCTATTGAAACTTCAGAGAAAAAACATTTCTCATGATACGTTTAAACTTGCGAACGCCGGTTTTTGGGAAAAATCTCGGAACTCATCAGGAATTATGTTTGTTTTCTTCATTGTATTTACAAGGTGTCCATAAACATTAATATTAGGAACTCCACATATCTCAGGGAAAACTATGGAACGATTTCAATTACCTTGAAAGGAATTTGTCCGGAAAAGCAAGTGTTTTCCATGTGCATGCAGAGTTGAAATGTTCCGCATTCAAATTCATTCCTTTGTAAGACTTCCTGAAAATAATGCGAGTTGGTTTACAGAATTAATCGAAGCGGCCCTAGTGAGCTCAGTAGAAAATGTTGCCTGCAACTCTTGACTCACTTATCTCTTATTTTTTTCACCCTTGACTCGATCTAAAAAAGTTATCCTTTTAAATTTTTTACGAGGAAAGCTCGCTCGTATCGGAAAAGGAGGGCACCCCTAGATTCGCATTTTGGAAGGGGTCCCTTCTCAAACCATTAAGTTGCTTCCAGCCCCCCTTAATCCTATGCAATTTTGTTGTTCAAAGGTTTAAGAAAATCCACTAATGTTGTCCCCTTTTTTCGGTTTCAGGTATAAACAACATGGTTCTATTCTTTGCATTCGAAAGAAGAAGGTAATCACATAAGATTTCGTGATTTTAAAGTTCCTATTCTCAACGTCCTTTAAAGGAAGATGTTGGAGTTTGTGGGATGTGTGTCATCAATCTTGTTCGGTTTGCGTATACTTTGAATCTAGTCACTAGGCTTAGATGGAGCTTATTAGCTAGGCTTTTGTTCAATTTTGAGTTTTTTTTAAACTCATAAGTACTTTACATATACAAACGCAAAGCGTTGTATGGAAGCAAGTAGTGGATGGGGACGTCTTTTCATCTTTTTTAGTTCTGTTTAAATTGAGGACCTATTCAAGATGATTTGAAGGTCTCCCATCTTCAATTTAAATCAATTTAGATCGAAAGGAAAACTGCCAGAAAGAAAAAAAGTTTCTCATTTCCCAGAGGTATATTTCGTTATTTTCTTTCAGACTTATTCAAAGTTTGAAATCAGGGGTGTAGAATCTTCCAATTTTCCATGATTTCACGTGCCCACCCAATGGCTCTCCATAGTTTTCTCTTCACTTCTCCACAAAATTTCCCTCCAATTCTACAGTGATGACCTTTTTTTTCTTGTTTCCTTTGATTTCTAACTTTTGACCTCTAAATATTGTCCCCCTATCCACATTTATAAGAGCTTTTCATATTTTAACAAGCCTGGGTGAGCATGTAATCGAGCATTTTCTGCACCCTTGGTTGAAGTTGCTTAAATAACTGTGGAAAGCATTCAGTTTTGGCAAGCACCAATGTTAAGCATTTTTGGCGCAAATGAAGGAGAATATCACAAAGTTATTTTTCCAACCTCAGTATTTTACACAATGCACGTTACTTTTTTAGAATTCATTCATTGTTTTACAACTTTTTTTTGGTTGTACTTCATTCAGAGGTAGATTTTCTTAAAGGTTAAGTAAGAACCCAAGTGTTCACAGTGATAACTTCTACACGATTCGTCTTAAAAGGGAATGGACTGATGCTGCCATCTTAAAATGAATAATGCTAAAGACTTGATCTCATGACAGTCAATTTTTGACCAAATGAATAGTCCTGGTCTCTGTTGATAGCTCAAGGACCGAAACGTTCAATGAGGCCAAGCTGATTTCTCTGCCATTATTAGTTTTAAAATAGTAGCACCAGTCTACTTTATTTTAGAGCGACCTATGTATTTGTATTTGACACCCCATTGAAATTGACCATACGTTATTTCTTTCTCAGAAAATCTTTCTAATTTTTAAAATTCTGTTTTAATTATTCACATTCCAGCCCCATTGATATCCTTTTGTACATAACCTACATATTTTATTGAAATTTAAAGGACCACACTCAGGGGTTGGAAAATTCTCCAATCGTCCCAGCAATTTTGGATTATTTATCAATACTTTTTTCTAATCTCCGTAAGGAAATTTAGAGAGGTATTTTTGTTTTGTATTCAGAATCTGCAAATATTGTATATTAATCTTTAAGAAAAATTAACGTTCAACGTTAGGCTTGACTGTATCATTAGAATAACGTTCAACGTTAGGCTTGACTGTATCATTAGAATCTTAAAATATTGGCTGTGACTGCATTTTGTCAGTGAAACTGCAGGGAAGCATATCTCAGTTTGCGATATTGCTGACTTCATGTCATATTTTATTTTCTAAGTAGAAAATGACACAACACCATTTTTTGAAGCTTCAGTGATTTCTCTTCTCTCTATCAGTACTCTAGGATCAAAAGGTACCTTACTCCATTTTAGTCATTTTGAGATATCGGGGGGAAACTGTCGGCCTCTTTGATTCCAATGTAAATCGCAATTCTTGAAACTCCATATCTGATAACTGGCATAAGATAGGGCCACCAAATTTCCCACACATACGAAGCTGTTATTAGAGATTTCCAAAATGCCATTAACTTGATTTTTCTAATAATTTGCGTTAGGTACTTTATGGCTCTGGAATATGGATAGAAAGAGAAATCTAAAGAGTTCAATGTCAGTCTGGTCTCATTTGATACATTAAAAGATGTGCGAGAATTTTGAAACACCGCAAACAAGATGCGCAGTCTTGCCGTTTTACTGTCAAAATGCGTAAAAGCAAGAG
The DNA here is from genome assembly GCF_001854935.1 of Bemisia tabaci. Classification (NCBI taxonomy): domain Eukaryota; kingdom Metazoa; phylum Arthropoda; class Insecta; order Hemiptera; family Aleyrodidae; genus Bemisia; species Bemisia tabaci. The sequence continues at coordinate 5,900,846 of NW_017549038.1, read as the reverse complement.
AAGCCCTAAAGGGATGTTTTAGTATGGCTTAGAGTTGATGAGGATAAACCAAATCATTCAAATTTTTAAGAGTTGGACGATCTTCCTCTGGTTTGAATTAATAAATACCCTAAGTTTCTTTGAAGCAAACAGATATGAACTATCTGATATTGTCTAGCCTCAAAGTATTCACTGTTTGGTCCTGATTCTCAGTCAAGGAGGGCATCAAAAGAGATAATAGATTTATTTTTTGACAATGCTGGTGCCTAATGGCCTACCTCTTACCCATTTACTTAATGTCCCTATAACTCCTTTGACATTTTTGGGTGTACCCCTGTGCTATGCTACATAGTTAAGTAGGTAATTATTGTTAGATTGTTAAGTGGTAACGGAGATTGGGTAGGTACTTGAAGGTTTTCATGTTCAGCATAAGAACCATAGAATAATTTGAATTTAAAGAACGATCAGAACTGCACAAGGTTAGTGATTTTGCCAACAGTCAGTAAAATTCAGTATTAAACTGAAATTCTGATTAGAGAGAAAAATCTCATCTGAGCACACATTTTTCTGCAAAGAGATAAGTGTACTGTTTGGTGTGCCAATGGTTACGACCAATCAGGAAGGCAATTGTAAAAAATCACCAACTCAGTCCAAACAACTTGTGCCTTGGACAGCAACCTACTCGTCATGAGAACGTAGAGCATACTTATTTTTAGTTGTTAGCGTTGCGTTGTTAGCCATATCCGTGACACATTCAATCTCTCAGCAGTTAAAGATGACCATATGGAAATATTTACCATATCGTGCACAGTGTTAGAATATGGTAAACGTACAGGTTTGATTCCTACCATGTTTACTCCTCCATCATACTCATAGAAGATTCTGAGCCAAGTCAACTTAATGAAACAAAGGCAGCTATCATTGTTTTCTGTCATCATTTTCTGCTGTTTCTTTCAATGGACACAAAGCATTAAGTACATTATTTTGTCTCTTTTTTTTACATTTTTTTTTAATATCAATTTTGACAATTGGTATAAACGCCGAAGACAGCAATAATTTGGTTGTGAATTCAGTTTAGATTGATTATCATGTGAGATGTGTATTTAAAAATCTCACTGTAGAGACGAGCAAAGGTTGGATTAAGGACACAAAGAGTTCCATTACTCAAACAAGATGTCCCACGAAGATAGCCCCTGAGAGATAAGTTACCTTTCCTCAGAAATTAAGGGCGTTTTAGAGAAGTGTTACCTCAGATCAACAAGGGAATATTTTGAGCTGTGTACAAGAGCTTAACGTAGAACCCAGTGAAATGATTGTAACTTCATTCTTAACAATAAATCTGTTCCATCAAGATGAAACATTATTTTAATGTCAGATTAGTATAAATTAACGGTTAAAATAGAATACTATTTTCTATGAATATCCAACGTTACTCCCACCACTAACCGAGTAAGCCCCACTTTCCCTCAAAGATGGTTTGATAAATTGTTGGTTTAATGCTACTGCCTCATTCGAACAGTTGAAGTATCAAACCGTGAATACCAGAAAAATGTTAAATTCCGAAGATGTATTATTATCCTTTCAATGTTGTAAGCATGGAAATACCCGAGTCTTTGATAGCAGAATTGATCAAAACCCACCGTTCAAATTACAGTTGTCAAAGCAAATACGTCATTGAACCAGACAGTTTTATTTTTTAGAGGGAGCTTTGCAGAGTGCACGGCATGTACCTGTGTTTAAATTTGTAAATTATACACCAAATTAATCATACCAAAAATTTGTTTTAACATTTACTGTAACATTTTTAAATATGTGTGATTCCTTCAGTAACTATTATAGAATTTTTAAAATAATTGCCTGAATAGGTGGCAAAATGCAAGAAAGAAGACTGATGATAGCCGAATTTCACTAGAAATGAGAGCTTTCATTATTAACTCTAAGAAAAATTCTCTAATTTAATATTGTGAAAACTGAACTGATGTTTATGAAACTCTCGAACAATTATTGTTTTTGGATTAATAGTCAAGTCTACAAGACTGGCTGTGAACTGTGATATTTGTCATTTATTTTATAATACTGAGTAAGTATCCACAATCTTTAAGTGGCTTATCAGTAGCAGATTAATGCGAGTCACATCAAACCGTAAATCCTAAGATATTTTGGCCGATTGTACAATAATCATTCAAGACTCATGAGACAATTTGTCCTGGGTAAAAAAAAATTGATCTTCAAAACTTATGCGAAACTCATTAGGATTGTTTCAGCCTCAATATAAAATGAAGAGAGCTCTGAGGGGTTTAATTCAAGTAAAAGTTTAGAACCAACTGAAATAGCAATAATGTTCTAAGCATTCAGAGCTAGTAATTTTCTCTTCTTTAACAAATAGTTTGGAAGCGTCAAGGGTTCTTTTCTACCTGCCTTATATTTAAAAATATGTCCAAAAACTTCGTCAGGTAATTTTTATAAATTTTTGCTACTTACCTTTCATTTTTGGTTCAATAATAGAGTCAAGGAAGAAATGACCATCACATTGTGTATGGTCTCTGACTGCAATCAAAAATTTTGTCATAGCCTTTCCATGTCAATTCAAGGACAGTTCTGGCAGACACCTAGGTAAGACATCCAGTCTTTGCTTTTCAGCAAAGCTCAAGATTCTACTTTAAGTTCTGTCTGTTGTTCGATTTAAGGTGACTTTCACCATTGGAAACACACCTTTTTTTTAGCTCAGAAGTCCTTGCAATCCCCCTTCCTCCTCTCAATGACATTAAGGTCTCAAATGGATAGACCTTTTAACAGATTCCTTTCATTAACTCAATGTAAGATCATACCTATACTAGAAGTAATTTTGGTGAGCCAAAGGTTCGATGTTCAGTAGAACTAATTCTTGTCGTTTAGCTCCCTATACGGAGCATTCTTGTTGTTTTCAGGATTTCTGTTTTTCAAGGATCTTCTGATTTTGTTTCTTACTGTCTTATAATTTTAGATCATTTTCTTTTCAACTGATCTGCATCTGTTAAAAATTCTTTAATAGAATTATTGTTAACTCTCTTTGTTACTTTGCTTGTCCTTTGGCGATAAGTCTCAAGTAATTTGACAAATATTTATTTCGGAATAAATCATGTTACCAAAAATATCATGTTATTCTTTCATCTTGTTTTCTTTTTTTGGTACTGTCTCTCGAGGACGGTTTTTAATACTCCAGAATATCATATGGAAAGCACACCATGAACATAACTGAGTAATAATACTCTAGTAGCAACAGCTTCTAAAAATTGCATTAAAACTTCACGCGAAAGGAAGCTTTTCTTCAAAATACTTTTAATTAAAATTTGTAAGAGGTAAAATTTCAGTAAGAGTTCTGTAAAACTCATCAAAGATCTACGGTGGGTTATTGACACCCATTTAAATGTTTAAGAGAAGAGTTCAGAAACTTTTTTTACAAGATTCTACAACAGTTTTTGTGAGACTTCTGTGTAAATTTACTTGCAAACCTACTGGAAAAGCGTTTCCGTCTACATAACTTCTAGGTCTTTTAAATAATTTTGGAAGAAAGGTTTTCCATCAGTTGTTGCAACTAGGGAATACACTCAGCACTATGAATCAGACAGCTTAAATGTCCTTTCATAGAATAGAATTTGAGAAACAAAATGTATTTTTAAAAGGGCTTACTTTCAATTGTATTTAATGGGTTGAGAGAAAATTAAATGTTGAAGAATTTTTTCCCTCTGAAATGAGCATTTCTATTTTACAAAATGGTTATGTGACACATTATCAACATCGTCTTTAAGTAGAGGTGAATACACCTCCCTACCTAATATAGCTCTCTCACTCATCGATATAAATGGAGCATACATGTTGCAAGTCATAGAATAACTCTCTCCTCTGTACTAGTTATTTTACAATTGAAAAACATCAGATACTTATTCATCGGTGATCAAATTGAATTTCCTGGATTTCACTTTCCATTGGGGTAAAGAATACTTTTCAAACCCAAGCTTTGAGATCATAAGTTTTATTAGAGCACTTTATCTTTTAATTAATTAAGTGGCATCTAATAATGTCAGATTGCAGAAAAACAATTTCAAATTGGTTGCATGGGATTGCATTTCTGTAGAATTAAGAAAATTTAGCTGAATTAAAGTGTTCTTTTAATGAACTTTATGCAACTTTGAGTTCTCCCCTAAACATCACAATGAAGAAAAAATTGGAAAAAAAAGAAAAAAAATTGTAAAAGGAAGCTGAACAAAAAATTAAAAAGGAATTTTTTGATCTCAAGAATCAGCAAGACTTCAAGACTGAAACATTTATTAGTTAGAATATATGTACACAAATATTTACAATTACAAATATTAAATGAGTTGAAAACAAAAACATATCACGCTTTTTACAGTTGCAAAGAAATTTTTTAGCTTTCAGAATCATTACAAAATCACAATCAAGAGATTAGAGGAAATAAAAACAACCTAACATTAAAAAAAGAAAGAAAAAAAAAAATAATTATCTAGGTACAAGGTTGAAAAACCTAAAAAGCTGGAGATGCTTTTACAACATAACCTCGGTTTCGATTTCTAAACTTTCCAAGGTTATCTAAAATTTTTAACAAATTCAGTTCACATAGCCTTGTTTTTTTCTATTTTCTGTTTTCTCTTGATGACATCTACGAATCTGCAGACAGCACAGTAACGAGACCAAGATTAATCTAATTTATTCATAAATATGTCTCATGAATATAATTTTGACTCGCCTTGATAATTGTAGAGATGGGATAGTTCGTCAAAGTAGGTCATGCTAATGCATCAATGGAACAGAGAAGGGATTTAAAAAAATTCTGTATTTTTTCGGGTTTAAAAATAAGGAGTTTGGAGAATTTTAGTAAGTATAAAATGGTGATCCAACTTTCACTTTCTTTTCAAAAGTTCTTGATTTCAAGTCTTGTCATGGTTCTTCCTCTGATCATTTTTCCAGATACGGAGAGAGAGAAAAAAAATTGTACTTAGCTTTTCAGAATGAAAGAGTAGCAGAAAACATAGAAAAAAAAACTTTTAACGAAACGAAATTATGTACCAACTCTTGGGTATCCTTAGGTTTTTCCAAAGATCAAAATGTCTGAATAACTTGCTAAGAATTGATTCCTGACAAAATATCTATGTTAGATACATTTCAATATGAGATGCACCTTAGAGATTCGCCATTCTTTGGAGCGGGACTAATGCATCTGTGAAATGAGGTCTCAATGAACTGCATCAGACAAGCAGATGGATGTTGCAAAACTATTGCTTCGATACATATTGCTTGAAACAAAATAGCAACTTCTCCTATTGAGTCAAACTGGAAACAAATATACTTTAATTGAGGCAATCATTTCTAGAACATGCCTGTTCTCCTTGGCAATGCTAATAAAAAAAGTAAAAATATTTTTGGGACATTTAAGATTCTGCAATGATCAAAATTTTTAGTAAATGATTTTTCAGATTCTTCCCTTCTTCTTTACAGAAGAATCCGAGAGGGCTTGTATTCAAACATTTGTACTTTAAAAAGGAGAAAACCTTACAAACTTGGTACACTGCAGGGATGGATCATATTTTAAAAGACTCCTTTGATTAAAAAAATGAAAATCAGCACTAAAATATCCTCTGGTCAGTGGTCACTAACAAAATTGTTTTCTTAGAAAAGAAAAAATAAATAAACAAAATCAATTACTGTCCGTTCAAGAATGAATGGGGAGCCAAGTTGATATAAAACTAAAATTCTTCCAAGAATAAAGGGAGGGAAAGGGGATTTAAGTAATTCAACAATCTTCTTAACATCAAACAATTAACAATGACAAGAGTTACAGAAGATTAAGCAGGGTGCATGACTTAGTTCCTAATCATATTAATTAAAAAGAAATAACACTGATTGGTGGGGCTAAATCAATAGAACTAACAGAAAAAGGGGCTCCTTAGTCTTTCCCTCCCTCTATTTTTTTCTAATACACGGGATGAACAAGAATGAATACAGTAAAAATGAACAAATCACCCAGAAGAAAAAACGAGAAATCAAAATAACAATATTTACTGCTGGTTTGGTATTTCTGGTTTTTTCTTAATATATCAACTTGCTTCTTTACCTGCGATTTTCATCACGGCCACTTCTCAAAAAAAAAAAAAAAAAAACTTGAGGAATTTTGATGGTTTAGCTGGTATTGAATGAGGCAAAAGATCATAATAGGTAATATGAGATGAGACAATGTGAAACACAATGTCATTTGCTATTATGCTAGTTATAACTTAATAAAATGTTGGTTTTGATATTTAGACTTGGTGTGCATAACCGAGAGCATAAAATTTCCATGGATTATGACAGAGCCAATTTCGAAGTCTTACACCATGTCCAATAATTTTGTATTTTCCAAAAATTAAAATGATTAGATTAACTGATCATAGATTATTTTTGGTGGTAAAAGTTCTAACATTTCCCGAAACAATTACGAAAACAGACCTGGATTACAACAGCACAAGGTTGCGTCTTCCTATTCATTAATATAATGAGTTACTCTTCCTACACACCGATATAGTGTACTTCAGGTCTAAAGGTGTCCAAAAAGAAACCAAAAAAGGAGGTAAGTGGAGCATAAATCAAAAATTTATTTTTTCTGTAAAGTTTGTATCGATATGCAGTTACTTTAGAGATACTCACGTACACTTTGAAGATTTTTACTTTTCTCTCCTAAAAAGAAAGAAATCCTAATTTGCCTCTACTTTACTGTACACGCTAAACACTAGGAGAGAGGGGAATATTTCAGCTTTTTCAGTCTTTCAGCTCTGATTGCACAAACAAATCAGTCAGGTAACCTAAATGTGCCAAATATTCTGAATCTTTTCTTTCTAAAAGGAAAAATCAAGAAACTGTCTGTATTACAATCTGGTGGAATTTTAGATAGAATGATCTCAGATTGAAAAGTAAGACTTTTAGATGGTATAAGATCTTTGCTAAAGTCTGTACGTGAAACCCTTCAGAACACTTCAATTAATTCATTTTTTCTTTTTTGACTCACAATTCAGAATGACATTCAATAGAGGATGAAGCAAAATAAGCTCATGAAATAACTTTTGATCATGACATGCATTATAACAAGAAAAATAACAAACTTTAGTTAAATAGTTTCTCCAGGTGGCTGTTCTCACACACCAAGAAATAGTTATGGTCCTTAAGATCATTACCTACAAGAATTATGACACTTATTCCGAGGAAAAGGAGATCATTAAAAAGGATATGATTTGAAAATATAAAATTGCTAAACAATTTTTCTTCGGCTGCTTTTTTTAAGAATCAAAAAAAGCATTAAGCCATTAAAAGTAGGAGACCTCTGATTCAGATTCTCATCTCAAAACAATATATAGGCATTACTACCTGTGATGAAAGGATATCTACATAGGTTTTATCTATGTTACAGCAAAGGAGTGGCTAATAAAAAATCTCACCACATTTAGAAAAAATTATCTCTGCCTGGATGACAATAAAATATTACTTATTGCTTCTTTCAGCTAAAAATCAGTAACACAAAATACTCTCATCAAAACTTCACCAACCATTACTAAAAGCGAGATAATTGGATTGGGTTTAACTTTAAGGAGCAGAGCAGATAATTCTATCAAAAGATGAGTGTAATTTGACAGAGTTGGAGCAAATATTTGAAGAAAAGAAAATTGCGAGCCACACAGGGAGGTAGAAATGATGACCTTGTGTACCCCTTAAACTTCTTCTTTTCAAAGCTTAACTGATAAGACCTGTTCACTTATCTCAGTTTAGTTCAAAGACTCATTGATGAGTAAAAAACTAACTGTAATTACCTGCAATTTTGGTTTTTTATAATACACTCTTTGAATTTACATTGAATTGCTCTAGCAAGGTTAGATTATGGGTAGAGAGATTTATAAATTTGATTTGTGAAACTCAATGGCTTCAGGACATTTTTCCTCCCTCCTTTGCTGAGAGTCAATGTTTCATAAATCAAACATTTAAATTCTCACGACAAAATTTGGAAGTGAAGGAGAATGATGAGAAATTTGAGGTGAGATAAGACTTCTTGAAACAGAGTAAAATTACAATACTATTAAATATGTTTTAAATGACAAGCCTGGAGAAAGTCATAACATTTATATGCTTATGAGGGCAGTTGTGATTGATGGTTTTTGCCAAAGATTGATCAGATAAAAAACAAACTTTCAAAGAATCAATGTCTCATCAATCTTGCTTAGTGGAACAATTTAATTTCATACTCTTTCGAATCCCATGAAACTCATTTAAAATCAGGACATAAAAAATAAAAAAATCTTGAAACCCTAAATTTCTTTACATCGGTGAGTATACCTGCATATCAACACATTATGACTCTTTTGCATTAGTTTAGGATAAATAAATTGACTAAATTTTAAATACATGGTTGTTGTACCTACTTGTTTGTACACTGATTAAAATTTCATAGTAAATTACTAAAAAAAAATCAGGTCTGAAAATGAATGAAGGGGAAAAGATATCACTTCGGTACACTGTTATCTATTTTCTATACAGCATTACTCACCAAGACATTCAAAAAGTAAATTTCCGAAAATAAGCTACAGGGCTAAATTCTTAAAAACATCACTGTCTGAGATTTCAACATTTTAAAAATCATTTCCAAAGATTTTAAAATAAGTTAACAATCCGTTTGGCTACCTTAAAAAAAGACAAAATTAAAAGGCCAGGCATACGAAAACGAAACTTTTTAGTAAAAAAGCTTCAAGCCGACGCCTCCCTCAATCTCATTCGGCGAGATGGGAAAAATTACAATTAAGTAACAATCATAATTAAAAATAAATTACACGCAACGGTTAATTAAATTTTATGAGATCAATTGCAGTGAATCACTGTGAAAAAGATTTTTATCCCATACTTTTGCGCACTAAAAATTGTGTCTACATCTGTCAGAGTAGGTCTGTAAGACACAACATCACATTATACCCAAGGGAATTTCAAATAAATACAATAAATTAATTAATGTGATCAGCTCATGTCGGGTACGACCTGGTCGAAATTACTGCTTGTGCGAGACTGATCATTGCCTGAGGAAAACCATGGATGTAGTAGGACATCGGAGGCTGTGAGCCTTTCATTCGGGTTCAGCCGCAGAAGGCTGGTGATGAGACATCTTGCCCGACAGGATAGAAATTCTGGGATAACAAAATGCCCGCGACTGATCTTGAAGAAAAGGCTTGCGTGCTGACTATCTGAGAATGGATACCTGCAAAAAGGAAAGGTGTGTATTAGCTCCTGCTTGATGTACAGAGAATATGATAAAACGTTTAAAACTTGGTGCGTGCTATGAGTGAACCACTTGACTCATTAAGAATTATGAACTGCTACAATCGTGTTTTTAATACAGAGTTCACGCACAACACATTGAGCATTTTTTAGGTTCCACAGAACAGATAGGAAATTTTTTCTGACTTTTCTACCGACGGTAATTAAAGGATTTTTTTTAAACTGCGACTTCAAGTGCTTTCATGTGTATTGTTTTTTTAAAAAAATCTTTAAATGAGTTATTTGATCGTATAAATCAAAGACAATTCTTCATGAATATCTTACTCTAGGTATATAATACATAAAATCATGGGGATAACACGTAACGCATGACGTCTGTAAGGCGCGAAGCGATCAGACGGCATACGCCCCAGTCTCACAGAAATTTACAGAAAAAGTCATTACTCGAGTATATGTACTTTAAAGTAAGATTTTCAAGTAAGAAACAACGTTATTTCTAAAAGTACGCGTTCATGTGTGAAATTTTTACGACTTGATTAAAAAGAAGATCAGATCACTCTCTTCATAAAAAATCTTCAGTTTTATTTTTGAGGTCGACGAGCTAGAGATTTTTTCGTCTGATCCCTTGTTCATGTGGCATACGATGACTGATTTCGAAGTCCGAGAGCAGACGAAACGAAAAAGTAAGAATGACTCACCTGCCAACTAGCATTGTGTAGAGGATAACGCCTAAGGACCACATGTCTGCGGCTCTTCCTGAATATTTTGCATGAGTCCGTAGAATCTCAGGACTAACGTAGGCGGGACATCCTCTCTTATCTCGGAGTACGTCATCACTTGATTTTTCTAACACTACGGCATCTTCAAAGGTTTCTAACTTCAACTCCGTCCTGAAACAAACAAATCCAGCGATTTAGACTTTAGGTATGGCAAAGCAATCACTTTTAAGGCATATCAATTGAAAATGTACACTACTACGGAAGATTTCACTTGGTACAGGAAGTAATGAGGATAAATTTTGCGGCTGTGATCGGGTTTGGGATCTAAGAGTCTGGTTTTCATGCAGGAATAATAAAAAAAAAAAATGTTTTCGGGAAACTTATGAGAGGTAAAAACACCGTAAAAATGCAGCAACGGAGCTGGATAATGAAAGCATGTCTCCGTACATCGGTGTACAATCGAAGACGATTTTTTTTTCGGGCAACTTTGGCCCCCTTCTCCTTCTAGCATTTCAAAGTTGACCTTCTTATCAAGAGATAAGCAATTTCCTGTACAACTTTGGCCCCCCTCCTCTCATTCTCTCTTCACTTTAGACTATTTTCATCAATTTTACGGCTTCAATAATGATATTTGCCCNCTCCCACAAAAAAATAATTAAAGTTGACTATTTCTGCAAAAAATGTTACGCGACTTTAATGAATTTTAGTGCATTACAGGGGGATCTCGTAGGTTTTGTCCCCCTGCCACAATCCAGCAGATGTTACCTTGAAGTGGGAGAAACTTTCGAAAATGTTGATCACTTTCAGTGTTTCAAGAAAAATTGTTGCATCTTCCTTCCCCAAAATTTTAAAGTTGACCGCTTCTACGAGAAATTGTGAACGATTCTAAGGAATTTAAGTGCATTTGAGACGAATCTTGAACACCAC